>VXAK01003229.1:291-218328 GCA_013399435.1 Arenaria interpres
TTAAAATTACAGCCAATATTTTAAAATAGTTTAGCATTATAAAAAAAAAAAATCCTAAGATTTCCAACAGTTGCTTCTTATGACAGTTTTCATTTTTTTCCCTTCTACTGACAGTTCCCATAATGACTTTAATCATACAGTCTGGAAGTGGAGCAGGTTACTGAACAGCAACAAACTCACTGGTCAATGTCGGTGTCACTTTTCTGGGAGCAGGACTTTTTGAGCATCAAGGAACTAATTTTAACAGCCTGCTGGAAAAGTGTTAAGTGCATTAACTCCCTGTCAATCACATTTTTAGCATGCTGGCCAAATAATTATTATTTGGCTCGAGACATTCTGTTGAAACTTATTTGTATGGTATTCCTATCTGTGTACCTTATGTGACTAATGATGATTGTTTATGGAGAGGTGCCTGTCCAATTATTTTTGAAGGAACACAAGAATGCAGAATGACTGGAAGCATCAGGTTTTTGCCAGAGAATGCCTCAGGTAAGAGGAGAATGGCTAGAGGCTATAAGGAATCACAAGAGACAAGTCAGAGTCGTAAATTGGGAAACTGACATATCTCATCTAATATACTTGCTAACTAGGCCTTTAAAAACCTTGACATTTAACTAAGTTTGTGGAAAAGTTATAGATTTTGTCCTTTTCTATTGGCTATAACTCATTAATATGATGAGCTGTGGTGTTTATAATCATTACCAGCATTAGCAGAATACCATATGGGATCATTTAGAGATCCAGTTAAGCACATAAAACCTGCTCAGTTGTTTATGTAGGTTGTGCCTTTTTCAAAGTCAAGTCAGTCAAAAATGATATTGCAAGTTATTTACCCTTTTGGTACTTCAGTGTGTGAAATAGGATGAAAGAATGCTGGTATTCAGCTGAGGCATTTAAATAATGCTTTGGAAGTCCTGGCCCGCTTAGAACAGACTGCAATCTTTACTGTAAAACGGAAATTTCTGATGGTTTCAAGAAAAAAAAAAAAAAAAGGTCGTATAAAAACAAACTCTGCAGTGAATGCTGCCTATTAACTCAAATTGATTTAAATACATCAGGGACTTAACTTTTTTTTGGTGAAAATAAACTTCGTCTTTACCCATTAATGTTGCAAGGATACATTAAATACATACCCTGCCCTGATTCTGATCCTGTGTATACAGATTTGTATATGGGTGATAAAAAGCTGTAGAATTCTGTGTAATAAACAACAAAAGGAACTCATTGCAGTATGAAAAGTGGAGATGATCACACAAAAAAAAAAAGCAGGAGGCGGCACTATAGCACAATAGCTAGAAAACAGCACCTTTTAATTTCTGAATAGCTTTCCTGTCTGAAGAATTCATTTAAAATAATACACTTTGTAAGCAATCATTTTTATGCTTAGCAATTGCCATAATTATTCCAAAAAGCAGGGAAAATGTGAAGGGAGGTAGTCAACGGGGCGGGTAGAAGCTATTAGGGATTGTTTTCCCAGGGCAGGAAACTGAAATTCAGTGGGAAATGGCATTTTGACAAGCACTTTGTATTTCCAACTAAAATGGAATCTTGCTCATTTAGTGCAACTGGAAAACAGTTAATTGAGGCAAAACCCCCCACCTTAATCTTACATGTGAGAAACTGTATTGACTTTTATAGGATTTGAGTTAACTCTTCCAGCACTAAGAATTTATTACTATTACCTAATGTACTTTGGAACATGAATAAATTATACTGTAACATATGACAGTAGGAGAGAAAATGACTACTACTGTTCAGGTTGTGTGACGTTTTCCATGCTACCCCCATTTTCACCAGCTCATAACTTCCTGAAAACTTCTGGCTGCTGGGTGAAATTTTCACAGTTTAGGTCTCTGTTAGATCAAAATTATTTTTTGAAAGTTTGAGGGCTTGTTCCATTATTTCTGGCTATGTGTGAATAAAAACATATAGCCTACCAGGCAAACCACCTTCTTTCTTCTGCACTGTCCTGTTGTCCAAACGGAGAGTGAAAAAGGGATCATTTTATGGGAATTTGTGGACTGCAAATGAATAATTGCACGTCTGCATTGAGTATCCTGGTTAGTTTTGAAAACAACGAAGATCTTAGAGGAATTTTCTCTTTTGTCCAGTATGTTGCTGAATTCCCTAAGCTATTTGTCCTCAGCACATTTTTCATGTGACAATCACACAAACTTGTTAGTATTATTTTACTTATCAGTAAAATAATTTTCTTTGTCAGTAGAGGCACCCTGTCATAACCAGCCTATCCCGGAGAACCTGTAGGTCATGCAGATACCACCAATATTCCTCGAGGGGCTCCGACAGAAAACCTGTGGCAAATTAGACTGCGATGGGCTGCCCCACCTTGTTCTTTTAGCTTTCTGCTTTTGGTTTAATATTTCAGCCAATGGGTAGCAGAATGGAAGGCATTGGTGGGCATCAGTTCACAGGTCAACGTCTTAGCATAACCTTTTTCACGTCAGCCTTTTCAGATAATATGCTTGTCTGAGAAACAGTCACAGAACCTGATCTGCTGCCCCAGAAAAGCACGCACGCAACGGAACAGAATGAGGAAATGCTGCAAATTGCACCAGAGATTGTAGGACAAGCGACATACGCTTGGGTTTTCTTAGTTCCAACAAATTATCCTATTATCCTACAAACTTAATGACACTTCTGTGATATTCAGCTCTGGAGGTAGGGGTCGTTAATTTAAATAAAATGACTCAATAAAGGCATGTAAGGGAAATATTGACCACAGTCACTAGAAATAAACTCTTCTGAAAAGACAACCTGGACCGGAGGACATCTTCCCTCCAGAATGAAAAGAAGGCCGAGTTGCTTTCTTTCCTTCTTATCAGAATTAAGCATCTTAACAGATGATGCTTAATTGATAAATACGGGACAACAGATTGAGAAAACTGTTTCTCTTAAGATTCTGAATGTAATCTCCCTTTCTGCGTTTACAAAGCTAATGTATGAACAGAAAAGAGGAAAAACAATATTCCAGTTCCTGTCAATTCTTTGCATTTGGATTAATTCCATGTAAAATGGATGTAAAATACATCTCCATAAAGGAGAATGGATTGCTACATCTTTCCCTGGAAGTAATGTGAACCACGCTGTGCCAAGTTTTTATGCTGGGTCTAAACTTACAGTTAGCCTTTTCTGTATTGCTGTAGACTAAATCCTCAGCCCCTAACCAAAATTCTAGCTCCAGCCCAGAGCTTCATTGCTTAAATAACGTATCTTGTTTCAGTATTATTTTATAGCTCTTACATCCTGCTTTCTGTTGGTTAATTGATAGGAATAAATGAGTAGAAGTTAATTATTTGGAGTAATAGCAGCGGCAAACTAAAAGAGAGATATAAAACGTTTTTTGCTTCGGTGTAAGTCTGTTATTGTGAAGGTTAGTGAAGTTAGCAAAGAAAGTTAATACAAGATGCATACAGTACGTTAGCTAAATTTGTAAGAGCATTTTTGGAGAGGTGTATGTATAAGTCTTCCAGTGGAAAGTATTGTTAATAAAACAGCAGCTCAGTACATTCAAACCCTACGAATGTCTAAGTACTCTAAATGCATTTGGCTGCCCACGTTGTTTTCAGATTGGCTGTTCTGTTCAGCATGCAGGCTTAGCGGTGTGCCTGCAACAGCTGCTGACTTCAGTGAGGCCTTTAATCCTACACATGAGTATATCTCTTTCTGCTTTACAATTCCAAAATCTATTTAATCAGATCTGAGACATGTGCATCTCTGGGCATGAATGGAATAATTACAGAGAGGGGACTGGAAAAGTACATGGAACATTCGTATTTTTAGCAAAACACCACTTGCAGATACACTTTACAACTAGTACTTACATTTTCTTGTCTTACTAGGGTGTATGAGAAGAGAACAACAGAATGTAACTTGTTCTGTATAAGTCTTCCTTAATTCTGTCATGTATGAACATTCAAGAGGAACGGAGAATGAGCAGCGGTGGCACCCCCTGTGGCATTGCGACTGCCTCTCCGACCTCCACGGTTGATGGTGTGGCATGGGAGACCGGAGAGACAGTGCTGGAAGCTGGATTAAGCTCCGTGCCTCCCATCCCCTTTCCCAGCAATGCCTCTTTTGTATCGCTGGGCTCTGTCTTTCAGTATTTTGGGTAGGGAAAGAGGGAGGGTCCTGTGGAGCCCCCGAACTGTGAAATCTGGTGCAGGGAGAAGTGTATGAAGGCACAGACGGGAGGTTGAAGATGGAACCAGAGCTGAGATGGCGGGTGAGAAGTGAAGGCATTGAGGAAGAGAAGACAAAGCCTTTAGACCTGCTAACAAAAACAAACAAAAAAGGAACCTCTTTTGTGGTAGAGCCATAACCGGCAGGAGGCAACGGATAACTTAATGCATCTTTCCCCATAGCAAATTTCTGTGATCTGAGGTTCCAGACAGTTTGGTTTAATATATGATACATCTGTTAGTTTTTATTTTATAGCTTGATCTTAACCCACTTGAGTCAGTGAGCACTTCTGCTCACTTTCGTTCTATACATTCAAAACACAAACCAGTATTTCTGTTAGGCAGCTAATCCCATACATTAAAAAAAATGTGGCATTTGACTTATCTCATATATGTAGTCCTTGCCTAAGTGGAATCAACATCACCCAGGGTCAATAGCATCAAGTTTGGTTCCGTTCCTAACTCTGGTGGACTCTATCACTAGCTTGCAGGACAAGCTTATTCTAATCATTCACACATTCAGTGTCTTAGATTCCTCATTATAAGACTTGGATAATAACTTTCATTTCATTTGTAAATATATAAGAACACCTTAGAGAAACAGATGTTACTATTTTTAATAATCAATTATGCCTGCATCCCAAGGTATTTACTAAGTCTAGGCAACACCTTTCACTGGATAGACGAGGCCATCAGGCTAGACAGAACCCATCAATCCACATCAATTGAACCATTAATTTAATCTACTTAATCTTTTTTCTTCCTTCTCCTATAACGGTACGCCTGGTACTCTTGTGCTTGAGAAATCTAAGCTCAGCCATTTAAAGTAACTATGCGGAACACAATTGTTTATAAGTAACACACAAGCATCTTTGCAGTATCCAAGACAAGAAACATCCAACTCCCTTTATTCTGTTCTGGTCAGTCCCTTATCTCAGCGCATTCTTGGCACATGTGCGAGTACATCTGTCTTGTTTACGAGAGGGTACATCATCTGATTTTATTGGTGAAAACAGGTTTAATAGCCTTCCTTTCTGAAAATAACTCTGAAACTCTGACATCTCCATTACATTCACGTCCATTTTACTGAACTGATGTTCTTCCAACAGCCTGTTATGTTTTCCCTCCTTTTCTTCATTTATTGCTAAGAAAGCAGCCCCAAGAGTCACTTTAGCTGTGTCCCAAGTTATTTTTAGTTGCATCAAAAGTATTATTTAGATCAGAGCAATGCTTAATTATTTGTGCAATTTTATGTTTGTCAACACTTAAGTGATTCTTTAAAAGGCAGTTATTATATCTTAAAACTTTCTGCAGACAGAAACACTGACGGTCTTTGAGATACAATTGCCTGATCCTCACTATACCTGGCTGTAGGAGGTAGCACATGGCACTTATTTTCACTATTGATTAAGAGTAAATGAAATTACAAAATTATTGTAAGCAGCATACATCACTTTTTTCCCCTAGCAGGGGTTGCTTGCAGCAGTGTCAGGGAAAGGGTACCATTTTCTATCTTTAAAAATTGCTTACCCGTTGCAGGTTTACTTAGAACAATCTTCTGGACATGGAAACCTTCTCGTATAGCTAACCTAATCTTAATTCAGGTAGGTTGGCATAGACTGCTCAGACCGATGTGTAGTTGATATTAAGAAGCACAGATTAATTTCAGGAAAGCAGTTGGCCTCAGTTTTCCTTAAAATGATTATAGTTACCATTCACTCTTCAATACTATTGTTTTCATAAGTCTTATTTGCAGCCTAGAATCTCCCCTGCCCCCAGCTTACATTTTTCTAAACCTGTCTCAAAAAGACGAAAAAAAAAAAAAAGCCATTCCCACCTCCATACTGTCAAGAAACCATCTGTTACTTGCCCATTTCCCAGGATGATCAACACTAGCAAAGAGGGGAGACGGTTTTTAAAGCACATGCTTTTATCCTCTGAGTATCAGGTTTATCAGTAAATTTTCACCAACATCCATCTGTCGTGAAATGCACTGTTATCCCCATTTATCAATGGAGAACTGAAGTAGAAGAAAACAATTTAGTCCGTCTCGTACTGAAGGGTTATGATAGAACTAGGGCAGAGCCTGAATTCCCTGATCTTGGAAGAAGGCTTTAACAACACATCACACAAAATCGCTAAGGGAAAAGATATAAATTTGGCAGTTGAATTAACGATGCCTCCATCGTTATATGAGGAGGAAAAGAATAATTTGTCTTATATTACACTTCTTGCTTTATGTCTTTAAAAGTCTCTCTTAAATTGCTTATGTTTTGGGGTGTCTGATTGTATTTGGGCTGATTTTTCGGGGGGACAGGCAACTTCTGGAATATTTAGGGCCTGATGAAAGAGTGATTTTCAACTCAACAGCTTTAAGAGTGGCAGGTGCCAGCGTGTCTCTGCTTTACATTGACTGTTTGCAACTATCGCTAAGGGTTGGTAGATCTATTGAAAGGATGGGGCTGGAAAAGTAGTGTTTGATGGCTGCTAAACAATTTGTGTTGGATTATTTGTGGGTATAAGGGGGCTTCTCTTGTCTAGTGCTGCTAGTACCCTTCATTGGATTCTGGCAATTGTGACTAATTAAAATAAGAAACAGGTAGTCATTTTTCAAAACAAATGATAAGTCTATAAATAAAACATAACCTGACTGCAAAGTCATTATTTTAGGGAATTACCATGTTGCCGTATTCATACATGTTTTTAAATTTATCTTATTAGTTCATTGGCATGGTTGTCCTCCCAGGCAAATTTTAAGACTATATAAGTACCATGTTCTTGTTCTAAATCCTCAAATTATAATCCAGGTTTTAGTATTAAGCTGCTGATAGGTTGCCTATGGGAAATAAAAACAAACTTACTGGAAAATGAACACCAGTTTATTTGTTAAAGGTGTCTGGCAGATTAATGGGATATCACTAGAATTATCTTAGTGGAGGGCAGAACATTTAAGTCAATATTTTGTCAAGACTTTTGGGCTGAATTGCCTTGTATCACTATTGACAGGCAGAGGAGCACTGTAACACACCCATGATGCGAACCAGCCTATCATCTTTTGGTGGTCTAGACTTTATGCTGTGTAACTTTTATATCATATGAGATGTTCTGATTGTTAGAAAGGGGTCTCTTGGAGTAGACCTTTTGTCTGGTTATGACTGAATAGGCAATGGCTCTAAATCTTGTGAAAGGATGCGCCAAAGGCTATCATAATTCATAGTCCCCTGAAGATTGAGAAGTGTTCTACCTAGCGTGGGTGCCTTTCCAGGTTTAATGCAAGTTACTCTTTTGAGTTAGCCTAACTGAAATACAACAGCCGCTTTGCAAATGAAAAAAAACCCACCTAATATGTTTGTCATTCTTGTCTGTTCGTATGCCTGTATGTACTGAAAGCTTAACTTTGAAGATGACAAAGGATCAGAGTATATAAATATCACCATTATAAAAAATGTTAATAAAGATGTAGGAAAAAGTGAACTGCAGCTCCTGCGTCCCCTATTGCTTTCTGCTCAATCTAAACACTTCTTTTTTCTTCTTGTTTTTGTAGAGCTAGGAGATGATTAAAAAGCTGCCGCAAGTTTCTTTTCTTTCCCACTAAAATGGGGCAGTTAGCAACAGGTAACTACAGACATTTGACTGTAGTTTTCCTTAGCGTGCACTTTAAAGGTGGAAAGAAAGGCAATAAGTAACTTTAAAAAGCCACATGTAATACTGTACAGCTTTGGTACTTTAACTGCTTGCTTTTTCTGTCTGATTTACGAGGTATTTAAAAGAATTTACTGGTGTTCATTCCACAAGACCAAGCACACTGAAAATTTCTATGCAGAACCAACACTTAATGTTTCGTTGTTACGCAGCAACAGTCGAGTTAAGAAACGCTTCTGGCTTCTGCATCCAAAAGCCATAATACCAAACAAATGTAAACGAGGCTCTGGAGTAAAACAAGCACTTCCATGAATTACTGCGTGAGAATTGTCCTGTGTTCACTTCATACACATGAGGTGGTTTGGAGAAAGCAAGGGAAGGCAACTGGAACTTCAGTTGAGCTCGTCTGCAGGCATGGTGTTGAACAGCTACGTTAACAACTCCGGTTCACTGAAATTCTGGCAAATATCTTTCTGTTGGCTATTTGGAGCGAGAAGGGCCTCTGACTGCCTCCCCCCTCTCTACCTCCCCCCCAAGGAAATACATGCCAGAAACTTGCGGTGGGACAATATGTAAGAAACTTAAACTTTTTAATGAAAACACACAAAATGGACTTACGGTTTGAAGATCATTTTGCCTGGGCTGTTTGTCACCCTCGCATCGATTTTCATCTGATGAATCCTTGGGGAAGGCAAAGAGATACAAACCCAGCAGAGTGAGAGCTCCCATAGCCCTGCTGTCATTCAGTGCCCTGCCCCGTGGGGCTGTTGTGACCGGAGATCAGAAGTGTCATTTAGAATCATCAGGCCCAGGTGTGTGAGTATCACCTGGCCAGATCCCTTTCAGGGGTCATTTTACTGCAGTCAGTGAACAGGCAAGGATGTTGATAATTAATTGCAGGTTACACTTCAATGCAATTAACACTTTTTCATGTGAAGGAGACACATTTTTAATGTGAAGAGGTTACTGTGTAATCCCATTTTTATTTCATATTTATTGCCATATGCTGTAGATTTTGTTCTTTTAAATAGTGTTAATATTCTCTTTGAATGCATTATATACAATAGCACATCTCTCTTTTGATTTATAAAATATGCTTATGAGACTAAAAGCATGTATGGTGTTAAACTGCATTAGACTAATAGAGCCACTGTCAATTAAAAGACTCCTCCAAAAATGCAGTTTATGGTCTCAACAAAGTCTCTTCAAAAAGATCAGCCCTTGAAGCTTCTGGGGGAGCAATCTGGGGCTTTTTTAGTCAGCAGGGAGCTGAACTCTGAGCTCTCACTGCTCAGCACAATTCATAGCTGCCTAAATAGCTTTATAATTCAAGAATTTCATCTCACCTGAAGCGTCAAAGTAGAATACAAATAGAGAAGTGACCTTTAATCAGTAACTCAAACCAGAAAACTCATGTAGTTGGAAACAATCTGGAAGCAACTGCAAGCTTCCCTGTGAGCAATCCCACCACAGCAAGCAAGCACGTCCTGTACTACACGAAGAGACATCAGATTTAGCTCGGCTTGAACACATTACGGGGTGGAGATTAATCTCTAAAAGGAAAATTTGTGTTTTTCTTTGCCAAATAAATGTATGAAGAAAACACTCTTGGCTCCTGATATTATTATTTGTCCATCAAAAATAGCCAAAACCCTAGTTTGCACACATTTCCAGTAAAAATATGTCTTTTCCATCAGCTATGCTTTACCAGAAGCCATTTCCTCATAATAAAAAGCAAAAATTCTAGCAACTGTTAGAATGTTTGTTGTCCCTCTAGAACACACTTAGCAGCAATAGCTTCAATGTGAGCTTTATTGATTTTCATTTAAATGAAAGATTAATTTTTTTAAATAAAATTTTTCATGAAGAAGAGAGCAAATTCTTTTAACGAAAAGATTGAAAAAGATCCCATTCAACTAATGCACTACTTCAAAATGATAATAATAAGAGAAAATTTTCTATTCATTTTTCAGACACAGCTCTCACAAACCAGATATACGCAAAATAATCCTTTGTAGCTGTTGCTTAAAGATACCCCTGGCTCCAAAAAATGTCTCTATACCGGACCAAAGGATGCACGCAGTGTCTGGTAGCTTTATTATACTTGAAAGGAAAGGAAACTACAGAAGGACGTGCAGTGTACTATGGCTAGGAGAAAAGAGATTTTTAGATTTTTCTGCATTTTCTCTGTGAGGCTGCGTTGGCAGCGTTCATATTAATTTAATTTTGTCACTATGTTTCTTCAGTAAATATTCAGTCCTGCTGTAACAGATGATTTGGGATTGCGTTGGCAGAAGAAGCTTCAGCTTTCATTTTTACATTCTGCTGTTGGTCATTTCAGGCAGCGCTCGAGGAATGTGCCTATTTAAAAGAAAAGGCACTTCAAGCACATCGCGGCTCTTGCTTCTCGCTGCTGCATGAGGGGCGCCTTCATTTACATCACTGGAATGTGGAACTGGTTTCAGAAGAGTTAGATGAGGCCCATGAGGCCCGAGTCCTCGCAGGCTCACAGCCCTATCTCGTTATGCATCAATGCCAAGGGGCTCTCTATGCGCAGAGAGGCTCAGAGAGGACACACTTCCACTGCATAGACCCGGGTAAAAGACAGCCAGCAGGGGCTACGATAAATAAGAAGAGCTGATCCGTAATACACATCTCCACCTGGACATTTCCAAATGGGTACTGTGTTTGTCAAGCATCTCTTGAGTAGCGGACGCTTCTGTTGGAAGGAAGGGAGCCTGCACGCTGTAGGAACAACTGCTGATCGCTGAACTGCTATAGATAAACAAATCCTGTCTACAAGTATCAGAAATGCTTGCTGGACACGAGGGCTGTCCACAAGATCCAGAGTCGCAGAACTGCGCTTGAGAAAGAACACCCAGCCTGAGCACAGGTTGCTGTCAACGTTCGCGTGAATGAGAAGACAGGACATTTACCCAAGAGAAAATTCTGGCATTTCTGAATTCTTGTCTTGGACCAGAACAAGGCGGCACTATTTCTAAATTTGCTACTAAATTCCCCCAAACCTTGGGGAGGAAATATTTTGAACATGAGATAGCAATACAGAAGCAATCTATACAAATTAAATATGATAATGCAAATCATAAACTTTAACTTTTTTAAGTATCGACAATGTGAAGGTAATTACTGGAACTGCGAGCATATTGACATCCAGGAGGGCTGTGCAAGGTAGTTCTGAGTAAAGGAGCGATGTATCTGGGTAACACTCAGGATAAAGCCTCGTTACCTACAGCTGTTCCAGCTGTTCTCCTTCCACAAAATAGAACTCATCTTTTCCTTATGACACTTGTTTCAATGGCAATTAAATGGAGGAGACGCCAGAGTTTCTTAATGGAGTTTCTTCTGCCAAAACACACACACACACACACACACACACACACACACACAATCCTCATAAAAATCAGTATTAAAAAGTGAGGGACCAATCATAAAAGACCCCTCCAAAAACCGTGGATGCCCAGTTCCGCATTTTATTGCATGGTAAACGGCTGCTGGAGTTTCTCAGCAGGAATCATCAATATAGCCCCAAAGAGACCAAATGACATCTTTGGGACTGGCTATTTATCTCTATCTCACTTATGTCAGGAAAATTTGTACTAAAAGCGTAACAAATGATTCTTGAATTTGTAATTTCTAATTCCTGTGATATAACTAACTGCTCAGTGATATATTAATGTCAATCTCAGTTAAACTGGTCCAATTTTGTTTCCGTTGCTACCAGAAATGAATGTCACCCTTATAAACTGTATTCATTTCGAATGCATCGAGTATAATGCAGTACAATGTTACCTTCCCAAACCAATTTACAATGGTTTTAGTGCATGTACATGTTAGTACGTTAGCCCATGCCAGCAGTGAGGATTTAAACCATTAATATTAACAAAGGCAGATTTTAAAAGCTTTCTCTTCAGCGATGGGAGTGTAAGAACAGAGGATGAAGCTGCCGACCTTGTTTTAAGTGGGGGCAGTTGCTAATACAACGCAGGAAAATAGAGAAGAAGTTTGAGAAAGAAAGGAGAGGAAAAATGCTCAAAGCAAATTTTATTGAAGAAGAATGAGCAAGACAAAGCCTGAAATGGACATATTCTTGGGGGCCCTTTTGTGTCTTCCTGGTTCATAGGTGTTTACAGACTTCTGTCGTAAAATGAATAAAGAACACATACTTGGAAGAGTAAAGTTACTTTCTGAGGAAAGGGAGTGGGAAATGTATCCCGGGCAGGGGAAATGTATGTAGCCAAGGAATGAGGAACACCTGCGGAGAAGAAAGTGGGAGCCATGAAGAAGAGCTCAAAGGCTTAAAAAGAGACTGAGACATGTAGCATGAAAGAGGGGAAAAAGAAATCTTAGAGGGGACAGGACAGGCCAAAGACTGGGAATGAAGGACGGGGTTCAGAAGAGGGAGAAGTGACACACAGCAAACGGCTATCTTGGTCATGTGAAAAAGAGAATGAAAATAGGTGACAAATAGGATGAGGGAAATTTTTAAAAAATATTAACATTCAAAGGATCCCACGGTAGGTTTTTAATCAAGATTCTTATGTAGAGCATGGCCCTGACTGCAAGTGTAAACTGTGGGCTGTCTGCAGGGTGCCCTGCTGCGTGTAATTGTTCCACCACACAGAGGTTCTCTTGACCAGCCTTTGTGTGTTCTGGCTTAGAATTACAATTTCTAAATGAAAGAATTTCCTGGTCTTGGGGAAGGTGTAAATTAAAGGTGTAAATGAATCAAAAGACTATGGATTTTTATGAGATTTAGAAGCTGCAGGCCAATTTCTACAAGATTTTGGATTTGCTCTAAAACTATTAAACAGCAGCGTTAATTCTGAAAACAACTTAGACGTTTTTAAGCTTTTAAGCAAATCAAAATAATAATACTGCTTTGTGCATTTGTCTTGCATGTCTTGGGCAGATATTACTTCTGAGCCTAATTTAATGCTTCAAATGCGTGCATCACACTTCAGAACCGACCACTTAGCTGAAAGATCAAGTTAAACACACATATCCAGGACAGTGTGCCATACTGACTGGTTTAGAACTGGATAGACCAAGGATTATTAAGCGCTGCCAAGATTTTCTGGAGAGTATAAAGAAGATTTCAGCTCTTCTTTAACCTTAAAATCATCTCCATCCCTTCCACAAAACGAGAGAGATTTCCCATGTAATTTGCTGGTATGTAGTAAGCTCACTATAGATTGTAGGACAAAAGAAACTGCCACCTCCAAGGAAGGTCAGTCCCCGTTTCACTATATGAAAGAAGATAAACTGGTTGCAGGTAGAACACTGAGATATGAAAATCCAGTTTTAGAATCTTTCTCTTAACATGAATATGACCAAAAGCAACACCCAAACTCTTGTCATGGTGATTTCGGGAAGGATGATAACACTTCACAAATGCTCTCTGCATTCTGCAGCCTTAGTTTCCCTGCAGTTACCATCTCTGCTGTCTTACGGAACAATCTCGAAGGATTTTTTGTATAACTCATTTGCATAGTTGCTGGTCCTGTATGTTACCTGCTACATGTATAGAAGGAAGTACATTTCCTTCTATATTCATTTTAGTTTGTGAATGATTACTCGCTGACCAAGGCTTCACAGGTCGTTGATGACAGTGTGCAAATGTTTACAATCATTGAGGGCATACGAAGATAAAGAATTGCCACAATTTATTTAGTGAAATTTAAGTGACTTCTAGAATCAGATCAAGCACATTTTCCTCTATGAACATGATGCAGCAATAAGCATCTCCCCTGCCCCACCAACTGCAGGGAAGCTAATTTTTTTTTTTTTTTTTCATTTTATATTACATTTCAGGGAGCATACAGCGACTAAATATCTTTCATAGTTTGTGCTATATGATTATCTCGTGAAGGTTTACAGAGAGTAAGAGTCAAGCAGCTGTGCTGCTCCTCCAGTAAAAATGTCAGGGTAAGCAAAGGAAACCTTCACTTTCCCCCCATCAAATGTATATTTCTGCAGACGTGTCCCCCCAGACCATAAGTTTGCCACTAAACTTTGCGCGCCGGTCTTGGACGTTTCCATTCTCAGTTCTCGTTCATGCAGCGGAATTATTTAGACAAGCTCCAATTTCCCCAATTTGGGCCGGGAGAGAAAAGTATATGGCGCTGCCAGGCAGAAGCTTCTATCTTCGGTTTTGGTGGAGGTTTCGGGCTCTGCAGAGAGCCTGTGGTTGTGGCTGTCACTCTCTGCCACACTCAGAGGCTTTTTTTATTGTCCCTGTCAGTTAGCAGCCCAAGGTTACTGCCAGCTCTCTGTCAGTGCTTTGATTTTTGTCAGCTATGGCCAGGTCCTTTTAGTTATCTGCTATCTTTTCAGCTTTGTTCAGCCTGAGCTCTACTTGTCTACTAATTAGCTCTTTGGAGATTTCCCTTTTAAAACTCACTATCACAGAGGACAGGAACCGTTCAAAAGTTTTGTGCTTCATAGAAATTCCATATTCATCCACATCCCATACAGCCATCTTTTTAAAATTAAAAGTGGCAGGTCAGGCCAATTTAAGGTATATAAGCAGCACAGCCTGTAAAAAGATACCTTTAGGTTCTTGATCAGGTATGTAGATGAATGACAGGAAAAGAAAAAAGGTTTCCACTGAAAGGACCAAGGTGTACAAATAAAAAAGAAACTATCATTCTGTGTAACATATTCTCATTTTCTTTATCTTCTGGTGTGCAAATATTGTGCTAGCTGAATATAAAAGTAGCACAACTTTAGGGTACAAAAAAAAACCACACTGTAACAACATCAAGAGTGGTCTTACATCAAGGAGGGCCCTGAGGATGTCTTTGTTGTCAACTTCAGAAGAAAAGAGAGGAACAGAAGAGGAAACTGGCAGAAGGAATAGATGCCAAAGAGAACTCAAAGGATTAGGTCCGGGTGAGGTGATCGGTATTCGAAAACAGTCTGCCTTCTGGCTCTGATCTAAGGGAATAGGCTGGCAGCAAAGCCAGAGGGCATAACAGCACAAACACACCTTCAGCACACTGCTGGAGGCTTGCCTCAGTGCCTTAAAAATTGTGGTAGCAATTAGAAATAAAGGTATATAGGAGCAATAGGCGAAAGTGCTCTATTTATGAATAAAAGTCCTCTTTTTTACATAATACTGGGGCTACTTGTGTCTTTTCTTCCTTCTTTTTTTGCCACTTAGTGCGTTTTTCTCGTGGTAGCTCATCGATGCTGTAAGTTGCGCCTACGTTGCACTTACATAGTGTTAATGCCTGGAAGATGAAAGTAAAAACCTTTGAATATATTAATGCTATAACACAGATGTCTTACTTTTTATACTCTTTTTTTAGAAATATGGTGTGGTTAATAATGATGCAGATTGTGCTGGATGGATGAGCAGATGAAACAGGGGAATACAGATTAAATAAAAATTTCTTCAAAGCTTACGTTTGCTTCATAATTTAACTTCTGTACTTGTCATGATAGTAGTAGCTAGGTGCAACCACGCATAATCACATTGTTCTAAAATATCCTGGTGAAACAGAACAAACCTAATCTAAACAGCACTGCCACACTTGTTCAGGTAACTGGGAAAAAAAATAATTAGGAGATGTCAGCTCGGCTCCGTGGTTGATGATAATTAGAAATCTAGAGTTAGAATAAAAAGTACACAAACAGTTTCACAGTTGAGAACCAAACATTTCGTACTAAGGCAAGGCTGCGAAGAGACCGTGGAATAATCTGTCCAGACCTCCCTTTTTTTTAACACCACATCTCACGCAATTTGTGCCTGGTGGCTTGTTTTTCTGCTCTCGTATTTGTCTTGCTCACTGGACAGCAGAAGGGAATACCGATAGAACAGAGCTTTTGCTTTGTTAATGGGAAAGCGCTCTTCTCGGGTCGCTGCTAACCTGGGTGACGTTTGGCCAGCGTGTGGTAACTCTGCCTCATCCGAGAGCTGTTCCCCTTCTTCAGAGCTCAGGTTTT
Source organism: Arenaria interpres (assembly GCA_013399435.1). Lineage (NCBI taxonomy): Eukaryota > Metazoa > Chordata > Aves > Charadriiformes > Scolopacidae > Arenaria > Arenaria interpres. The sequence continues at coordinate 16,101 of VXAK01003229.1, forward strand.
CAACGACCCAGGTATTCCAAGGAGTTACTGCCATAGAGATCTTATTCTTTGAACTGGCCACGTACACGGGCTCCTTCGCTCCTGACGTCTGGCCAGACTGACAGAACGACAAACATTTAGTTGTTTCCTGTTAAAAACATCTTTAGATGTTTTCAGCCTCTCTTAAAACTGCCTCGTAACTAGTCCGGTTGATAGCTTTGGAGGCTTCACGCATTTTTTCTATTTCTTGCAGGTTGAAAATTTCAGCCATATTCTATTACATGCTGTTCTCACGGTTGGATATATACCATAATCTTTTCCTTGTTGGATTAATCTAAATCAGGGCATATTATTGGCATAAAAATAACACAGATATTTTAGCTGCGTGCATTGAAAGCATTTTGAAGCCACTCCGACTGGTTTTAAGAAAAGTTCTGGCTAGTCATGCTCATTTTCAAATTGATTTGCAATCTTCAGATGGCAAAATTGGCCAAATTTTGTGTTTGAAAAGCCAATTTTCATATTGACTTTCATAATTTGCATTCCATTGATAACAGCAGGTTTGACACGAAAGCTACCTGATGTCCTTTTTGGAAAAGCAACATCCCAGACACGTTCTCATTGGCATCACAGCATTTATTTGTCCCTACTTTCTGAATCTAGCACTTGTACATTAAGCAGTCGGTCGCCTGTCGATCACTTGTTCCTAGTTAAATACCGGGTACACCGACCGGGAGCAGTTATATCTGCATTGCGTCTTTGTTCAACTGACACCTTAAATGCTTGGAAGCAGTGTAGTTCAGAAAACATACCGATATTAATAGATAGTCTCTTAGTCTCTCCTTCCTCACGAGGAAGATGACATACTTCAGGTGCGGGCAGCTGTCACACTGCTTTAGCCTTTCCAGGTTCAAGGTACACACGTGACAGACAGCAAGTGACCCCTGTATAACACTGGTGACAGTCATCGCTTCTCTGGTTTTCCCCTTATTTCAGTTATGCTTCCCTAGCTTGGTCTTAGAAGCAAAAGGATGTTGCAGACATGATCTACCCTGACTTGGTGCTAACTCCACATTACTACAGCTGAGCGTGCTGATCACTCGGGTATTTATCTCAAGGAGTCCTCTTAGCATATTTGGCTGGCAGCATTAATATTCTTTTACAGCAAATTTAATCTGTATTGTCTCTCTCAGCCACCCATTTCCACTCTGTAGCCTAGAGATTAGGGTAAGTAATTGCTTGCTTAATACAATCTTGCCTGGTTGTGAGACAGTCTGTGCTTTTGCCAGCCAACTCAGATATTATTTCCTCAATTGCAGGCATCTGTTATTGAGCTCATCTCCGTACCATCTTGTATAAATGAATTGCTCTAAGCAAATGTATTTTGTCAGTTTTTTCACCAGCTGTCATGCTGCTTACCCAACTCCAGGGCTGTGTCTCTTCACTGAATTTTTCCATTTGCTTATACTGAAAGCATTTAATGCATCGGTTGAATCATTTCATCTAGTTCTAGTACTACGTGTCTGACAGACATTACAGCCCTTGAAGTACCTCTCAGTAATCTTTTAATAGCTTCGTTCCGATGTGCGTATTTTGCTTTGACTGATTTTATTTCTTTTTCTGTGTTTATTTTATGGGTTATTTGTCCTATTATAATAACTGAGGCCATACGTACCCAGCAGTGATTCAGCTGGTCAAAAACAGGCTGAGGATTCATACGGTGTTACGATTATCAGTGCATTTGCAGCGTGCTTGGGAATTTTCCGAAAAATGCCTCATTGGCTGGGCACCGACGGGTTGCCCGCGCTGGACAGGAACAGAAAGAAGAGGGGGCCCCGAGAGAAACAGTCGCTACAAGCACATTACTGTCACATCAAAACAGCTCATGCTGAAACCTGCTCCTCGGAAAGGAGAACACCAACAGTGAGGGAAGTTCCAGAGAGAACCTTATATCTCCGGCCTTAATAATTTAAAAAGGTTCTTACCACTACCTCGAGACTGTCTAAAGATCAGAACTAGTGAAAGCAAGAATACGAGGGAAATTTAATTGACTGAAACTGGTGTCAGAAATGAGGTTGAACTAGCGGACGGATCAATGACGGGCGCACTACGCTGCTCCTTTCCGGTACCCATCTTCCTCTCCCTGAGCCGGGGTGTATTTCTGCACGGAGAACAGCAGCTCCTGAGGATACACCAGATGTTGTGGCTCTAGAAAGGACTACAGGCCTGCACCTCCCAGGCAAGGTTCACGAATTGCACGAGTTCGGTGGAATCACAGCTTTTGTTGAAATAAAATGCTTCTAACAGTCTCGGCCAGAAAGAAAAATTCCAGAATATGATCTAAGTTAAACAAAATCACTGATACCTGGCCTAGGTTGGCAGAGAAATATGTTACTATTTGTGCGTGCGAAAAACTAATTTACTAATCCTATTGCTGTTTTAAACGGCAAGCAAACCCCATCCCATCAGGAAGAGAACAGAAACAGCCATCAAGAGGAGAGGAGACCCACACAGCTACTCCCGTTACGCTGAAAGAACACGGTCACTCTTTTAGGGGAGAGGAGGTCTCTGGTTCTCGCTCCAGAAGCTCACCTTCACCCCGAGTATGTGCACACCGAGGGCCACGGTGTTGGGCAGGGAAGAGAAGCACATCGCAGAGTGGAACATGTCACAAGACTGGTTTGGCTCCATCGTGCCTTAGCGCCGTCCTCGTTACCGCGGAGGAAATGGCACCAGAGCCCAGTTACCAACCCCACGGAGTCACCGAGCAGAAGGGCCGGTGGAAGCTGTCCCGAGGAGACCACGCTTTCTGTTACAATCGCTTACTTGAGTGAAAGGGCAACGTTTTTTTATGGCCGTGAAATCCACATGTGAAAACAAAGGTTCATTTGAAATATGAAAAAACCCCACATGCCTGTTAACGTATTTCTTTTCCTCTACAGGCAAACGTCTATTTTGCTGCAGAAGAGAGTAGGAAAAACAGCAAAGCTCCCACAGGAAAAATTTCATGCTGTTGTTGTACCTGCCATATTGGAAGCGCGATACAGGCCATTTGCTGGGGACGGGAATAGCTCTCCCGGGGAAGGAGGGGCAGACGGGATCACGTTAACACCAAACTCGCTTCCTTCCCAAGAACTTAATTAAAGAGAACAGACGGTATTTCTTCAGGGCCTTAACAAATACTGAAACCCCTAAAATCCATTTTTAAGGGATGTAACTTAAAACCCTTACTTTACAGAGAGACAAAACCAAGACAGAATTTTTGACTAAACATTTGTCAGAGGTCTTCATTTTAGATCCCTTGCATTTTGGGTGTCCAGGTCTGTCATTCCTCCTGCTCCCCCTTCATCTGAAAGACGCTGAGCTCTCACAACTACAGCTAAGAAGAGTTGTGCCGATGCTCAGCATCACAGAAAATGAAACTCAAATGATTTTGGGTAGAAGCCCAAGTGTTACAAGTTTCCGTGCAAGAAACTGGACTCTCAGCATCTTACTCAGGCCTCTGAGTTTCGATTTCCTCTAGCTCAGCACTCCTGCACCAGGAATTCACAGCGCTGCCACCGTGTATCTATGCAAGTCCAAAAAATCTTTTACAGGAGAGGCCAAAGGGCAAACAGCCGCTGCATGCTTTGGAAGTCAGTCTCCGAAGTGATGAGTGGTTATGGGGACATCTACAGTCTTTCAAACAGACAACAGCCTACTTCGTTCCTTCTCTGAACTTACCAAGCGTGGATCACCCCAAACTGAAATCCCGCAGCCATGGCTAGTGCTTTGATGAACCCAAGGGCAATGGGCCCTGTAGTCAGGCTCAGCATCCAGTAATGTCATTATTTGGCTTCAGCCTCTTTTCATCCTATTGCAGACTTCACAGACCTATCCTAAACAACGGCTGGTGCATTAATCTCTCGGAAATAAAGAACCATGATGTTAAAGAAATCTCATCTTCCTCCTCTCATGGTTGGTTTCACACATTTTTGCTCTACACCAAATCATTTTAATGTCCTTTTTTTAATCTCTAAAAATTAATATTTTATTTTTTCAAAGAGTGAAGCTGCTCTGCAAGGTGAAGAGGGCTGTGGAGAGAAGGCACAGCAGGAGTTTAGGAAGCTTGCGAGTTTTCCACGTCACCATTTTTTTCCTGGCTGTGAGTGCAGCAAAAAAATAATTAAGATCCTTGTAATTAATAAAATATGAAATCTGCGTAACTTCTGACTCTGTATATGCAATGATACATTAAAAATGGTGATTCACCTGGTTTGTACTACAAAGATGAAGTGACATGCTTTTTTTGAGCAGTTCAAAGAAGTCCCTCAGTAAATATAGTATATATACTTGACTGGTTTTTTATTTCCTAAGTCATCCAGACCTCACTCACATGGCTCTACTCACAGGTAAATAGGGAAGGAAGCCTCTCTGCATTTTTTGGAACAGCAGCAAGAATTTAAAAGCTTAACAGCGGCCTTGAGCAGCCACTGTGTCAGACTAAATGACGCAACAACTTGAAGCTGAGGTCCCCACATCTGTTTCCTTCTAGATCTACTTTAAAAGTAGTTTGTGCTGTAATGTTTACAGAAAGCCCCAAAGATAACTGTAAGGTCACTGGAGAATTGCGACTACATTTAGCAGTTGTCTACATCTGCACATGGGTGGTCCCCAGATTTTGTTGTCCTATGCACCATTAGCGAGTTTTCTGGTGATGCCAACGTGGGAGGGACAAGAGGCCTTGCGGATTGAGACCGATTGCAGCACCGGGCTGAAGTTTAACAAGTCAAAATACCAGATTCTGCACCGAGGACGGAGTAATGCCAGGCACAAGTATAAACTGGGAGAGGAGTGGCTGGAGAGCAGCCCTGCAGAAAGGGATGCAGTTCAGCAGGAGTCAGCAGTGTGCCCCGGCAGCCAAGAGGGCAAACCCCATCCTGGGGTGCATCAAACACAGTATAAACAGCCGGTCAAAAGATGTGATTCCACTGTATCCAGCGTTGGTGCCACCTCACCTTGAGTACTGTGCGCAGTTCCGGGCCCCAGAACTTCAGAAGGATGTGAAGGTCGTTGAATGAATCCAGAGGAGGGCGACAAAGCTGGTAAAAGGACTGGAAGGAATGTCCTCTGAGGACTTTGGGCTTGTGTAGTTTGGAGAAAAGGAGGCTGAGGGGTGACCTCATTGCTCTCTACAGCTTCCTGAGGAGAGCAAGTGGAGAGGGAGGTGCTGATCTCCTTGGCATCCAGTGAAAGGACACACGGGAATGGTTCAAAGCTGTGCCAGGGGAGGTTTAGATCGGACATTAGTGCGCATTTCTTTACCAAAAGGGTGGTCAAGCACTGGAACAGGCTTCATAGAGAGGTGGGTGATGCCCCAAGCCCGTCAGTGTTTAAGAGGCATTTGGAAAATGCCCTTAGTAATGTCTTGGTCTCTTCTTTCTGTATTTTATGTCTTGTCTGACAGATGCCAGTAAAGTTGGGGAGAAGCCCAGCTAATCCAGGAGAGCCCAGTGATTTCCTAAGGATTTCACTTGAGCTGAGAATTCCACCTCTGCGAAAGTATAAGATCCAGTATAAACCTCCTGAATGCTGTTGCTCTCACTTCAGAATGCAGAAACCGTTACAATAAATGCACCTATTTGTAATCAAACTCCTGTGCTTGTGGCATTTGTAATGGAACTGAGAGTAGAAATTTTAGTTCCAGTTGTAGTTTTTCTATTTTAAATCTTTTAGCAATGCTTGCGTCCTATAGAAGATCTGGCAGATCCCTCACCAATACTACTCCATTTTATAAAAACTGAACCATAGTTTAACTTTTGTCCTGACAGGATAAAAATCCTGGTGATATCTGGCAAAGCCAGGGGTGATAATAGAGGCGGCTGTAGGTGGTTATAGAGAAGGTTTGAATTCCAGAGAAAATGAAGAGTGGAAAACAAGCAAACGGGAGATAATCCCAAACTGAATGCAAATAATTAACGGAAGTTGCTAGGAGAGAAAAGAAAGGAGAAAGTGAACTGGAGGGGACAAGCAAAAATAAGAACATCCATCTGATTTAATTTAGGCATGTGATATACATGTTATACTATTGCTCTACAAAAAGAATGAGCTTGTTCTCAGTCCTGCAGGACTGGTGCATTTGCCTGTCAGCTTGCGGTAGGCGAGCAGAAGGGCTGCGGGGGGTCAGGGTGTGATGGTGTCCCACCTCCAACCTCTGCCTGTGCAGTGTGAAGAAACACCCCGAGCCTGACGTGTACCACTTGGGTGACATTTTACACCCTGACACACAGGCGGTCACCAAAACCATTTCCACCATTCTGAAAGTCATTATTATTCCAGGAATGACAAACTAATTGCCAGTGGTGTTCTACGTGGCAGTAGACAGCAGAGAGTATTAGGTTCTTTTAATACTTCTAAGTAAAATGTGGCAAGCCCTCACGACACAGAGCACAGTGAGGCGTTACAACAGGCTGTAGATCTTAACAGAACGGGAAGGGATCTCCAAAAGGCAGGACTGAAATGTATTGCTTCACAACCGGAGGTATCATTTGAGATGAGCGAAATAAATGCCAATCAATAGAGTCAACACCCTGCAAACTCTCATTTGAGTAGGCAATCAACCTTCTGGCTATCACCCAATATTGTAAGACTCTGGGCCACCACAATTCTTACACAGCCAGGCATTATCTTCAGGTCACATGGAGAAATCAACCTGACGCAACGACTTGTTGTTAAGAGAAATGTATTGAGTATGGACCCATCTCTAGAACAGAGTCATAGCAAGACAGTTTCGGTTCCTGGGCAGGTGGGGCATCCACACATTTTCCCTCTTGCCTCATCCCTGAGCCGACCTGCATTACAGCCTTCTGCCAGCACAGGTGTGCCAGGGAGCAGTGTGGTGAGGTGCAGGCTTTGACAGTGATGCTTTGGCAGCAGAGGTCATTTCTGTAGCCACAATCTATTCTAACAAAAATCTGCTTTTATCAGCCAGGACTAAAGTGCTAAATTCAATATAGGCTTGAATTTTTCCTGGCATAAAAGCAGCCTGGAAGAGAGTATGAGGAAGCAGCTCCTTTTTTTTCGTGTGTGCATTCCTTCTGTACAAAGCAACTAAGCAACTCTTGTGCTGCCTTGAAGGAGGCAATTACCGCTGCCCAAACCTAATCACCAAATGGAGATGCTTTCAGTGTAGAGAGTAGGCAAGCACCCAAGTTAGGCATCCCTCTGATGAGTGGAGGATTTTACCTGTAGTCATTTAAAGCACTTCTGTATTTCATAATCTCTTTCACCCGGCTGTTGTCACACGCTGGTGAGCACTGAATATGCATTAGTATATTCTTGGAGGAGAGGAACATCTACGTTGACAAACACTAGATACCACAGCCCAACATCACACGGTGGTTCCAAATCCCAAATCCCAGAACATACACGCAGGTGCGGTGTCCAAAGCCACATTTTCAGGACTTCATTATGATTTATTCCCAGCTTTGTGAATGACTGCAGTTTTTTAATGGCACTAGAAATACTCCATTTCCTACCGTGTCCGTGATTTAACCTACCCACCTCCTGCTTCCAGACCCATAGATAAACGAGATGTAATACACTCAGCCTAACACTAATTAAGAATTAAACACTGTCCATTCTATTGCTCTACCAGAGAACTTTTACATGTATTTTGTAAGAGGAAGAAGATATACCTTTTCTGCCAGTTAGAAAATTGTGCAGGGATTTATATGTACGGGTACACCAGGTAATGAACCCCTTCAGGAGTAGGAAAGTTGGGCAGAATCAAACTAGGAATAGTTTTATCAATGTTCAAGTAATATACAAACTAATACTCAACATAACATTTCATTGTTCTTGTACCAATTCTCAGTAGTTCCTTAATCCTCACCCTACTCAGGAAGAAAGGGATTTTTGAAAGAGGAACGAGTCAAATGGTTTTTCAAATTAGTAAAAAAGAGAACTGAAACACTTTCCAAATCATCTAGAAAAGGGATAACCTTACATGGATTCCATCTGCGTGTCCTGCTGGTGACAAGGGTGCATCTGCCTGGGCATAACAGCAACATCCTCAAGGAGGAAGAGGCGCTCCGAGATGTCATGTCTCCCATATTCACTTCTAGTGGATCACAATTTTAAAAGCACTTTTGTCTCCCAAACAATGTAGTGGAATATGAGAAGGGTGAAAAGTATAATTAATACCAAGTAGGATATGTAAAAACACAACTTCCCTCTGCCAGAGAAGCAACGAGTTTCTACCTGGTCCCTTTTGGGCTAAGCTGTTTGATCAGCTTCCCTCAGTCTCTGTGGATGTCCTTATACTAGTCTAATTGAAGGACCCCTGTTCTCTTTTTATTTTTGCTCTATGAAAAATGCATTGGAGATGTCTTATAATGAACTTTGATATGGTGAAATGATAATAATGTCCTAATTATATATAAAAATGTAATTACACTTGCTACTATTATAGAAAAACTCCCTTTATAATGAAGTGTTATGTTAGAAAAAAAGATTTCATTATAGGCGGATTCCTTTACTTGTTAATTTGGCCTGTGATTCATCGCTTTAATATTAAAAAAAATTTCTCTCTAAGTTACTTTTGATGTTTCTCATTTATGGTTCATTTCTCTGCTCTGGCACCTTAAGATGCCAAAAATTACAAACTTATTTAAGATATACTTAAAAATGCACTAGTTCTTTAAAAGGAAGATGGGAAAAAAAGGAGTAGGAGTCCTTTTTCTGGTAAAACTACTTTCTAACGGAACATGGAACCAGGTTAAATACCGCGGCTGTGTTCTCGCTGACCAATTGCCTTTGCTGGTGAAACTTTTTTCCTCAACATATTATTAAAAAATGGTAGTATCAAATACCTACAATTGCTAGTGAAAGGAAGGGTAGCGTTAAAAATAGACCATTTAGAAAGACCAGTTCCACAAAAGAAGCATGAACACTTATGAAAGTCGCAATAAAGTGGCAGTTCTGAGCAAAATCTGGAAGAAAAAAAAAAAGAAGAAGAAAAGAGGAGCAAGAACATAATGTGATCTCAGGTCTAATATATCAAAACTGATATGAGTTCAGAATAAGAATATTTTCCCTCTTGTATCATGAAAAAAGTACTTCAAGTGTTTTTATGAGGCGGCAAGTTTCCCTCTGCATTATACCACAGCTTGCAACTAATCCCCTGTTTAAAAGCCGGAGAGGGAAGGTGATGGTAAGCCAGTGATTTGCTAATAATTGAAAAAGATAACAATAATTTTTTCGAACAGGAAATAGCATTTCCCAGCCCCAAACATAAAATGGTTATGAGGTGATAGAATGTCTAACCAATTCCACTACACTACGTAGTCACTGTAAAGAGACATCTCCTAAGATCTTTTAAATTGAAAAAAAAAGGATTTTTAATAAAGCATACATCCCAGCCTATATTGCATTTCCAAGCACAGAGCTTGAGTTGCCTTTTGCATGGAAATCCCCTGCCCCATCCACTCTCTTTCCTCCTTCGTTTTATTCAAGGTGGCCTCACCAAAGGGGACCTTCCCCACTCGCCAGCAGCGGTGAGGTCTCCAGCCCCTGCGAGAGCTGGGAATGGATCTGCCCTGGTACAGTGCATTATGGAAGTAAACACAGTGTGAGGAAGAGCTCTGTTCCACCTGAAAGCTTCTCTGTATTTCCCCCACTGTACTGGAGACCTAATGGGAGATACTGCTTTTTCTTACAAGCCTTGCCTCATTTCTCTCTTTAGACCATCGCAGCTGTAACACCACTGATAGCAAAATTTATTTATTTGTCTGTGGACAAAGCTAATGCATTCTGTATGACGCTCACGGTGCATCACGGTCTCCACTCTTGCTCCCTTGCCAGATACTTCTGTGAAAACAGCTTTCTGCTCTCTTTATAGTTCACATCTATATACACCTCCTAGCCGGCATATAAAGACAGAAAGACTCTGAAGGTCCATCTCTGGGGCTTCGGTAGGGTCCTGCGTGTTTTCCTCATTTTGCTCTCTTGTAAAGCTGCTCAGGGCAAGACCCTCAATCCTGCGAAGGTTCTCACAGAGAACGTCCAAGTACCAAAAGTTTTTGTCCACATAACTTTCCTTGCTTCATTTTGCTTATCCGAATAAAGAGAGATCCGGGAGCACTTAACTGTTTAACGAATATGAAAAAAGTGAATTTGAACAAAATTATCCTAACCTAATGGAGACCGCATCTGTCCACCTACCTGGTTTCACCTGCATCCGTCAGGAATTCCAAATGTTATTTTTCCTGGCCCATGATATAGGTAGTGTCTATTAAAGGAATATCCAGTTACCTGTATCTTGTGGTGACAGAATCAGGTCTGACATTTTATTCTTATTCTCTGTATAGCCTAGATCTGGCGAGTCCAAATAATCGGCACAAAATTTCAGCATTTGCCTCTCTACTATTAAGAAAGCCAAAAAAAAAAAAAAAAAAAAAAGGAGGCAGGGGAATAGGGGAATGGAGGCGGAGCTCCCACCAAAACAAGGATACTGGGAAAAGCTCCAATAAAAAGACATTCTTGCCCTAAGTGAAGTTAGTGCGGAACAAGCAGTTGTTAAAACAACATCCCCGGGGACAGGAAGGCTCTGCTGTGCAACACCACTGCCTCACATCGCAAAGGATGCTGTAGCACACTGTTACGCTCCTGTATCACTAGGCAAGATGATTTCTTTCCTAGTCAGAAAGCTGACATTTTAAAAATTATTCCCACATGCAAACTGAAACGATTTATTATATAGAAAAAGAAAAACGTTCTGATAGATGCTAAGCATGAGCGGTTGGTGTAAATTCAGATGTATGATATTGCACTTTTGTCTCTCAGGTATAACAAGCCCTGATCATGATACAAGAGTATTTACCTCCTCTAGAGTATCCTTTCAAAACGTCCTCCTTACAGCAGCCCTGTGTAACACGCTTAGTGATTCGTTTTTTCAAAGTCAGCAAATCAGATTCTCACCTCAGTGTGCATTTCAGCTTATATAATTCATTCCATGGAAATAACTTCAATGAGACCCTACACCTGGAAGTCTGAGAGGGGAAGGGACGTGTCCAAGGCCATAGAGCAAGCCAGCTGTAGGACAGAAAGAAATGGGCAACATCAACAGGGTGGACTGTTCTTCCAGCTGTCCTAATAGCAGCTGGTTCCTTTTCCAGTTAAAAACCCCCAAACCTATTAGTCAACCCACTTGCAAAATCAGCACAAGCATTTGCATGTCTAATGGTCTAAGTTTTGCGGATGTTTTTGTTTTTGCAGTTGGAGGCTCTAGATATACAATTAAAGAAATGCGAGATCGGCTTGAGAGGCGGGACTGAATAGATTCATTCCTAACCTGTTGCATTTTATAGCACTATTCTGTCTTCAGGGAGGAAAAAAAATAAAATCAGCAGGGACGTGAGGAAGGGCAGAAGAGAGACTCTTAAAAGAGAGCAACAGACGTAGTCTGCAATAGAGCAGCAAGTGTTGCCGGGGGAGATGCAATCTCATGCCCCAACACAGTGCAGAATTCCTCCCAATTTTTTTTCTCCTGTGTCAAAGAGACACATGAGTAACTGCAGATGAAGGAAAATTGCTTTTATAGAGGAAAACTAGTCTTTTAATCACAGAAAATTTCTGAACTAATAAAAAGGCGTACTTTATTCTGTTGCCTTTCAGCACCGCAATGAGTGCGTTGGGGTTCTTCTGGTGTTTTGATGGAGATGATATTTTTGGAATGTTTTTTCTGATCATATTAAAGTTCTTGGAAAATGAGGGCCTTGTTTTCTGCTTGGTTAAAAACACAGTGAAACATCTTAAGAAATGCCTTTTTCAGCCTTAATTATGTCCCTGCTACACCTGGCTATGCAATTTCTGATTCCGAGCAGCTATCCAGTGGTGGAGGGAGACCTCTCGGCCACCTGTGCTTACTCCCAGACCCTTCTAGTGTCTACCTCAACATACTTGCCTGGTAGCTTCACTGATGGGGCCTTGGCAGGTCTACTAGGGCAATGGCTACAGAGCTCAGTGGGCATTTAAAAGGAATTTACTGACAATACTTTCTGCCATTCAGAGATGCTAATGTTGACGTACAAGGCAAGTATTTCTTCTGTTAGCAAAGCCTCGCATAGCAGAGCAATCGCAGTGATTTTTGACAGAAAGCACACCTTTGAAGGCTTTAAGATCCTTGCAGCCTTTAAAAATTTCATTCTAAGCTAGCCAGTTGCAAGATATTTCAAAAGCTTAAGCTTCCCATGATCAAAGGCGCTCTTGAATAACACTATTATGTTCTCCTCCTTAAATCCTGTCTACTTGGCAGAGTTGGTGAGGAATTCGGCAATTTATTGCTTCTACTAGTGAAGCATATTGAAACATGCAAACTGCACGCGTACAACTCCTCACCAGTGTCACATAGTCTGTTGACATCTCAGGATCTGACAACACATAGCAATATTTTGAGAAAAACAGATTGCTGTTTATTCCACCATTTAATTTAGAAAGCAGAAAAGTGATCAATGCTTAGTAATACCATTGCAGGCAAGACAAACATGTAGTTGCCACTTTGCAAGTCATCTACTTTGAAAGTAACATCTATTTGAAAATAAAATTGAGGACCAAATTTTCAGTCTCCAACTTAAAATTTTCTTACCCAGTTTCACTTGGCGTCTTGCCTGCAAAGGCAGGGTGTATTCAGACAGCTATTTGCAGGTGCCAGGGTGGGTCACCGTATCTTCTCATTAGTGTATACAAACACAAGTTGTGCATTATAGAATCATAGAATCATCTAGGTTGGACCTTTAAGATCATCGAGTCCAACCATCAACCTAACTCTGACAAAAAAACCATCACTGAACCATGTCTCTAAGTGCTATGTCAACCCGTCTTTTGAACACCTCCAGGGATGGTGCCTCAACCACCTCCCTAGGCAGCCCATTCCAAGGCTTAATAACCCTTCCAGGACAAACATTTTTCCTGATATCCAACCTGAACCTCCCCTGGCGCAACTTGAGGCCGTTCCCTCTTGTCCTATCACCTGTGACCTGGGAGAAGAGACCGACCCCCACCTCTCTCCCCCCTCCTTTCAGGGAGCTGTAGAGAGCGAGAAGGTCTCCCCTCAGCCTCCTTTTCTCCAGGCTGAACACCCCCAGCTCCCTCAGCCTCTCCTCAGAAGACTTACTCTCCAGACCCCTCACCAGCTCCATTGCCCTTCTCTGGCCCCACTGCAGCATCTCAATGTCTTTTTTGTAGTAAGGGGCCCAAAACTGGACACAGATGTTCATTCACATTTCTCACAAGCCCAGTTTTGCCAATAATGAATGCTGTTAGCGATGAGTTTGTGATAGACCATATAGCTCCTCACCTATATTTTATCCATATTGCATTTATTAGCATAAAGTTAAAAAAAATTGATGGGACTACTCAACTGTACAACTTGTGCCAACTTAGGATCTCCAGTCTCAACAAGGCTGGTCCAAGGCTGCAATCACTAGATGTTTATAGTTGAGAGAGTCTCCTTTGAGGGACACTTGTCTGTCACTGTCAGAGTATCTCAGGCAAGCAATCTTTGTCTTAGTTTCCCACGCTTTTATTTGATATGAACTATTTTCTCTCTCTTTTTGTATAACACAGCTGAATATGATTAAATGTGCAATTTGTCCACAGAACCTACATGATTATTCATTCTTGCCATTAAGACAAATACAATTTTTCTTGCCAAAAGGGGAGAAAGAGGGTGGGACAAAAAATAAGTATATTGCAGCCTGCTGCTGGGCTATGGTTCCTATCGGTTGGCTCAGGTTTGAGGGACAGTGAGAACAGGAAAGTTCTCAATGAGCTGTTTCCAGTAAGAAAATGAGCTACTGGGAAAGCTGCCAACTAGACTCAACTCTCTTACACAAGTCTGTGACCCACTGCTACCTATTTATGTTCTGCTATAGTCTAGGCCCCGATCTAGGTTTTTAATTCCTTTGTTTCCTCGAATATAAAAGAAATCATTTTAAATTTGTGAAATATAGGCACGTGTGGCCACTTCCAAAAGACCTGAATCAGACTTGAGTCTGATTCTGCATGCAAAATGCATGGGCAAGCAAATACGTAAACGTACATATTAGCTGTAAAACTTGGAGATCCTGGCAAATGATATCTACATAATACAAATAAATATCTGGTTCTTTTTTTCTGTGTATTTGTTCATTAGAAGTTTTGACATTTTTAATCTTTATCTTATCTGAAGTCATACTGGGAAACATGCACCGGTTTTGGAAGTAATCTTTTGGAGATTTAGCAAAACAGAGAAAGAAACATCTAGGACCCTATGAGAAATTATATATCTGGGGAAGAAAAATAGCTTAAATCAAAAACATGGGGAATGAATGGGAAGGTTCTGTCAAGGTTGCATCTTAAAAGAGAAGCAACAGCAACTATCACCAAGATGTGTACTGCTGAGACAGGAGCTCCTGCGTTTCATCATGAAGCTGCAGTGTTCAAACAGGGCAAACTGCTGCCTTTGATAGTACACCAGGAAGTCAATAAACTCTGCACAGAAGCTTTGCCAGCTTCTGAAGGGTTATTCGTTTTCAGTGGGTATTCAGTTTAAATTATTTCAGTTGAAGAGCATTCACTTGCAAATGATGATTTAACATCCGTGATGAAGGTAAGAATTGAGGAGGGTCCCAAACACACGCTAATCGCAAAACCCAAATCCTTTTTAGAAACTAGTATTGGAGAATTCTAGTTGCAAGTAATCTTTTGGAGATTTTGACAGAGCTCTTTCTTGTTGCAACTAAAATTATCAATACACCTGTAATAAAGTGGAATGTCAATTATTTTTAGCCAGAGAAGTGTCCTAAAAGACAGGTGTTCTGCTCCAGGAGCTGTACAAACTGCAGACCGAGTCAGTACACAGCAACGTGGAGCAAACAGCAATATTTAGCTAAAGAACTGATCCTGCCATTTTTAAAATTCTCTTGATTTTTTTTGTGCCGCCGCCAACTTCTCATTCAGAATTGCGGCAGCTTGAGTCCTAGTCTTTGGGGAATATCTGAGAGACGTTTCAGTGTCTGATTCTTCAAGTAGCTCATTAGGGTGATGAAAAGCCACATGATGAAGGGGCAGTGCCATGCTTGAAGAGCTAGGGGTTCCTGTTGTCTTGAATTATTAACAAGTCAATATTTAGTGGACTGTTCCTGCCTGCCTGCCTACAGCAGGTGGTACCCCACTGCCTTTCACTTGGAAAGCATCTGCTTGCTCTGAGCCTCCCCAGAGCTTGCTATAGTCATTTGTTCGATTTAAGACAGACACTGTCATTATTCCGTGCAGCACTTCACAGAAATATTTCCTACTAAATGCTTGAACCATCTGAGCAGCACTAGGCAGGCTGCAGGCTTCATTAATAATGCATCCCTGCTTATCAATAGATTTAGACAACTGGTATTTAGAAGCTTCTTCAGAAGGAGTGGGTTTTTTTCACACCAGTTAGCTTCATTCTGTCAGTTCCTTGATGTAGACATTACATCCAACTGAGTTCTGAAAGGCAGAGGTGCTAAAATTGTATCTGAGCTGCTCCCTTGCTTTGGAGCACCATTTGACTGATGTAACTCTTAAGATCAACCCCTGTTGCATTCCTCTTTGCTGGTTTCAGGGCTTGGGGGGGAAGGGTGGAGGAAAGGTTACTTTTACATTAAAACAGAAATTTGCCTTTATCTTACTTGAAATACACGGACGCGTTGACTTTGCAATTTGCAACGAATTCAGCTTCCACTAAAACTTCTCTAGACTCAGCTCACAAACGAGGGAAGAAGATTCAGTACTAGTTACCTTATGATTTGTAGAGGAGTGGCAACCACTTTTGGCAAAGTATTCAGGATACTAAAAATAGTAAAAAATATCAAACTGCTGCCCGGATCAAACAGCAGAGTAGACAAAGTAGCTATCGCACAATTTAATGTGCAATAACGGGCAAGGAAAACAAAGATATAATTCCAGGAAACAGGAAAAAATGAAAAAAGTAGCCTTGGATTGAATAGCTGTGTCGTGCTTGTAAAGAAGATACACTTGGGTCTGTTTTGGATCTGCCAGCAAGCCTTCCTTCTGGGTCAGGTTTCCTCTCCGTCACCCCCTTGGTGAATCCCACAGCCTTCAGACGGATTTCTGCAGCGCAGTTTTCTCGTTTGCTGGGCTGGTTCTATTTGCTATCCACAAACCTTTTTTTTTAAAAAAAAAAATAATAAAGCAGCACTGAAGCAAAGGGTTAGAAAAACTTCGTATGTACAGATCTTGCCTACCCTGTCATCTTTACTAGAAGTTTACAGAAGTCTCTTTCAGCCCTGTTACCTCTGTCCCTACATGAAGAGAAGCCGCTCTTTGCTGCAGCTTCTGCCTATCCATCTCTAGAGATGCTCATCTCCAGCTGCTGTGAACAGCCCACCCAGCAACTTCATGGGTTTTGGTAGACCTGGAATCCTTCAGCAGGTTCATATCCCCTTTGTCTCTGGCTTGCACAAGGAAGCCAGTCGACACCATTTTCTTTCTTTCATTCCTTTGTTATGTGCTTGACACAATTCCTTGACTCTTTGTGATAGGAAATTTTCTAAGGTTTTATTGGGTTCAACTACAGGAACCTTCAACCTTCAACTACAGGAATGAATTAAATGAGAGAGATTTTAGCAGAAAGTATGGAAATATCAACGTGCAATGGACAAAGTTTGCTGTCAGGCTAACTGCAGATTGCTTTTACTATTAGATTGGTTTCAGGGCAGAGTTGCTGGTTGCTAACGAAAGGATTACATACCACTTTTTTTTTTCCCTCAGCCAGTAAGAGTCACTGCACACGCACAGATTAATCACACCTGCACGTTAGATTTAATGCCTCTCGGACCTATCAGAGATACTGTGTACATCAAGGAAAACTGTGTACTCAAGGAAAACTCCAAGCAGCTATCCAACCTGCTCTCCAAGGCAAAATTCATTTAAACGCCCTGGCTGCTGTGAATTTGAGGGCCCAGCCTGGTACCCATTGATTTGAGAAATACTCAGCCAGCACCAGAAGAATCGGATGCTGTTTGTACACTCTACTTTGTGAATAAACAAGCACTTATTAAATTGTTGACACTGGCACATGACTGGGGGCTGCTGTACACGGTCTCAGCATTTGCTGAAGTTCATGGGAAGCTGAAGTTTGTCCAAAAAGGGCAGAATTTGGCTGTCATGAGTAGAATGACATTCACACTATAAACAAAGGAAGCTGAGCTGTAGCTGCAGCCGCTGCTGTGCTTACAAAAGAAGTGAACCTTTCAAATATCTGTCAAGAACTGAGCATGAAACCCAATTCTGTGATGCCCCAAAGACAGACTTGTGATATGAGGAATAAAGCCACAGTTTAAAAAAAAATAATATTTTCTTCTAATAGTTGTATGCAGATATACGAGAAATGAAATTATTTCAATCACAACTCTTCTAACTCCTTTGAATCACACAATGGATGAAGCTTTTCATAACGACACTTATTACAGGGGATTGAACATCCATGCCTGAAAGGACCTCTTCGGAAGGAGTTTGCGTCCTATCCCCATGCACAGCAACTAGGTCACACGTGGTATCTCCAAAGATGTAAGAGCATATTTCAGAAGGACAACTTCTGGATCAAAAGCCAGTTCAATCTCTTTGCCTCTTAATTCCTCAGCCTAGCTCAGAGGTGCCAGTGGTAACTAATTTGCAGCTCTGTCCACCAGTACTAGGCTGTTGTCAAAGCCTTGTTTAATAAATTAAAAATGATTATTTAAACAAAGGTACTGGAAGGTACAGGAAGTCAATGTATTTATTATGTTCTCTCTCTCTCTTTTTTTTTTTTAATTTTGAAGGACTCAATTCCCTTATGCCATCATTATATCCCTCTAACAGGGTAAAATTCACTCATCATGTAGAAAGTAAGCACAAGATCTTCAGCCCTATCTACATACAATCTTGATCCATGTATCTGCACATCCTCACCAGACAGAGAAAACGCAGCAGACAACAGACTTGTGCAAAAGCAATGAAGGAGCAAAGAAACCACAAAGCAGCAAGAAATTTCACGTGGGCTTCTGCTTCTACAGATTCAGCGCCTCTAGAAGCAGTAGGCGTCTAGGAATAGGAGCACTGAACTTCATACTTTGGCTCGGAGATGGAGAACATCTAAGTCACAGCCTGTTCTTCATCAGGACAGTACGATTCCTCTGTCCCACCACAGAAAATTATTTCACCCTCAGGTTACTCTGATTTTTCGACTGCCATCAAATCAGAATAAAAATTCTAATTTTTTACAGACTCTTATTTTCTTGCCTCATGCACAGTTAAAAAAAACCAAACCAATAAGATAAAACCCGTTTAATAATTTTAAAAGAGATTTTAAATGATACTCACTTTATCAAAGCTGATGAAAATGACAGTAATGTCAGAGGGTAACAGGTTGCTAATAAATACAATAGTTTAGGAAAGTGCTATTCTTGTCATGGAAAAATATATTCTGAGAAAAATAATACCACCGTAATTCATTTTTGAAAGCTATAGAGACTTCTTGGATGAGGAATGCAGTTATTAAAGGCAAAAGTACACAATATGTTGTAATGAAATGGTTGTGCTACACACTTCATTAAAGGTTTTGTGAGCCATCTGGGAAATTCCAGCTCTCCCCCCTCAGAAGGGAATGTTTTTCGTGGTTGGATCACTAGAGGGAGCACACAGAGCAGGACTGACAAACAAAAACATACTGCCTTGACTCCAGCCTGCGAGCAAAGCTGAACAGGGGGAAAGATTAATCAAGGGGTTACCATAATTTGTATTTATTTTCCAGTGAAAGAAGTATGGTTACAGGATCCATTGAGAAAGACCTGAACACTTCCAGCTATCAAAAATAAGTTGATATAGCGATGCTGAAATTCTTTCTGAGCCACAGGCTTGGGAAAAAGCTGACAGGCTCCGCATTGCACGTGTCCATTGGAAGAAAACATACTTGTCATATGAGATGCTGAAAAGCTTAAAAATTCAGAGAGCACAGTAGGGAGTCTTCCAGAAGGATTCAAAGAACTGATATGTTTTGGATGTGTTGACTGTTTGATTTACAATATTTAAAGGTAGAAAATAAAGGGGAAAAAATCAGTCAGATTTTATATGAACCTCAGAGGAACGGGAGCTAAGGAAGGGCTGAACTGCAGATCTGCTGCAATATCTATGTTATTTGCACGATCATTTCAAAAGCTTATCATTTGTGTAAAAAAAAAACAACCAAAGAAAAACAAACCCCTAAGTCTGTGTTTTAACATTATTAGCAGTATTGCTGAAATAATACTGTTTACAAAGTACATTTTACAGTTTTAGCTTACTTTAATCCGCTATTCCTTACAGATGAGCAACAAAACCTACATTAGAGACAAAAGAACCAGTGCAGAAGAAACTGCACTTGTATCACAGAAGCCAGTGAGCTCCTGAAATGCGGTGTCTTCCTTAAAAGAATTTACAACCAATGCTGTAAACTTGAGGTATACGCCCAGCAGAGTGCATAAGGCAAAAATGAAGATATTCTTGTACAATGTTATAGAAATAATACATCATATAAATAGTGGAAAGGTATTTTTTTCCTCATTGTTTATCAAAGGCCGCAGCCAATTAACTCTCCTGTTTTCCCCCAATTAGAATTACAATATGCTCATTTGAATACCAGAGCATAAAATAAAGATTGAAATTTTAAATGAATGCTTTCATTGGCGAAGTTTTTATTAGTGTCTCAGATTGACTGCAGTAACAATTATCTCTGCCCGTATCCATAGACTCGCACTCAGAAGGCCCCAGTGGATGTGAGTACCACCCAGCCCCAGAATGTACCATCTGGCACCCCCAGGCTTCATTTAGGCAATTTTACATCGAGTCCAGGGAAACCTTATGTAAAGATCGACTTTAGTTTGAGTGACTCTTGCTCCCCAGCCCTTGATGGAAGGAATGATCCTGTCACACGCTGACACAGCGCGCTGAGTGGTTTGCATCCACGTAACCAGACTATTTTGGTCTTAAACTTCTCTCCTCGAACCTCCAATTAGGAATTTTAGCAGTGAAATGCTATTAATGGTCAACGACCAAGTCTACCTGTCAACCTCCCTCCCCCACCCCCTCACAAACGTGTCTGTGTATGATCAAGCAAGCGTAGGGGTGGGCACGAATTTCCACGTGCAGCAATATCATCTCTGTGGGGAACTCTTCCTGAGTGATCCTGCAGTGTTTTGTGGCAGGAGATAAACCCCAGCCTTAAACTGTCAGTAATCTGCTGATCCCAGTGGTATTCATTTCTAGAACATTCATGACTTTTCATGTTCCGTGCATAATTTTCTTCCTTTATGGACAATGTTAATCTCAGCCTATGAACAGTTCCTTCGACCGCTTACTGTGACTATTTCACTGGGAGAGAGCGCGTTGGTTGAGCCACACTTGTTTGGGGAAGAGGCTGTAACACAGGATTATTCCTATCCCAGCAGTAATAAATGTTTTCTGGTATATACATACATAACGCAACTCTATGTCTCTCCATATCTGCATATATATATATATATGAGATACACTAAAGTAAGTCTGAAGTATATAAAGATTGCCACGTCAATCAATCACAGGTTGACAAAAGTACTTAAAACCCCAAAGGAAACACTGGTCTTCAGTTTATTCACACAACCTTCAGTTTCTCTATGAAACACCTGTATAGTACAATCTTAAACATCATTACCACTTCTTTTTTTTTTTTTTTCTCCCTGCAAAATCACTGCCTTAATCAAAAAAGCATTTACATATTACATACTGTTCAGGGAACGGATCATTCCAAACCTTATTCTCACACACTTCACATTCCTGCATTGAGAATAAAATTATTGATTTCTGTGTCACCAGTTTCATCATGCCTTACAGCGAGGATGCACATATTTTCACAAACACAGCAGAAAAAGTATTATTATTCCCATTTTATAGATGGGGAACTAAAGGCTAGAGAGATTGAAGTCAAAATGTCAAGTGACCGCTGATTTTCTTAACAGTGAGACGGAAATGAGTTCTACAGAAGTAAACTCATCTTTGTTGACTCTGAGACCATTTTTATTATGTTTTGTCCTGTAACTTCCTCCTGAATTTATTACGTACCTTCCAAATGGGGCAGTAATGAGGTGGCAGTCCTACAGACATGAGTGTCCTCTTGTCTTGCCTTTTTCTGAGAGACTTTTCCTCTCTGCCACGGCACTAAGCGTAATGTCACATTCAAGTCCCGTTTAGCTTAGCTCTCTGAATGGCAAGCCAGAGGGCTTATGTTAAGCTTCGTTTATTGATATTCTATTAGCAAATAAAACAAGTCTCCGAACAGGTTCTTACTAAATACACTGTGGCACAAATTTTGGCAAAGGGAGAAAGCCCCTCTCCCAGTACTTTTCAGTAACAAGGAACGTGCTCTCAGATATATGAGGTGGGTTTTTCCTGCTCAGCTGTTTCAAGCCATCACACATCCCTCTGCTGGCTGTGTGGCATGCTGCTTGGAAAAGACACAGGAGGAGAATTTTTCCTCCTTGTTCAATTTTTGTTTGCCAAGCTCTGCAGAGAACTGAAATGAATAGCCAAGTTGGGTTTAACACAGCTTTTTGGCCATTCTTGCTTCAGCTCTGTATCTATGAACCACCAGGGCATCATTCTTCCTCCTAATCAATTTTCTTCTGCATTCCTTATTGGTTCTCTTTTTACTTTTAACACACAGTTTGACTATAGTTCCAGGCAGATCTATACTCCTTTCTACTAGTATCAACTTCCTGCTAAAACATTTTTGATTCAAAGCTATTATACGCCTCCTCCACGTTCAAATATGTAAGCTTCCCATTACTCACTAAATATCCTCAGTTTTTCAGTTTGCCTTTCTAAGGCCCCAGAAGTACAGCTTTATCTTTCGCTTTTCTCCGAAAGAGAATTGGACAAAATTGAATCTGCTCTAAGCTGGTTTTATGTCCAGCCCCTTTAGATTTTGCTCCTCAGTGAAACCAAGCATAACACACTGTTACATTTTTCTGGTTTTCTGATTGTTCAGTGAAAAACATCTGCATTCATTCACTTCCAAGAATATCTGAGACCCGACTTCATTGGAAAATAAATTTGGGGGAAAAAGATACAGTATTCAAATGTCCAGTTTTTCAATGGACATTTTTTTGTGTCTTAGTCTGGGAAAGTTACAGTCTCCCATGATCACATAAATTTCACTACTACTTCCTGCCCCGCCTCACAAAATGGATATCATTATCCAGTTCTGAACTTTGGATATTTCTCAGCATCCCTCTTCCTGGTGGTCCCATTTTTTATTACGCTAGCAGTCAGTGCTCCCTCACTGCCTATTTATTTAGTTCTCCCTTTCCTAATCAGTTTATATCTTTCAATTTTTTAATCAGCATATATAATGGCTGGCAGATTTCTATCACTACTACAAGATTTGGGTTTGTGTCTAGTACTGAGAGTTTTAATTCCTTCATCCTATTGTTAAGGCTTCCAGCAGTAGGAGGAGCAGCCAGTTCCAGGAATGCAGCCAGTGTACTCATGGTACCCTTTCATTTGAAAGTGTTAAACATCACTTTTTTCCTCATTTCATCCTCGTGCAACTATGCCTCTTTCCCTTTTACTGTCTGTAGCAGGCTTAAGTAGTTAAAATGTTTTAGCAGCATTCTCTGCCAGTTTCCTGGTTTAGTTTTACCAGTCACGTCTGCTATCAACCTAGGGAGCTCTTTCCTGGAGATTAACTGGAGTCTCTTCTTTGAGGAAAGAAACATAATTCCTACCTGCATCACAGAGGCCAAACGTTGTCATACCTTCATAAGAGCACTGCATCCTGATTTGTCAGGATTCAGGTCAAAAGGCCTGAATCTACCTTCTCTAAAGGCTGAGTCAAGTTTTCAGGAGCTTCAAATGAACTAAAGAGAAATGAGGGTTGATTTTATGGGAACGCCATATAAAAGCAGGCAATGTTTACAAACATTATCATGTACACAGCATAGGGATTCCATCTACCATTAGGGGAAAGCCCAAAAGTAACAGCCCCAGTCCTTGCAACAGACCTTCATCCTCTACGACAATGCTCCTCTACCTACCTTTTGCCAGTACAGTCCCGTTGGCCTCTGTCTGTTACCATTTTGTTTAGGAAACTGTAAGATTAGAGAGGTGCAAGAGAGAGGATCAAGGGCACAGGGAGAATCCATTACTATTCTCAGTCTGTTCAGAAGTTTTAAGTGCCCTGACAGCAATTAAACGCAGTTAATACAAATATACTGCCTGGTGGCACAATACATGAAGAAGGTAAAATCTCAGTCAACATAGCATCAATCTCCTTGCTCCCATATCTATCCCTAACCTTCTGCTCTTGCCAGCAGAGAGATACTTCCCAGGAGTATCTTTTAATAAGATTAGGAAAAATAATAGAAATTAATTTCATGCTTAAAGAGTTGAGGGTTAAATTCAAATGTTAAAGAAAATAAATATTGCTTAAAACTAAGTAACAGTAGCACACCTTTCTTCTTAAAGATTAATAAGGCGGCACGATCCTACAGGACAAAGCCTCTTGCCATATGAAATCCACATTTTGAGCTGCTCAGATAAGAAAACATCTGCAGTTTCACGAAACCTTAAAGCTCTCTGTGGTATTTCCATCATCATTGCTCTTGTCCTAAAAGCATTTGCCTTGACATCCCTTGCTGCTGGTGCCACCACACACTCACAGGCAATAGGGCACAGTCTGGGCCTTCTTATGCCGAGATGTGAAAAATCAATTGAATCCCCAGCAGATGGAATCACTGGTGCAGAAAGTGACTAAACACTAACAGTTATTCTGTGATACCAGACTCTTGAAAGAGGATACTGCAAACACATACACTACAATAAAAAGAATAAAAATAATAATAATAAGAGGTGATTTAATTTACAGTAACTCCCTGCATGGTACTCTTATTTTGGGGCTCTGCCCTTCTACAGAGATGCTACTATTCACCAGTAAATTAAGAATTTCTCTCTAAATATTTTCTATCCACTGCTAACACACAGGTATATGATACGATATGGCATGATACACACTGATATATGACATTATCACATCACAATAGTGAAACACGCAGAATATTTCTGTTCCCTTAGCATTATGCATTAAAAATAGACAAGACCGACAGCAGAGTCTTTACATTCTGTGACAGGAAACAGGATTTTTATTTCTCTTCCAAACTTGTGTGATTCTAGGTTCTATATGCTTGTTTTACTAAATAATGTCTAATTATTACACCCTGTGTATAGTATCTACAATGTACAATTCAGCCCTGGGTTTGAATAAATCCAGCCTGACTCCTCTTTCTTCCCCTATTTATTCTTCCTTCTTTTTTTCTGTCATTCTCCATATTTTCTGGTGATTTTATCAGCATCTTCTCACCTCTCTCTCCAATTCTTTGTTTCTCTCTTTCACTTCACGGATTGCCTTATATATATATATCTGTGCTAACATCCAGCTGAGCTGCAGGGAGGATTTTCTTAGTGTACTCTCTGTTTGTGTCAGTCCTATTATAACATACTCAGGGTTATATATTACACTTGAAAGCTTTTAGTATAAATATAAAGAAGTCCTATTATCTATTCCCAAAAGAATGTCAATCTTGTGATTAACAACCCTTTAATCATAATGATAATCATATACATATTTGAAAAAAACCCCACATTGTATGGTTGAGCATAGGAATAGATATCAGAAGATACATGTTCTCATCTTGGCTTTTGCACAATCAATCTTGTGGTTGCAAGGGAACGATCTGATTTTGTTTTCTAGTTTAGTTTACCTGTCAAAATACATGAATAATACTGGCCTACTTGATTGGGCGATGCTTGATTCAGCTAACGTTTATAAAGGCTTTCAAAACATCGACATTGCCAGGCTGAAGAGGTGCAAATTATTATTAGCTGTCAACTACGCTTTATAGAAAAACAGCGTGGCTGAATGCTCATCGAACTAGTAAATTGGTTAAAAAAAAAAAAGAAAAATAGAGAAAAAAGAAGAAAGAGGGTGAATAGTAAATGTTGGTTTGAAAAAGCATATATTGGAGCCCAAGTGTGATCTGAGGCAACAAACTTTTGCATAAAATCTTCAGAATCTGCAGAGCTACTCTTCACCTGAAGTGTGAAACTGCACCAAGTACACACTGACTACTCAAAATGAAACTTCCCAGTTTTAAATTCTCCAGCTTTGTGTAAATTCTGTGCTGTAACTATACCGATGCTAGTGGTCTGAGGTCAATTAACTTTGATTTCTAATGACAAGAGCACTGGCTCCCTAATTTAGTGGAAAAAAATAAACTTTCAGCAACCCTGAACGCTCCCTATGCACCACTATGTCTGCTCCCTATCAACTTATAATTGAGCACACTCTAGCGGTCTCTGGCATGCTAAGAAAACTGTGCACACAAAGGTACAGTCAGACAGAACAAACAGGATCGTACATTTAACTGTGCAATATGACACAATGGTTCAGCTGTGGACAACTCACCCACGGTCCTCCAGCGGTTTGAGAACCTCTGGCTTAAAGACCGATGATGTTCGATATTTGCGATTTCTACTTTCTGTGGCTTGCTTCTCAATGAGATTACACAATGCTTTATAAACTGGCTAGGGCAGTTTATGGAAAAATAAAAATGCATGTCACTAGATTAACCAGTTTGAGATCGTAATTTATCTCTAATGGCCTTTCTTTGACAACAAGAAAACAAAAGAAAATTAAAGCTGATAGGGTTGTTCTAGTAATGTCAAAAGTTGGCATTCTTTATCAGTCTTTAACTTGAAAGCAATCCTTGTCAGAATAATGATAAAGGCATCATAGAAATTTTGCTTTTCATCTGTCTGACATATAAATCAGTGATCCAAAAAACAAATCATTATATATGTATTTTTTTTTTAAAGTGAATATAAAACAAGCCAGCTTGTCTACATTTTATATTCATCTTTGACAGAGTCGGTTATACCATCTCTCCGAGCACTCACTCACGGTTGAAACTGCTCCCTCCTCCCAGTTATAACACTGACCCCGTTTAGAGAGCACATCACAAATAGATGCACTGAAATCAGTAGCCTTTTCCAGGGTGTGAGCTGACATAATGGGCAGCTTGGCTTTCTCTTGGGAGCAAGCACTCTCTTTATCACTAGGACAAATGACCTGTAGGAGAGGTATCCAAGGCCAGACACTCTATTTCCTTATAAATGCCAGATCAGATCATAACACATTACTGTGACTCACTGTGTTAATGACCAAGCACTTCGATCCGCAGGGAAAGCATAAGGACATATCAGACTGAAGCTAAGTCCCGTGTATGGCAGAGCAGACTTTCTAAGCAGGAACGTGACTTCTAAAACTTCACTTTCCCTTTCAGTACACAGCTTTGAAATTCGTAGTTACAAACAGACCAAACCACTTACATTATGAGAAGCGAGGCTTACCTTACCACAACTGCGATCTGGTAGAGATGATGTAAATGACGTGTTTTTCACATCAGGGAAGGGTGGCTTTCAGCTCTTAAGGCATTCTTCACTTTGCATATTATTTCCTCTTTTTTTTTGAGTGCGCGTCCTTGTTCCTCAGAGTGGGCAAATGCCAGCAACTAGATATCCTTTCTCAGAAGGACAAGGTTCCACCTCATGCCTCTATAATCCCGAGAATGGAGAAGAATTACTGAGCCTAAAAACCAAAAAAACCCAAACAATTCTTTTTCAGGTTTGAATGAATCAGAAAAAGAAAATTAGAACTATTCCATATTTTGGAGGAAGAAAATAACCCAACCCTACTATGGGAACAATTAAAGGTAAATTAAGAAAGAGGAAGAGAAGTAGAGAAGGAAAATGAAGATTAGATGATAGAATGTGGGACAGAGAAGAAGAAGATGGAATCAATAGCAAGGGATTAGAAACAAGAAAAAGAGGAGTTCAGTAATAAAAAGGAAATACTAGAAATAAAAATATTTACCTTGTCTTTAATGCATCTGCTAAGATTAACAGAAACCTGAGAAAAAAAAAAAAAAAGGAAAATGTTAAATATCCACAGTGAATAGAAAAGCTTCCTGAGAAAAAAAATGAAGAAACTTAGGAAATTAGAAAGACAGTACATGTGGAGGGAAAGAAAAATGTAAATGCATAACATAAGAACATAGCCCTTCACATTGGTCACCAGTTCAACTGCCCTGTAACTATAGACAGCCACAGTATGGAAGCCTGGATCAGAATTGCCAACCGTTCAGTTCATGTCAGGCCATGAAACACTTAACAGAGCACTGAAGTAAACAAAACACTTACTGTACCAAAATAATGTGTCAGAGGTGGAGAGCAAAGTAGATCATGGTACCTTAGGGCCCCACAAAAGAGATATTTTAGGTTAAAATTCTCAGAAAAATCTCAGAAACTGTACCCCTGTGCTCTACAGGAAAGGTAGGAAAATGTTTATTTTTGCTAGCTTTCCTAATAGCCTGACTTGCCACATAAAGCAACAAGGTACATGAAAGCAGAGGAAAACAGAGACTTCATCTCAAGCTCCTTTGATAATACAACTCTTAGGATGCATCATTTATCTCAATGAAGGTATTCAAAAGCTTACATATATTCCTCAATATACACATCCTTAGATGTAGGAAAATACTCAAATGTATTGCCAAATTAGGAGCGTAAGCACAACTGTTCATTTCTGTTCATGGCAGATGGACTATGTTTACTTCCAAGTCTCAGAAATCTGCGAGCAAAGGTCTTGATTCTTTGAACTCTCACTCCTTAACTCTTTTCAGAAACTCTCATTAACTGAACTATTCTAAAAAAACAGTATTCCAACTTAAGTACTTACTGCAACGAAGAGCTGCTAGGGCTATGGACCATGCAGATTAGCTGTCTCCTTCCTCTGCCAAGGATATTAGTCTCCTGCTTACCATGCTTTTATCTGTGCTTATCTTCTACACTAAATTAATTGAAATCACATCTTTATCTTCTACTACTTGGAAATCCTTCCTGTTGTTTCCGTCTTAAGGCAACTTCTTAGAGGAGCCCATTTTCTTTTCTATGGAAGTGGCACAAATAATAGTGGAGAAACACAACAGGTTTGGTAAAGCAGGTTATAGTCCATACATTCTACCTAGCTAAATCTTAGATTTCCCAGTGCAGAAATTGGGAATCAAAATGAAACTTTTCCAGTTATTACTTTTTTAAAACAGCAACTTAAACAAAACCATTTATTTTGCTTTTAAAGTTGGTGATGTTTTCTCTGTACATACTGCATTATGTTTAAGGTCAAGCAAGACCAAGTTCTAAAAAGAAATTTTCATCTGATGTAAAGCTTTTTAAAGAAAGTCTCACAAAAGCTTTTAAAATTATATACACCACTACTAGATAACAAATTATCAAAGCTTTGTGGTTTAGTCTTGGTTTTGTTGTGAAGACGATAAAGAGTTGTCTTTGCTCTCTTTTATTCCTGTTGCCTTCATACAACCGCATAGAAACTCCTCTTAATCATATTTATATGAAACAAAGGGTTGTCTTCCATTTTTAGAAAGTTGGATTACCCTTTCTATGAAGCTATTGAAAAATCATAGGCAAGGGAAAGTTTGGAGACAGCAAATTAGAGAGAGGGAATCAAAGCTAAAGTGAATTTAATGTAAAAATAGAAAGTATTTGGAATTATTATTTCTGCTTTACCATTTATGTTTACTTGCAAATGAATGTTCCCTTCTTTACTTAACATGTTCTTGGTGTTTAAAAGGGTATGTCTATTAGAAATCAGTTTGTATGTCTCAGAGAAAGATTGCAGCAATGTATGTCTGTCTCAGAGCTAGAGTTATGAGTTGTATATACAGATGTACTCGGACATACACTTACATATATATATATATAGGTATATGTGGGTTTCTTGGTCCCACAAAAAAAACTTGAGTGAAGGCAAAAATAGGTTTTCCTTTTCTACCCAATACCAGCCACGTGTCTGGTTTTGAGCAACACAATTACTCCTCCCTAGAGTCAGCAGGAAATAGATTCGGTAACAACATCTGAAGAGTACAGAATATAGATCAGTCCTTGTTAAGTTTATATTTGATATAAGTGTCATGTTAGAGAACATGAACGAGCATAAACTCTCCAGACAGTAGATTGTCATTATTAGCTTTTTTCCCAAGCAACTCCGTGACACCTGTTTCCAGGCCTCCTGATGAAGCAGAAGTACCTTCAAATACATTAAAGAGTTAGCCAGAAGCAGGCAGGTCAGAGGAAGAGAAAGATCTATAGGTTGGATCCTTCATCCCTAAAAGAAAAAAACAAACTATACTTACTCTTACCCTTGCTAAATTGCCCGGTGTTGTAGGGCTTTGTTTCATTCTAGATTGCTGCATCTATTATGCTTTCCTTAATACCTCTGTATAAAGGCTATTACCATTTACCATCTCACAGTGATCCGTTACATTTGATTGAGCAAAACTTCTGTCATTTGTATCGGTAATAATATTTTGCAAGAATTTTTAAGCTTAAATTGTTTATTACATTTTTTAAAAGAAAAGTTTAATGCGAGTTCTTTATTTGAACTTCAGAACCATTCATGTTAATAGCATTTACCAGAAATATAAAAATTAGCTAAATACCAAAATACAGTAGTTAAAACAGGATTTTTTCCAAGCCAAAAAATTATTTGCTAAGCTTGTATTTAGATATCTGTGCTAATTGTGCCTGTCTTTTGTAAAAAAAGCCTTGACTTTGTGGAAGGGATTTTTACGCAGGGTAGCTGTGATAAATAAATAAGTGCTGGAATTTCAGACCCTATGGATGATTTGCTGATGCAAACTCAGAACAAATGGGTTTCAATCGCTTTTTTTTTTTTTTGTACTGGCTCTGTATACGTTTGATAGTGTACAAAACTTCATACTAGCAATTTGCACATGTAAGGCTGCATATACGTACACACATTGCCCAGAGCGAATCACATCAGAAAATCAGACTTTCAAAGTTTCCTTTTTGGTGGTACCAGAGAGTGCCCTGCATTACATAGGCTGGAGACCCATTATACTGAGCTGCACCTAAAAAGATGTTTTCTCAACTAATGAGATCATATATCTTTTGTTCACTTTACAATACGGTATCAAGGTGATCCTTTGAATTAAACATACATAAAGCAGCAGTGATAGTGGCTAAGCTGAGTTAGGCTAAGTATCCACGTGAACCTATGGAAATGCATGTTTCATAGCTGTGGACAAAGATAACGGCATGCAAGGAGCTGCTATTCCAGAAAATGATGTAGCCTTTCATCCTTAATAACCAAATAAAAAATGGGAAGTCAGTACTTGGGAGCTACCCTAGCAAGCAGATCTCCAGGAAACAAGGTTCCCCACAGACTATTCCTTGATCTTAAAGCTTAACGTGAAACATTTATATGCATGTAGCACCTGGCCAGAAGACGTGGGAAGGCACTTTTATCACACTGGCTGTATTTCTTTCTTAAATAATAGATTTCCTCTTTTTTCCCCTCTCCTAGAAATGGAATACATGCTCAATAATGTTTCTGTACTTTTTTAAAACAGTTTAAGAACAACCAGACAATCATGAAAACCTCAATATCACTCAATCTTGAAAATCATTAACAGCCCTCAAACTATCTGGTGCTGAAGTACATATCCCAGTTTTTGAAAGCAAAAAAACGTAGTCAAAATAAGTTAAGCATTATTTGGATGCAGAAGTTTGAGGGTTTTTTAAAAGAAATGCGTTAAGGTTAATTGAATGCTAATCATCCATCCACATTTCTTTGACATCCAGGCACATGGATAAACGATGCACAGACTAACTAGGTCCAACTGAAACTACACGAGTCAGTTGAATTATGTACAATATTTTCCCAAAGGCATTCCACAGGAGTGAGGAACAACAGTATGTGCACTTCAAATCGTGGCTCCAAGCTATTGCCAGCTTGACTCACTTGTGTCTTAAGCAAGAGTTAATGTGTCAAATACATAATATGTATGTAAACCTGTACATACTGCAGCTATATCTTTGTATTCTTCACATTATTCTTAGTTTTATTTACATCCTTAATGTAGCATGAAATCAGTTATATATGCAAACCTCCATGATAACAGCATAAAGCAGCCTCTAAGTACGTGCTTCTGCTGAAGCAAATAGGAAAACACACTTTGAACCAAATGACAAATATCTTAGTCTGATGCTTATTCACCTTCGACTGCATGAGAAATTAAAGGGGATTTCCACATGGATTTTACATTTTTTCAGTGTTAATATTTTCTTTACAAATAATAAATCCAAAAATAGGTTATCCATTAAGAGAAGCATCTGTTGAGTGAACAGGCTGAGAGAGTAAAGCCTTTTTTGTGTGTGTGTGTGCAAAACAATTGTTCACATCTTTCTCAAAAAAAAAAGGTTTCATTTTTGGTTTCTTTGCAAACAAGTCCCATATTTTGGCTAAGACCAAACCAGAAAAAAAAAAAAGAAAAAAATTTTCAAAACAAGATTACTCAAAACTGCAAGTTGGGGTATTTGTTTGTTTGAGTTCCTGACTGTGCCTCCATTGCTACTGTGCTACAAAGAGATTTTTCTGTGGTTTAAACGTGAGATAACATGCATTTTAAGAGAAACTCTCCTAGATGTTTTTTACCCCGGTTACTTCTGTGATCTGGGACAAGCAGAAGTTGAACACCAAATTTTAGCCTTAAACCACTTTTTGCTAACTGCACCTCAACTTTTGTCCCTTTTTCAGGATTTCCAGGGATTTGAGAAATAAACTTTAAAAAGATCGTAAGTACACAGGAGGAAAAACAGCTGTAGAGACTGCATACAGCTCAGGCAGTCACAGATGCAATTAGGTCCAGACAAAGCAAACGAGGAAATATTGGAAAATTTCACCCCCATTTTTGCTTCTGACTACATCAGTAATCTTTGCTGTAAAGCGTGAATTGACCTTGTGTCACGTAAGATTAAGATTTGAAATGAGAAAAAGCAGCGTCTCTCTTCCTCTGCAACAGGAACAGAATGGGAAATACCTAAAAACATTTGGGGCTTGTACAGCTATTGTAACAGCACTCATCTCTCCAGATGATTTTTCCAGATTTGCGTATGTGTAGAAGAATAACAAATATTCCTCTTTTCTGCCTTCCCTCGTGTAGGGGTGTATTGTTTCCAGTTAACATTTTGGAACCTGAGGCAAGGGAATTTCTCCGCAGAAGCCAGTGGGAAATCAGCACTACCCCCTGTGCTCTCTCTCATGCTTTGAAAATCTTGAAGAGCGCTCACCGGTTTCTCTCTGTTGCTCAGGAAAGAAACTTAGGAAAAAACCAGCAAAAGCGAGCCACTAGTTTTCAGTTAGACAGTTTTGAATTTGGGCAGGTTAAAGCTGCTGGTACAAGTTCAGCGACAGTGAGCAAGCCATCCTGACTGTAGGCACTGGGGCACTCGGTCATCCCTGTGAAATGCCGCCGTGTTCCTTATGGAGAAACATAGATGCTTTGGAATGAGACTCAAGAAAAGCCCAGCATAATAAGCAGGAAACCTGCTGTATTTTGTGGCAAATAAAGGGAAGTGAGCACGGCCTCAACCCAGACAGCTATAGCTTAGTGACTAGAGCGTTCTTCTGGGGCACAGTTCTACACCCATTTAGTCAGACCAAACCCCAGCTTTCCCGGGCAAATATTGCAACCACTGAGCAGCCGAAGAGAAAGCAGCATTTGCTTCCCTCTCTCATGTATTTTGCAGAGCCTACTCTAAGAACAACAGAAGGCAGAGCACAGGAGCTGCAACAGGCAGAGAAACCTCAACTTTATGAATAGTGAGAATCCTTAGGGATGTGTCTTTCCAGTACTGTCTCGTTTCTGGCAGTTCAGATCATAGTCTGAATCAGCGTTAGACGCCTAATGGAAGTGAATGTAGGCACACATAGGAACTAGCCAAATCAAATGTCCAGCTGAGTTGGGACTTGCGAAGATTTAAAATTTGGACACAGGTAGTCCAAAGGGCAGGCACCTTCGTGAATCATAAGTCCCTGATGTGAATTTACACCAAAAACATCATTGCTAATGTTAGCTTATTTGGCTTGCTAAATGCACTTACGGATCCGTCTTGTCTACAGTGAAAATAGTTGCTTAGCGTGAGGTTATTTCCTGCCCTCATTAAGCACGTCGAGAAGGAATTGCAAAGTCCTGCTCCAGCACTTTTACAGTCAGTCCAAAGGCTGGGTGTCGGTACATCCTTTTCAGGTGGAGACAGCAAAGATTGCTTCCTAGCAGTATCCCCTTCTCAAAAGGAACTAAAGAGGAGCTGGCAACGGTATCCAGCCTCTGTGCTGGTAACTCTGTTGACTGCTGGAGACTGCGAAAGAAAGGCCAGGCTTGTGGCCGAGCCACTTGCTTGGTGCTCAATCTAATTCTTGGTATTAACTCAACTTTCTCTGTGACCCTGGGCCAGTTGCCTATCAGTTTCTCAGTTATCCAGCTATAAAGTAGGAATTCAGAGTACCTCCGTGTTTCCTCACCATCTGCCAGGTCTATTTTCATTGTAAACATTGGGCAGCAAATGTCTTCTATTATTCATAGACTAAGGCCAGACGAGACTAGAACACCTTCTCGTCTGACCTCCTGCATACCAGAGGCTCTTATGTGTATATACAATACACTGTAGGGAGCTGATCACAAATGGGGTCTCCAGGTGCTCTTTCAAAAGAAGAGAAATAATATTATTAACTCAAACACAGCCGTCACCTTCCTCTATACATCCAAAGCGCTGGGCCTATTTAGATTTTGGAAATAATTTTTGTTATTTTGATAAAGCTAGCAAACTTCTGTGTGTTTCTTCCTTATTTTAAAACTTGTTTCTGAAGATGACTTTTTAAAAATGGAAGTTACTGAGAGAGTTCATAAACATTAGGATATTTCAAAGACAAAATACTTGAGCACCGCAGCTCCTGAACTGATAGTGCGTGCTAATGCACTTAGCATTAGTGAAATAATTTCTAAACTAAACATGATAAGCTTTAAGAGAAAGTAAATTCTGGAAATCGGTTAGACTGTCTGGGCATAAGGCATAAAACATATAAATCAGACCTCCTTAGATTAACTTACCCCACTCATCAATGTCTAAATATTGTAAGGCTTTTCCAAGTAAAACACTCATATTCTTGTTATTGATATAAGTCGACAAACCATGAGTAACTCAAGTTCAACCAAACCAGAATCCTTAACTTTCATGCATTTTCAGGGGATGTCCTCAGTGGCATTATTTGCTTTCTGTAGGTTTATAAAGGAGTACTTAAATGGCACTCAACTCTATTTAGGATAGGATCAAATAAAACTCAGCTTAATGAGAATTAAGTTTACACCTCATTTCTGCTGGTATGAAAAAGAAAACTATGTAAGTACTCAAAGTAGTAGTACAATTTTCATATCTTACATCTCAATGGACTGGAAGAAAATAGTGCAAAAGAAAATACTGCAGCAAGAAATGTGACAGAAAGTGTCATATACATACTATAACATCACCTATTTATTCAGTTTGTAATTGTATTACACACTGCCATCATGTCAGCTCTCATAAAAACACCATCCTATTGACAAAGGCAGTAATTCACATTGTTTCTCACCCAAGTGTGTGTGTGTGTTTGTTTCCCCAGGCTTTCCAATCCTTGTTTAAGGAACTATGATCATCTCAGCGTCAAAATTCAATTTATCAGATCCAATATATATCAAGGGAGTGAAATAGAAGGGCTCACAACATGTAAGAGTTCAAACAAGATGATTTGATTATCCCCTCTGGACTTAAACCCTGTGATTCTGTGACACCTAGCGCTGAAGTGAATGAGCTGGAAGATACGCTGGCTGCTTTCTGTCTCCTTATAATACGACCAAGCTGATTTAACTATAAAATTGGAAATAGAATGTAAGGCAGTCCTCAACTGCACTCGCTTCTCATTCAACAGCTACGTAGGGATCTTCTCCAAGAACTTCTTTCAGGGAAGAGTACCCTGAAGAAAGGTTACTTCATCAGATCTGAAGACAAAACCTACCTAACTTAGGTACAGGACAATAATTCAGCTTGCAGGGAGGTTACATTCAGGAAAACACCCTATGGTCAAGAGCTCCAAGGCTTGGAATGGACCCTGTTATGCAGGATGGGATGAGGGAAACTGGTACTGGAAGAGGAGG
The DNA here is from genome assembly GCA_013399435.1 of Arenaria interpres. Lineage (NCBI taxonomy): Eukaryota > Metazoa > Chordata > Aves > Charadriiformes > Scolopacidae > Arenaria > Arenaria interpres. The sequence goes on from VXAK01003229.1 coordinate 51,266, forward strand.
AAATGAAAACTGGGAGCAGAGGGGCAGTGTGGTCCTGCATGGGGTAAGAGCCTGACATCAGGAGTAATCAGGAGGTAACAGGAAACTTGTAGGATTTGAAGTGGTATCAGCTCACCTGATCTAACCCTGGAGAGTCCTGGGCTCAGAAGACAGCAAACCAGGGAGAACTGAGCCAGGGGTGAGCCAGGAAATTGGAGAGTGTGCCGAGGCAGCTACGAACAATAACAAGAAACGAGACGAAGGAGTCAAGGAAGAAGAACCCCAGAAGAAAATACAGCGGCAGGGAGGAGGATGAGATGGAAGACTGAAGGAGGGAAATAAGGAGTAGTCAGACAAGGATAGACAGGTACAGTCCTTGAGGAGCCGGTCAGTCGGCCAAGACTTCCTTCCCAGGGACTTGGATGGCATGGGAAAATGTCTCGACTCCCAGCAAGAGGTTAGGGAATCCACAGGATGCACACCCTTTCTTCCTTCCCCCGACAGTCAGTATAAAAGCTGACTCTCTGCTAGTGCTGTCAGTGACACAGTCAGCTCAAGCAGCAGATGGTTGTCAGATGTATCTAAGATTGCCATCTTGCTGATGACCCCTGTGGGTGTTGTTACGATACCACAAAATCTAGTTTGGTGTTTGCAGTTTGCTTTTCCAAAAGCCTAGGGAATTACACAAAATATTCAAAAGAATGTTATGCTTGCAGGTAAAGAAATTCATAAGATAAACAGTATGAAAATTACAAATGCCTGTTCCTCCTTAATGTGCTCTCTTCTGTGCTTGCTCCTTGCGATGTGCGTTGCTCTACAGTGATCATAGCTGCGTAGCCAAGGACAATAGCTTGTCCTTACAATTCTGTCTCATGTCTTTTTCTGTTGTTTTTGTTGTTGTTTGTTTTTTAAATAACGCAGAAGATGGGTGGTAAATTAAGGAGATCACTGTAGGGAGGAAAAAAAAAGGATATTCTTAGGGTCAAGGCAGTTGAATGCTGCCTGAAGAACGAGATCCTGTCTGCTTCTGTACGTAACACAAGGCAGGGCTCTGAACGGAAACCTTAACTAACACGATGAACACTAATTCTCTCATTTCTTACATGTCCCATGTGAAACATGGCCAACTTTGCTGAGTATTCACAGTTTCAGCCAAAGTTTGATGTATTATAATGGTTTTCTGAATACCTAATATGGTATAAAAATGTGGAGCACCTTGAAAAGCATTTTCAAGACGTCTCCCTGTGACCACCAAAGTTAATAGCAGTTTGGCAACTTTAAGCTTCACCTCACGACACTGTCCAGGTTGCCCAGTAACACTACTCGATAGTATATGGATACTGTAAATTATTACAAAAGTGTCCACAAAGAAATTACTAATTCAGTCATCATCATAGAATATGAATATCATATCTCATCTTTTTCAATGAAGATAGAAAAAGCATTGAATGCTGATGAGGTAAAGACCATCCCAGCTGAAGATGAAAGAAGATGCTGACACGGCAAAAAGAAGGGTTGTGTGTTTGTATATAAACAGCGTATTGCTACTTCTGTAGAAAGGGGAAAACACAGAATGCACAAGCAATGTTAAATTTAACAGGTGTGCTTGATTTTGCAGCCTTACCAATGCTTTGTTAATCCAGAGTTTTGAAGGCAATACACTACATATAAACTCACTTATGTAGTTTTCAAGAATTTATAGGAAATAGAGAAACCCTCAAAAAGTTGAATCAAAGCGTAACCCATTCTGTACCAGAACTGTAACCCAATATGTTACCTTAGACGCAGCGGCAGCACGAAGTTCTGACAAAGATTTGAGTTGGACTAACGAGATACGCAAGATTAACCTAGTTAAACAATACCAACAATGCTTTTTTGGCATTGAAATCATTATACTTCCTTCCAGTAAGAACAGAATCAAGTTCATGATTTCCATTCGTGTTCTTCCAGGCATGGTGAACTCAGCGGAGGGTTTTATCCACAGGCAAGAGCGCTCCCTCCAAACCGTCACAGTTCCAGCTAAAACCAACTGCAACAGCTTTTCTGGGAAAACCTTCCACTCAGTGACGCCCTCTTATTTTTTTGCCAGAGGTCACCTTAGCTCCACGGGTGTGCTCTGAAAAGCCTCCTTCCCTGGAAATTCCATATGCTTCCATTGAATCACAGAATCACATGGGGTTGGAAGGGACCTCTGGAGATCATCTAGTCCAACCCTCTGCCAAAGCAGGGCCACCCAGAGCAGGTTGCACAGGAACGTGTCCAGGTGGGTTTGGAATGTCTCCAGAGAAGGAGACTCCACCACCTCCCTGGGCAGCCTCTTCCAGGGCTCTGCCACCCTCACAGGAAAGAAGTTCCTCCTCATGTTTAGGTGGAACTTCTTATATCCAAGCTTGTGCCCATTTCCTCTTGTCCTGTCCCTGGGCACCACTGAAAAAAGACCGGCCCCATCCTCTTGACACCCTCCCTTTAAGTATTTATAAGCATTGATCAGATCCCCCCTCAGCCTTCTCTTCTCCAGACTAAAAAGACCCAAGTCCCTCAGCCCCTCCTCATAAGGGAGATGCTCCAGGCCCCTCATCACCTTTGTAGCCCTCTGCTGTCCCCTCTCCAGCAGTTCCCTGTCCTTCTTGAACTGGGGAGCCCAGAACTGGTCCCAGTGCTCCAGACGGGGCCTCCCCAGGGCAGAGCAGAGGGGCGGGATGACTTCTCTCAACCTGCTGGTCATACCCAGGATGCCATTGGCCTTCTTAGCCACAAGGCCACATTGCTGGCTCATGGGCCTCCTATTATCCACCAGGACTCCCAGGTCTCTCTCCTCAGAGCTGCTCTCCAGCAGGTCACCCCCAACCTGTACAGGCGCAGGGGGTTATTCCTCCCCAGGTGCAGCACCCTACACTTGCCTTTGTGAAATTTCATCAGGTTCCTCCCTGCCCACGTGCGTGGCAATCCCAGCGCCTCCTTGCTCGCCCCCGGGAGAGCGGGGGTTGCCCGCGGGTGGGAGCTCCGGCCTGCGCTGCCTCCCGCCCGCCCCGGCGGCGCGGAGCAAGGGCGACATCTAGCGGGGGAAGGGGGGAGCGCCGCCACACAGCGGGGACTGCCCGGCACCGGGAAACGCTCCCTCCCTCCCGGAGAAAGCTCCCTTCTCGCACAAGGCTTTCCCGCTTGCTCTGAGGACGCCTTCGAAAGGCATTTTGGATAAACAAGCGGTCCCAGGCACTCTAGAGGAGATGGGGAGGGACACGGTTCGATTTCAAAGCTGCCGATTGAAGATGACACACTCTATCAAGTCGCCAGTCAGCTTGCTTCCCTTTTAATCAAGAACTTTAGAAATAAGGGAAATCCTTGACACCACAACTCCTGTGTCAGATTAATATTCTTTTTTTCCCCTTTTAATCAAGAACTTTTTGCTGAAGAGGCCATGAAGTATTTTCTAGACACGCAGGCAAAATGCATTTTCCCCCTTCCTAGGTCAGAAAGCTGAATCATTTTTGCCGTTCAGCCCAACACTGACGCTTGCTGGGGAAACACGCCATGAAAATGCCAGGGCCAAACGGTTAAAACCTAGCAAGTAATGATCAGTTGAAACCAGAGCCTTACAAGTGAGGGTGATGCTGCCACTCCGTGCTCTAGCCCTCCAAAACTTACACAGGCTGCACGGGAAGATCAATTTAAATACGTTCTGTTTTGCAGCCCAGATGTTTCATTACATTCATACAAGTCATCCCAAAATTTCTAAAAAGAAACGACGGCTCGCTAAAATGTAGTCCCTCCTTGAACTATCCTTGGAAAGCAGGAAACGGTATGCACAGGCCAAGAACCTTTTTAAGGTTCAGTCTTTTTTAAGGTTCAATCTTTTAGTACACGTGATCGAGTCCTTGGGAATTGTGTCACAGCAATTTTCTTTAGCTGAAACAAAACTTTTGTGTGCAAACGGGTGTTTATTTGTCATCCGTGCAGCCAGTGAGGCTTCTGCTTCTTTTCAGTTCTGTTGCAGAACAAAGTTTAGGAGGCATGCGCTGTCACAGGCTTTAGTAAAAGGCAAATATGGCTGTGGTGGTTTAAGCTCTATCCTACTAGCCCTGATTGCATCCTTCCAAACCTATTACTCCCAAATAGGATTTATGAGATGGGGATACGCGCCGTTTCATCAGAGTTTAAAGTTAAAATGCTGGGATTTGTATTACGACGGCTGAGACTCAAGCTCTTCAGAGGCAGACACGTCCAGCAGAGACGCAGCGCAGAGAGCTGCAGGTTAAGGAGACAGCTTAAAGTACCACATCGAGACTCACCAGAACCTGTCTCTTAAATCCCCAAGTCAAAAAACCTCAGTGGGATTCTTACAGATGCCCACCTGGCTTGCTCTATCCTGTAAGATGGCAGGGAGGGAGAAGGAAGAGTTTCAGAAGACTGTATAAAATGTATTTGGGGACAATAAAAAAAAAAATTTCTGATGCAAAATATATTGCAAGGACTATCCACGACTAACTCTGGTCAGGTTTAGCATCTACATCACAGCAAGTAGTACCATTTTCTGACTCTACAACTGCTTTTCTTAAAAGCAGTACACGTGTTTTTTTATATACTGCCAGAACTCTTGTACTCAAGGAGGCCCAGATGAAATATCCTCAAACACTTGCTGAGTCCCTCTGACTGAAACAATTCTTACTCAACTAGCAGGTTTCTTATACACAGAATATAGAGAGGCTTCTGATACACACATCGTGGAGCTACGCATGTGGGGACAGAAGCTGTGCAAAGAGCACAGCAACACAGAAACCAGAAATAATGGTAGCAGTGAAACCTTTCCTTTTCCTCCTAAAAAGTAATAATAACACTAAAGCACATGCTGGGTAGCAGCAGTTCATCCACGTGCTAGAGGAAAACAAATAAAATAAAACAAAATATTTTTAAAAATGTCTGAACAGTTACACAAGCTGAGCCCTTTGAGAGAAAAAACAGCCTTCTGAATAACCGAGCTCTGGTTCCTGGCACTAGTTTTTAGAGTTGTTATTCTTCTCCTATATGACTGCAGTAATCTTGAATGTCTACTTACCCTTCCGAGGTCCATGCAAGAATCTATTTATAATTGTGGGATACCAGTGCTAGTGCATCATGACACATGGCCTCTGTTACTGGAAATGATCCTGCCTGATTTACTAGCAACGGAATGAGTAGTTAACATACGCTATGAGTACAAGAAGTACAATTCTTAGAGAGGAAGAAGTAAAAAGAAAAGAGAAGCCTTGAGATCTATTCAAAGGTACTCAAAATAAAACAAAAAACCCAAGAAGGAAAAAGTCTCCCTTTTGAATGCAGCTGCCCTCATTTATGGATAAGTAACAGAGTAAAGAACAAGTCAAAGACCACAGTATCTATCCATTCTGTTACGTCAGCTCTTAGATGGCCTAATTAAGATAACAAGTGTATACTTCTTTGCAAATGAAAAGTATCCATAACCACAAAAATAAAAGCCAAGGAAACCAGAGCTGGCATGCACTTTAAAAAAGCTTTGCTCACAAAAGCATCCATCACCACACACAGCAACTCCACAAAACTACTAGAGTAAAACATTTCGCCAAAGTTTGAGAGCTATTCTTTCCTGCAATCTGTCAGAAGGATATCTTCACAGAACCAGAAAAAAAAAAAAATCCTGCTGGGATATCAGCTGACACATTTTTGCATCTTCCACAACTTTCTCTTTTCCATTCCCTTGAGTGCTGGTATCAGTCAACACTTCACAATGTCCACATTCTCTTATCAACAATCAGACACCAGTGCTCATGGCATCCCCTTGCCAATGGATAGGCAAGTTTGACACATGCCTTATTTATTTTGGGAGATATGATGAACTGTGATTCTTGGCTCTTGGTATTTCTAAGTTTGGGAACAGCTTTATTTATCACCAGCTCTGAATTACGGCTATAAAACTTCTATGAAAATGTGTAGATTGTCCCTTAGAAAAGAGCTGTGCAACACCGATAATGAAACAGTTAAGGACAATGTCTGTTTAATAATAAAAACAAGTCGACCTAGCACTTTAAGGAGTAAGCCACACCAGTACTGATACGACTGGAGTGTTTGATAATGGGAGTCTATTTATACACTTTGGTGTACAGAGCAGACACTCATACTGTGCTAAGCACAGGTGAGAGTAAGAATACACACCTATGAGCCATCTTACCCTTTGAAAACTATCTTCTCAGTTTACACAACCTAATCGCTTTTAAGGTGTTTTTCCTAGAGTTTCAGTGAGTCAAGGGAAATCCATAGCATTCCTGCAGTTGTGAACGCTTCTGGCTATTCAAATGTCACCCAGCGGGAAAGCTAATTTGAGCTGTTATTGTCAGCAGGAAACTCTTACTTCGGGTTTCCAAAGGGCATCCCCGCATCACAGTGACTCCATGGACAAAGAAGGGTATTCCTTCACATATGGCTCCTGACTCATCTCAATACGTTTGTCTGTAGCAACTGGAGCTGTGTATTCAGAGGAAGCTGCTATTTCAGGTAGTAGCAATGATTTAACTGCCTTTGCAGAGGTCAGTGTTTCACAATAAAGGAGGCCATTGCTTGGAAAGAGCGGAGTATCACTATGAATATTACCTTCTTAGAGTTATTTCTCTTCTTGGTAGTGGTTGATACCAGGAGGGCCAAATTAAAGAACAAATGTGGTAACAACAGCCTATATTGTAAAATGAGGCAGCTGACAAGCCTCCTTGGATCTTTTAGTCTAATTGAAAGTCTCTATTCCCTTGTCTCCAGTAGAAGATATTTAACCAGGTAGTTCATATTGCAGGAGTCAACAGTAGTCTGGAAAGTGCTTTGCCTCAGTTTGAAGACGACATGTTCAAAGAGCCATTTCTCTAAGGAAAATTAAAATAACTTCTGGTTAAGTCAATGTAGGCAGCCCTAAAGACAGTACTGATGGTATTTGCAACCAAGATATTTAGGTTATACAGCACCATCCTATAGGAGATTCAGGATTTTTCAGGCTAAGAAGAAAATCTTGCAGTTTAAGTAGGTCATTAAACAGTACATTTTATCGTTGTGGATTAGCTGCATCTTCTCCTTCGCCAGGGCTATTTGGTATGCATTTGGGTTCTGCTAGCTTCTTGCAGTGTTGTGTAAGCTGTCAAATTTCTGTCAATAAGAAACCTCTTGCTTGCAAGGTTTCCTTCCTTCAGGTCAATTTGATCCCCATTACTTTGGAGTAAGGGCTACACCTCAGTTTCCATTATGGGTTTTAGACTAGAAGGTACAATTGCAGTAGATGCATGTCCACATTGCCACCAGTTCAGGCAGAAAACAATTAGCTCCTTCCCGCATTAATTCTGCCTGTGCCTTCCAAGAACTGTTAGTAAGAACTTAGTTTCAAACAGGCATGGAAAGACTAATGCCAGGAAAAGTTTTAGAAAGACAGAATCTTCCAGGACATAGTGGTAGGATTCTGAATAGCTAATGCTATCGTGGAGGAGCAGTACTCTAGAGCTACCTATAAGTTAGAGGCTGGTGGAATTTAGGCCTGTGAGAGGAGGTGGGCCAGAAGCTAATGAAGATACTGAGGATTCCTCCTTCTCTCCCCAGGCCAGAGTCACCGCACTCCTGAGTACGGTACACACACATATCTCTATACACATCCTCATGATAATTAAGTTGTGGCTTGTCTTTTAACCTCTGCTGTTAACAGTAATTCACAGATGGCTCGCCAGGTATTAGAGCCAGCATTTCCCTGTCAACAAGGCATCATTATTATTTCATTGCTTTTAAATACTAAGGTGATGAATCTTTACGGTCTGACTTTGGGTCAGGTACTGCTTTCTAGGCACCTTCTTCCCCTGTGGAGAAGACAGCAATTTGCAGGCCACATACCAGATAATTACAGAACATTAAAGAATTACCTCAGGACAGCCCGGCCTAGCACCACACACTGCTTCCACACGCAGAGCCCGGTACGGGGAGGCAGTTTCCCCCTTTCACGGAATCACAGAATTGTTGGAGTTGGAAGGGACCTTCTAGAGACCACCTAGTCCAACTCCCCTGCCAAAGCAGGGTTGCCCAGAGCACATCACTCAGGACGGCATCTAGGCAGGTCTTGAAGGTCTCCAGAGAAGGGAACTCCACAACCTCCCTGGGCAGCCTCTTCCAGGGCTCTGCCACCCTCACTGTGAAGAAGTTTTTTCTCGTATTTGAGTGGAACTTCCCATGTTCCAGCTTGTGCCCGTTGCCCCTCGTCCTGTCACTGGAAACCACTGAAAAGAGTCCGGCTCCATCCTCCCTCAACTCACCCTTTAGATACTTATAAGCATTAATAAGGTCTCCCCTCAGCCTCCTCTTCTCCAGGCTAAAGAGCCCCAGCTCTCTCAGCCTTTCCTCATCAGGGAGATGCTCCAATCCCTTAATCATCTTTGTTGCCCTACGCTGGACTCTCTCCAGTAGTTCCCTGTCTCTCTTGAACTGGGGAGCCCAGAACTGGACGCAGTATTCCAGTTGTGGCCTCACCAGTGCAGAGTAGAGGTGAAGAATGGGAGCAAGAATTTCTGTATAAGCACTTGCATAATCTACACCGACACCACAGGCCGGACAGACCCCCTTTATCAGCTCTGCACTCGGGTCACAGATTGAACTACTCAGCTCCAGCAGATTCCCCAACTCCCAACAGCTGCTCCTTCCCAGTGCATTTGTTGGGAGCAGAAAAGCCTTTCTGAAGGCCCTCATCCTTGTTGGTTTTAAGTCTCATTTCCCAGCCTCTGTACAACCCATGACAACCCAACAGTGCTCTGCAGCTGCTTTAACTTTAGCCAAATATATTTTTGGCACTCTACAGGGTGCCTCTTGAGGAACTCAAGCCAATTGTCCTCTGAACTGCTTAAAAACCCTGAAACCTCTACCTACAGACCCTTCCCTCTGCCTTGCGTGTACTGCCAACTATAACAAGAATTTTTTCATCTCTTTTTTCCTCACAAATATCTTACTGACTTCTTCCTAGTTCTTTAATGCTGAAGTTACTCCGCCATCACTTACTTGATGATTTGCCACCTTCACATCATTCATAGAAGATTCAATGGAATCCAGAAACATCTGACACTTATTAAAAGAAAGGTATAGGGTATGATGTTGAACTGCTTATAGGGACATTACAATGCTTGCTGTCCTAGAAAGCAACATACTGCACTTTCCTGCATCTACGCTGCTCTGGGGGCTGAAAATTCCCAATTCCAGTACATGATTAAAATATAGAGCTCTTTGTGAGATTCCCTCAAGGTGCTCTCTGTTCAAGTCGTATTCCTCACTCACACCTCTTACTTCCAGTCCAATCTATATTAGAGCAGGGCACCTAAGAAAGCAACCTTAAAGGGGATTATTTTGAAGGTTGTCACAGGGCTTCATTTGCCCAGGTAAAAAACCTTTAAGAATGCCTTGATTTTCTTTCAGCTGGTTTAATGAGACTGAGCTTCCAGGGAATTTTTTATTTTTATTAAAATTCTGATTGCCCACAGATTAACCATCATGACTAAATAGACACATTTTTAAATACCACTATTACTTTTAATATATATATTATGCTTTTCTATTTATCCAGAAACAAACTAGGTAACTGTCACTGTCAACACAATTTCTGAGGGGGTCACAGCAGCATATTATTCCCCAAACTGACCTAGAGACCACACTAAACATCTGTCCTCAACAGTTTTAAACTGTCCTCTGGCATTAGTTTGGCTTTCTCTCCATGTTATTCTTTTTTTAACTCAGAACAACTTTTTCCAGTCATCCAGAGGAATCTCCAGTAAAAACAGACAAGTCATGAGTTGATGTTCTTGATATTTTTGAGGTTAAACAAACATTTTTATTTTTATTTAGAGCAAATCAACATAGTTCCTACAGATTGCAGTAGAGACTTCTGATTGAACTGAAACTTTGTCTCACATGCTCTATGAGGCTGTATATACATCTCAGTAAAGAGGAAAAGGAGGGCGTAAGTCTTATTTTTCTTTAAATTACAGAAATAGTTTCATTTTAGCCAGCTATGTTTTCCTTTGCAGTCAATAATACTCCTTCAACATCACAGTTTATCCTAGGATTTACACCCTCATGTAAAAAGATCCCACACTTTCACAGATACATATAAGCTTGCAAGTTTTAAAACACACGCAGGAAGAGACACGGTGCCAGTGAAGGTGGACATTACCAAGAATGGGCTCATGTACGAAGAGGCAACGGTCAAGAGTGGCTTAATGGATGACCACATGGCCAATGGAATTAAATTTACAGTAAAAATTCCTTTTCCAGCTGGACTGACTTACTGTTGAAGTGGGACAGGTTTAATGTTGTCTACTGCAAGAATTATTTTTTTTACTTCACAGTTTTTTCTAGCATTCTATTATGGAAACTGTTTCTTCTTTCAGCTGTCTAACCAGTTAGGGTCCTAGATAATATACTTTCAAAAAATAATTTCACCTAAACATTGAAAAACTTGAATTGGGCTGTTGCTTCTGACTTCTAGTGGTCTAAGAACAGTTCCAAATAGAATCATAGGATGCATGAGAGGAGTCTGAAAAAAGAATTCCTGGAAATGAAAACATTTATTTCCCCCCCAATGAGCATGAGAATCTAAGGAGAAAGAAAAGGTAGTCTAAAAAAATCACTGCTTTCACTATTCTACCCACAATTAGGAGGAACTTCTTAGTAGCTGCAACAATTTACTATTTACTTTAAAAATGCCCTTTTTGAAGGCCAATTTATTTTTTTTTTTTAAACTGATGCTTAATCCCTTTCCAAAAATTCTCAGAGAGCATGAATCAATAAAGCTTCACAGAAATCAAGTGTGTTGAACAGATTTACTATATTGAAGTTGTTTTTTTTCCCCTAGCAACTAGCTGTTTGTCAGTTACGTTGTCAATGAACACACTGGATTTCAAAGTGCAGAATACCCCAAGATACATTTGGTGCTTTGTTTTAGAAATAGTGTTGCTATGTGGTAATGGAACTTTTCCACACAAGTCCTTGATCGCTGACCTAATCATCCACTGCCAAGGTGAGCATCTCCAATGAAGGAGATAAAAAATAATTTATTTATCCTAATGAAATGTAACCTGAATGACACAACATAAATTCTAGCAAGTTACAGGAACAGGGAAGAACTACATGTGCTAAACGAATAGGGTGGCACAAGAACAGACAGTCACAAGTTATCCAAAAAAAGATACAAAGTTGGAAACTGAAAAAAAAAAAAGTTTCTAATAATGAAAATAATGATGAACTGCAGCAAAAATCCCTAACCACTCTAATGGAAAAACTTGGGGGGGGGAATAATGGAAAAGAAAGCGACAACATCAGATTAAGAATATGTGCAAGCAAGGGAGGGCTAAGACCACTTTCTGTGGCTATTTTTCTATTCTCTGAAAGGTGCATGAAGGCAGGGCAAAACAGATCAAGCGATAACTCAAGGATTGGTGTTAAAAGATAAGGTTAGGGATATTCCACAATTGTCATTTACAAAAAGGAGGAACCGTCTTTGAAGTATAGACTCTGACTAGATTCCTTAAAAAAAAAAATAAAAAAAGGCAGAAACAACCTTGTTGGACCAAATCCACTACAATCATTGAGAAAAAAAATTAAAAGGAAAAAAAAAAAATCACATAAATGTAAGAGCCTTTGATTACCTAGTCCTGTTCCAGGAAAAAATAGGAGCAAATACAACCACTTTCCTCCAAACCTTTCAAGCTACAAGAATCCATCAAGTTACACTGGTGTTTTCTCCCTGAGTCATTTCCAGTTCGTGGAAATCCTTCTTTAAGTTTGGCTTCCAGGGCATAACAGTGTTCTAATAGCAGCTGAATTAATACCAAACACAGTAATGTTTATCACTCTATTCTTATGAGAGTTTCTACTGCTTATTATGCACATTTGTGCTAAATTCTCCTGCAGCTTAAGCAAAGCTGATTAAGGAAGGCATAGGGCTTATGATGCATGAAGTTACTGCATCTGAGGAGAAATCTTACACGCTCTAAATACATCCAAGTCATAGCTCCTAGATATCTGACTTGTGTGAAATCTTTTGGTTGCATAGACCAGGGCACCCCAAATCATTTCCTGATCCATTTCCACCTGTTTCCTTACTTATAAGCTCCTATTCTTTTACTTTTTTTTTTTTTTTTGCTTGCTTTCAAATATTAAATAGCTGAGGAACGAGAATTAGTTGCTACAGGGCCCACTGGAAAGACTCTTGACTGATGAGTGCATCTCATTTACACTGAAGCACAGTCCATATTACACACTACTTATTCTTAATGATACTTCCTCGTGAACTATCATGCATTGCAAACCAAAAGGTTGACGAAGGGCTAGGCATTGCCAAGTATATGTGGTCATTAGCCTTCATTAATATGGCGCCAGGATGCCTTTGTAAGGCACAGGGTTGGATAATGTATTGCCTCGGGAAGGTAAGAGACCCAGAACTGTCTCTGAGTAGAGACAGCTGGGTGCAGCAAGTCATTTCTGGGCCGTGCACCCAGGGCTCCGAGCGAAGGCAGGGTCCAGTTATTTGGAGACAGCGCTAGTCCTGAGCTCTCTGTGCATTCACACCATGCTGAGCTGAAACTTTCCCTTCCTCCTGGAAACAAGCATGTTCAGAAGGAATTTCTAGTGGCTTTGAAGGAATCAGCACAAGTAGGCTGGCTTCTAACACCTGTTTCAGAGAATGGTTCAGGTTGGAAGGGCCCTGAAAGATCTCAAAGCCCCGTTGAACCTGGCCTTGAACACCTCCAAGGATGGGGCAGCTACAATCTCTCCAGGGAACCTGTTCCAGCATCTCACCTCCCTCACAGTAAAGAATTTCCTAATAGCTAATCTAAATCTACCCTCTTTCAGTTTAAAGCAGTAACCCCTCATCCTATTCCTACACTCCCTGATAAAGGGTCCTCTCCATCTTTCCTGTAGGCCCCCTTTAGGTATTGGAAGGCTGCTATAAGGTTTCCCTGGAGCCTTCTCTTCTCCAGGCTGAACAACCCCAGCCTGACCTCAGAGGAGAGGTGCGGTCCAAGAGGTCTATGTCCTTATGTTGGGAACTCCAGAGCTGGATGCAGTACTCCAAGTGGGGTCTCACAAGAGCAGAGTGACCACCTCCCTGGACCTGCTTTTGGTGAGATTCATTTCCTCTGAACCAGTGGCTGTTGACTTTCACTATATTTTTTGCACGATAGTTTATTAATTTGTTCTCATGTTTTCCTCCTGTGGTTCCCAAACACCAGGAGGAACATTGGGACAACACAATCTCTTCCAGCCTGTTGATGTCATCACATCACTGAAAAGCCATTGCTAGCAGCTGGCTCAGCTAGCCACTGGTTTTAAAACTCTCAGATGCATGTTTTCCAGATCTGCATATTTAAAAATATTTGATATGAAGCCTAAATACACAGAATGCTTAAAGATAATGGAAACAACAGAGGCAGTGCTCACAGACCAGGCTGGCAAGGTTTAGGTAAGAGCCAAATGTTACAATCTCTGTTGTTTTTCCCTTGTGACCGAATAGAAAACTAGAAGCTGGGTTTTCTGATTGCATGTGTGGTAGAGTCAGAAATAGGCAAGAATAAGAAAAAACATGAGGAAGAGGAGTGTGGAAAGACGACCCACGAAGCACTAGTACCAGACTAGTGGAGAAAAGATTGTTTTTTGCATTGAAGGCTGTTTAGACTTGAAAAATAAGAGCAGTTAAAGTGAATGAAGAGTCTTAAGAAAATAAAATTGGCTGGCTGCCTGACCAAACACAGAGTGAGGTTTGTATCAAAGTTCGTATAACCTGCAATTCCACAAGCTTTCAGGAAAACGTTTAAGCATATTCCTAGGGTTACACACACATTCTTCCATGAGACTTTGACGACTAAGGAAGAATTGATTTAGACATGCATTTCCTACAAAGGCGGTATTTCATAATTTGTTTTCTGGGAAAAAAAGCCCAAACCCTAAAACTTCAACATGAAATCCCAAGAAAAGACAAAGAGTATTTTTTTATTTCTTGCAGTCTCTGCCTCGACATTGGGAAAGGAAATGAAATCTGTAGCAAGTAAAGGAAATTATAGCTTTTTCTTCATTCCTCCTACACATGCATTAAAAGGAGGGTGTGTGTGGGAGGAACATAAACATGTTAACGCATTTACATTCCCTTTGCTCCATTTTCTCCATCCAAAAATCAAACAGAGTTGAAATGAAACATGAGAAGCTTTAGCCCAAAAGCAGAAAGTCTCTGAAAGTGTCAGAGGTTGTTATGGGAATGAGGACAAACTAAGTTTAAAAGGCCTTCCAGAGTACATCAGTTCATCAATATCCACAAATTAATTACCTTACCTGCCCTGAACTTTTAACTACGTACATATGTTAAATCACTAGTGATCAAAACTTACTGATATATTGTTATAAACTGTGTCTTCTGAGCACATGTATCAGTAGTTTTAACCCATACCACTTAAGACAAAAGAGGTTGCAAGCTTTAAATTTCAGTTTTGTCACTACTTACACATGAAGTTGAGACACTCCAATATTTGTTTACAGACAAAATATTTTACCTAACTGCAAACACTATGTAAAAGTGACTGATCTAGCACATCTCTGACAACATACTTAACGTATGACCAGTTTTCATTCACTTTTTATTTTCCCGTAATGCCATTGGGTGTCAGAATTATTCCCTGCAATCACAACAGATAGAGAGCTTATCCAGGAAAACAAACTTGGACTGCAGTCCGCAGAAAAGTTTAAATTTAGCAAAGAACTTTGATGTTGACACGACCACCATAATAATTAGTATAAAAACAAGTTTGTCAAGTTCATCTTCAGCTATTTGCTAGGAAATTGAAGACTACATTATGGTTATTGCACAGTATAAATCAACTATTTGTTTATTAGAGCTATTTTTTAAAACATCAAAATAAATTAAATTTTTCTTTTTGCATTACTTTTTCCAGGTTCTTTTTAAAATAAAATGTTCATTTTGGACTACGACAGCTACAACAGAACACGCTGACACAAACTTAGCTTTCTAGCCTGCAGGCAAAATATAAAATTGTTGTTAAATTGGAGCGGACGAGAAAATGGATGGTGAAACTCATGTATGAAACTTTTTGCTAATAACAAACATTTGTCCCATGACACAGACTGTAAGTACAGCACAGGACAAGGTATGCATTACAGCAGCAGGATTCAGGAGCATTTTGCTGAGGGAGTCCGAAGACCAAATACTTTTGGTACCAAGATATGTAGATGTTACACCATCAAATACCTCACTTCATTATATGTATTTTCAGCACATTTTCCACGTGATGAATAAAACTCAAAGTTTTGTAAGCTTCTTCATGCTCATTTAATTAACATTTGAGTGAAGACAGAAAAGATAACTTATTGAAAATCCCCTTTAACATTCATGCCCTTTGCCTCAAATGGCATCATAGAATGGTTTGGGTTGGAAGAGACCGTTAAAGGTTATACACTCCAACTCCCTGCAATGCGCAGGGGCACCTTCCACTAGATCAGGTTGCTCAGAGCCCCATCCAACCTGACCTGGAATGTTTCCAGGAATGGTGCATCTACCACCTCTCTGGGCAACCCATACCAGCGTCTCACCACTGTCATTGCAAAAAAAAAATTCTTCCTCCTATCTAGTCTAAATGTACCCTCTTTTAGTTTACAACCATGATCCCTCATCCTGTCACAACAGGCCCTGCTAAAATGTTTATTCTCATCTTTCCTGTAAGCTCCTTTTAAGTACCAAAAGGCCAAAGTAAGGTCTCCCCGGAGCCTTCTCTTCTCCAGGCTGAATCCCAACTCTCTCAGCCTGTCCTCATAGGAGAGATGTTCCAGCCCTCTGATCATTTTTGTGGCCCTCCACTGGACTCACTCCAATGTCACTTCTTACGTTGGGGGCCCCAGAGCTGGACACAGCACTCCAGGTGGGGTCTCACGAGAGCAGAGTAGAGAGGCAGATTCACCTCCCTTGACCTGCTGGCCACACTTCTTTTGACGCAGCCCAGGATATTGTTGGCTTTCTGGACTGCCAGTGCACATTGCTGGCTCATGTCCAGCTTTTCATCCACCAGTACCTCCAAATTCTCCTAAGCATGGCTAATCTCAAACTCTTCATCCCCCAGCCTGTATTGATATCAGGGGTTTCACCAACCTACATGCAGGAGACTGCACTTGGCTTGTTGAACCTCATAGGTCTGCATAGGTCCACTTCTTGAGGTTGTCCAGGTCCCTCCGGATGGCATCCTCTCCCTCTAAATTGGTCACATTATTTTTTGAAGTGCATGGAAATATAAAAAAAATACACTAGCACTGCAGGGACAAATCTCACAATTCTACTCCCAGCTACAGTAAATCTGTCGAGAAACCTAAGCTTACAATAAAATTGAAAATAAGTCACCATAGTTATCAAAACATTTAAGTAGGCGCTTCAATTTCCAAGCGAATCTTTCTCTCCTTGTTCATTGTTCTTTGCCTCAGTGTTACAACTTTGTATTCTCTGTGCAAGATATAAAAGAATGGGTCCCTAATGTTCTAGTGTCATAAAAGATTGAGATGGCTTTATGTTCAACCCAAATATTATCCTGAAATGTGAACTAAACATGAACTTTTTTGAAGTTCAAAAAGTTAACAAATCCCCACGCTTCTTGATTTTAATATGACTTTTAAAAGTCCTTGTGTGGAAAAGGTGGTGTATTTCTAATTAAAAAGAGATGATTAGAGATTTCCAGAGCACAGAGAATCAGCCCATTTATAAAATTACCATACCAAAAGTGAAGCTGGGATAGGGATGCAACTAAATGTGGGCTATAATCCAAGGCTAGATATTTAAGTACGATGGACTAATTTCAGGTTTCATTAAAAAGGAAAGCTGGCTACTCCTGTTCCTATAAGGAGCCAAATTTCTTCCTCAGTAGGAAAAATAGCAGCCAGCTAAAACCTTGCAGTTACTTATGCTACTACATAGTATGTAAATTATTTGCACAAGTGATGATCAGACGTTGAGCAGTCTTCATTGCTCCGACTGCCTTCAAGCACTAAATATTGCATGATTATTTTTTTTCCCATTTATAAATGAATCACTTAATATACAAGTATCTTTACAGCTGTGATGATCTGAAAACACAGCGAGCAGAAGACCAGTATCTTTGCAGTAGTGACACTAATTCAGCTGGGGGAAAAAAAAAGTTACACAAAGCTTTGGGCGCTGAAGCCCTTTGCCCAATAACATTTTCCCCCCCCAAGTGATACTGGTTTAAATTTAAATTAAAGATTTTATTTGTGCACAAAAGCGCTGACTCAGCTTTTCTGGAAATTACACTAAGAAACTCTGGTGCTGACCGTGACCTAGCCGATCAGAGATAGGATAACGGCTCTGTTGGGGGCGGGGGGGAAGAAGGGGAGAGGACAGGACTAAAACATCCATAAAAACCACCCAAACACGTACACAGACAAATGGTTAGAAGACCACCAAGTGCATTCTTAACTGTTCTCTACAATGAATTCATCAGTAGTCCGAAACAACTGGACCATTTTTCATAATGAATTATTTTAATTTAAGCCACAACATCCTCTGTTCTCTTAAGAAGGAACTTGTGTTCTGTGGTGTTATAATGGTGTTAGAATCAGAAATATCATTATAGGACAAGCTTTTGCTTTAATTTCTTCATGATGATTTATGTAGCTGAGCTGTCAGGAGTATCACTGTGCAGTTAGATTCCTTGTTTTACTCCTTTTTCCAGCATGTAGTTTCAACAGAAATAACAGACACCACGTTCTGCCTGCTACTGACCACCACCACGAAGCGTTTGAAGTCAAACAATGTTTTTATGGTTACTGCTCCTCTTTGTCTAAGGTGTGGCAGCCAGTTCACATAGAATATTTAAGAGATTTACTCAAGGCGGTCGAAAAGTTTCCTTCAGCTTTGGTTCAATATGATTTCAGCCTTGAGCCAGAAACACTGTGATCTTTGGGGGCTTACAAAGCATGAGTAGCCTTACAAAATCTAGGCAGTTTGCCAAAGGTGGTTTTTGGGTTTTTTTTCTTTAAATTTTGTTGAACTGTGGTAGAAGGTTAAACAATTCACACAGTTTTGATTCTCCCTACCCCCAATTGGCCTTGTACTTAATGTCTTCTTGTCAAGAAAGGAAGTAACTTCATAATGGGACGGATGGAACCAGTTCAGCTATTACACAGCAATGATGGCATTGCTGGAAATCCGAAACAAATGTTAACCTCAATCCTTCTCAGCTTGAAAGAAATAAGTACATTTAACACGCTGAAAAGTCTTTACATCACATGGTATCAATTTTCTTATGGCTTACTTAAATAATTAAAAAACGAAACCCAGCTTTATGCCCAATGAGAACTAGAGTGCAGGAAGTGAACCGCTCATGCCAGGGGCCAAGACTCGCAAATTTGACTCCAGTGAAAGGATGTCTGGCTTCCAAAAAACACTAATGTGCACATCATATAGTACAAGCATATTTCTATGCATGCATTTTATTTTATGCATGCTTTGTGGCAGAAAAGGTCTATCACTTAAGAATGGATATGAAAGGGGGGGGGGGAGCACAACCTGTTGAAAATTAATGTTTGAAAACTGTGGGTCATACTGGGCCATTGATTTTTAAGATTAAAAACAGATGTCCCCTTTCTAAAGTGCTCTGAATGATATATTACTTCAGAGAACTCTCTAACTGGACATAGAGATTTTAAGTCCTATTATGAGCCACAGAAATTTTGTAAATCAACCCTGAAGTGAGCAATACGTTAGGAAAAAAACCAATAGACTAATATGTAACAAGAGGTATTTTTGTTTGTTTTGACAAGTGTTATTTTATTCCTGGTTGCACTTTGAAATGCTCTCATGAATGCACTCTGGTGTGTTTTGGGGACAAGGGGAAGATAGTCTTCAGCAAAGGCCTGTAGCTGGGTGCCTCTGCTGAGGAACCTTTGTCAGGAAACATGAAGAATGGGCCCTGCTTGTTCAAAATACAGAATTCCTGAATTAGCCAAACATTAATTGATGAGGTCACTTTATAGTCTAGAAAGTTCAGCTAGTAAATTGCTAGATAGATTTAGGCTGGAATTTTCAATATGCAAATTATATCCTCATTAGTAAAAATAAACATACCTATTCTTGCTTAGAAATGTATACACGGAATGGGAACCTGCCACACATCTCTCTAAAGCAAGAGGAAACCAAAAGGTAAGGTCAGCAACATTTTCACCATTTTATACCTCCACTTCCCTTTCAGGCCTAATTGCAGCTTATAGCCGAGCTATAAACAGTTGCATGAGCTGGCATTCGCTTTTCTGTTCTTAATGTAAGAATAAATAGTAGCAGCAACATTATGCAGATTGCATCGTCATCATTTCCAGCGTAAAACAAGATGAGAATGCACCCTACTAACTTCTGCTGCTAGAAAAACACCGTCTAAAACGGAGGCCAGTCCAGTGAAGGCAATCCCCCAGCTGCAGAGAGAGTGCAGCACAGCCTGGCCTTAACCGACATCCCCAAGTCCCCGTCAGCCACGCTTCGCATGTTGGTGATGCTCTCTCTGCCTGGGCCTTATGCCTTTTCCTTTCTACCAACGCACAGCAAAAAGTAACATATGCTTCTCTTCTGGGCTGAGAGCCCAGCCACAACATTAATATTTTTACCTCTGTGAGCAACCCCTCTAAGGTCCTGTTGGGTATGTTTTCTAAATTGTTGCCAAATTTCAAGCCACATAGCTAAAAATCCCTCCAGAAATGTTTTTATTTCTTTCTTCATTTCTCTATTTCATTTTTCAATAGCATCTTTCTATAAATATTCAGAAAGTTGAGGGCACACTTTGGCATTTTTGCTCCAAGGGAGCATTTTCATGTATGTCAGCAGGAGGTTATAGGACTGTGTGCTGAACATTTCTTGTGAGCTAATAGCTCCAAGTGGTGGACATTAGAAACAAACACATTTCTACTGAGCAAGTTATTTAGGGGTCTGACTCCGGCTTTGATGGAGCTACGTGACATTCCCCAGCACACACCATACACTTCACATTGCTCTAACTATTTCTAACACCACATTTCTTTCCATGCATTCACACTTTATCCCAGTTTTCAATTTTTCTGAAAGGGCTCATCTTTCATTGATTAGGTGTAGTATAGTGGAATAATTGTTCTGTAATCCTCACATTGCCTATTTGCATTATTTACCTTTATTACCATGATTCACCTGTTGCATAATCTGTTCGCATTCTGTTGTCTTGCTCCTGATGGAGCATCCCATACGATTGCATACATATACTACCAGGAATAATAATCATTTACAGCTTGGACTTTGAAAACAATGATTTGAAGCAAATGTATTGGTTTTCCCAACAGAAAGCTTTATGGTAGTTATGCAAAGTAAATATAATATGTACAATAAAAACTGTACACTGTTCCCTCAATCTCTAACAATATTTATATAAATAGGTACATTTCACTTTAAGAAAACAGTAAGGCAACCTTTTAGCTATATAGGAATAAAAATTGTTTTTCTCAGTTCCTTGAGGCTCACTTCAGCTTTATCACAGAGAAAATACTTAAAATCACAGCATTTCAAAAATTAAAGATATTGACGGAGAGAATCAGAGCAAGCAAGCACGTAGAGCAATTGCAATAAAATATTCTCATTTAACAGTATATTGGAGAGGTGGGAAAAGGGAATAAGGCATTTATGTGAGAGGTTGAGCTGCCACGTAAGCTGTCTCGAAGCGGTTTGAGGTTCTCTGACACAAATGGAAAAAGCTGAGCAATTATGCTACTGAAAATCACTTAATCACTTGACAGTTATTAGACATGAAAAATCTAACTGCATTATAGTCAGTTGATACCGTTGGGTAAGCTAATAAATTTATAACATACACAAGCAATTTACCTGAACAGTTTGTGCTGTATATTTAGGACCAAACTCAACCTTTGTTTACTCCAGACATCCCCACTGGGGTGGCAATCATTGCACAGGCATGAGTAAGGAGAATACAGTTTATTTTCACTATGTGAGTTTGCCAGGAGCAGATAAATTCTATTCTGAGCTTACATGCGTATGATCCCCGTGATAGCCAACAAAAAAAGTTTAATGCAAGCAGCAGACAATTGCAGTGGATGAAGTCTCACTGCTAACAAGGATCATGGTTACAACAGATAGCTCTGAGAGACACAACTTAGGCAAATGCTGGACACCAAAGTCCATTCCCCTGCTCAGGACTGTTTTGCCCTGACTAGGCACTGTCCAATTTGATCTGAGAGCTCCTCGGATGCCACGCAGGCTCTTTGCGCACGTGTCCAGAAGAGATCAGATACAGATACCAGGCAGAATAGCACTTAGATCCCCAAAGGTCCTGTACCACTCACTGTGCACAGAAGACATCTAAAATATACATCAAGGGGGTTCCAATCCACTTTCTAGAAACTGCATCTGAAGATGAGTCACGGAGTCTAGGAAACATGCGGGGCACCTATAGTCCTGTGCTTTTTCCGGTGTGGATGTCAGGCAGGCATCGCACCGCAGTCTCTGTAATGGTGACCTTAACCTGATGAGCGAGGACAATCCTCAGTTCTATCATCTCTCTCTGGCCATCCTAGATTCAGTTCAGTTTGTGCTGATCTTACCTCCCATGACGTGCTATCAAAGATTCTTATTTACTTTGGCAAGCGAAAGACTGCTCTTGAAAAGAAATCTAACAAGAGAAATAAGTAGTAACATATCACCATGTGGGTATTTTGAGTGGGTTTTTTTTGGTTTTTTTTGGTTTTTTTAAAGAGGATGAGGCTAAACCGCAATCTCACTTTCGCCACACATTTAAGGAGGTGCTTCCTGCAGGCTGTCTGGTCATAACGAATCTATTAGGCCACCTACCTTATCAGTAAGCCCGCAGAGAAACACCACTGAATTAAATATATAAATGTTCTACCCCTGCAATTTTCAGTTTGCTGTTTTCCCCATAATACTATTCTAATTTCAACATAATGGCAAAAAAAGGCAGCAAAAAGTCTTCCTAAACAGAGAGAACAACCAAATACCATACTTGTAGAGAGATATTTATCTGAAGACTTGCAAAAGGAGTAAGCAATAAACATCATCAGTTTCAAAGCAGCAAAAAATCCCAAGCAAACCTATTCTGTACTTCAATTTGCAGGATATTCTGCAGGACATAATGCATAACGTATGCCTGTCTCAGCACTTTGATAACTCAAATTCACATATCTTGGCCTCACTGAAGAGGAAACATTGGAGACTAGGATTTATTTCTCTTTTCATCTTGCTTTTCATTTTTGGCACTCCCTTTTAGGGATACAGACGTGGAATATTCTTCCTTTGTTCAATATCATCAGTGGATATATTAAAGGGACAAAAGAAGATCATGCCAGTAGCCTATTTAAACAGAACCAAACCTGAATTTAAAAGAAATAATAGCCTTTGAAAGTAACATTTATAGATGGTTAGCATAACTACAAGAAGAAAAGATCTGTTAGCTCCAGCAAGAAGCCCAGAAAGCCCTGCCCTTCCTCCCCAAACACACAAAATCTCCAACTGTCAAGAGATCATTTTTCCTTCATCTTGCTGTGTAGGTGTTCATGATGCTTTTCTATTTTTCTCTTTCACAAGGACAACAAGAATTATGACCCTATTGGCCTGTTTTTTCTCTTTCTGTATATCCCTACTGAACTAAGCTGTGAAGATAAAAAAAGTGTCCCCTGCATACAGTTTAAATGGGCATAAAATGTTATTAATAAGACATTTTTTTGAAAGCCAGTTTGGCTTATCCTGTGTGAACATCCATTCTTACAGGCAGTCTAGACCAGTACAACACGAGATAAATACCCTTTAAGACCCAGGTGGCAAGTTGTGCTGTGACACCTGAGAGAGGCTTATCATCAGCGTTCACAAAATTCTACATTTGTCCAGGCAGCATGTTCATATCTTCTCACGGCACTCTTACCGGAGCCAATGCTGCAAAATTGCCTGTGTTTTCTCTCAAATCCCATCTCACAGCTTCCATTAGGAACACAATTAACTGAAACTATTACATGGCAAGGGATGAGCTGTGGTGTTTCAGCTTGACACTGTAAGATGCTGTATATCACAGTATTTTTCTTATTCTGACATTATTCTGTATCCTGACACACATATTTGCCTTGGATATCTGCTATTTCTCATTCCTTCCTAATCCTAAAGGCGGGGACATACTTCCATGTGTCTAATGCACGTTGTCTCGAGGCCTTATCACAATATAAACAACCATCAAGTGCAGCAAACACTGCTGAAAGTAAGAAGTGTTCATATAACTCATAGCTGTTCAAGCGTTAATGTATCATTTCCATCTAATCGGGCCTCTGACAATATTTTTTTCCTAAGAAAAGGAAATAAGCCTTTAGAGTGTGGGGATCTAGTCGGTCTTTTAAACCTCTGTTTTACTTTTGGGGTAAATAGCATTTCTAGTAAAAAGATGATAGGTTAATATTTTCTTGAGGGATATCATGAATGCTGCTGACCCATCCATGATTTCAAAGACAACTGTAACTTTAATAAACAATCAACTATATTTTTCTGAGAATGTTTCTCTCCCAATTACTGCACAAATGTAACCATTTAAAGATGGCTATTAGAGGCACCAAGTTCAAAATGTTTACTAAAAAACCTTCAATTTTGGAAGTCCAAGTTGTGACTTTTGGTTTTTCAGGTTATCTGTGGTACCGTTAGACATTTAAGTAGCTAGTAAACTCATAACCTACTTGGATCTTTTTAGTCTGGAGAACAGAAGGCTGAGGGGGGATCTGATCAATGCCTATAAGTACTTAAAGGGAGGGTGTCAAGAGGATGGGGCTGGTCCTTTTTCAGTGGTGCCCAGGGACAGGACAAGCGGAGATGGGCACAAACTTGAGTATAAGAAGTTCCACCTAAGCATGAGGAGGAACTTCTTTCCTATGAGGGTGGCAGAGCCCAGGGAGGTGGTGGAGTCTCCTCTGGAGGCATTCCAAACCCACCTGGACAAGTTCCTGTGCAACCTGCTCTGGGTGGACCTGCTTTGGCAGGGGGGTTGGACTAGATGATCTCCAGAGTTCCCTTCCAACCCCATGTGATTCAGGATATTATTACATACACAGCTGTGCAAAGTCAAACTTTGGGTATGCTGTCCCTTAACCTGCCTTAATGCAGCAAGTAGGATGATAAAATGGTAACACATTTGTGCAGTAGAGCACTACTAGTAATTCTCATTCGTTACCTCATGAGTTAAGGCCATATTCTTACAAGAAATTCTGCCTGGGAAAACTGCAGTTCCACGTTAACACTTTTTGCCACTGTTGACATTTTCTTCTCTTGGAGCTGAGTGAATCCCATTAGTATTGTTAAGACTTTAAAAACTGTTTTCATTTCAAGCAGCTGCCTATAAACTTCACAGGAAAATCTATCGACCTTCCATAGTTGGCAAAGTGACTTGAGAGCCAGGGAAAAGAAATACTTCAAGATTATGCTTCAACTAGAAGTCGATTGCATTCTGTTTAATGTCCTTAAAACGCAAGGAGGAATAACCACACTCCCCACATTTTGTCCCTTATGTGAAGGAGTGCTCTGCTGATCCCCCCTTAGGGGCAGCAGGGCTTAAATCTGTGTCACCAACTGACTTGCCCATTTTGGTTCTTGTTTAGAAGAAGTTATATTTACAAGGTGCTTGCAGGAATCAAGTTTTAGGCAGGTTTCAGATCTACTTACACTGATTAGTAGTTCTGTAGGCAAACACAAAGGGAAGCCTAGGTATGCAACTTCAGGAATTTATCTTCTAAGCACTGAGCCAAAACTGACATCCCTAATTTTCTTGATGCCAAAGAACCTCACAGAAGTCTATTGCTAGCATAAGGCAAAGAGTACACCAAGATTTTTATATTGGCATATAGATGGAATGGCAAAAAAACCCCCACCTTTTTCCCCAAACACATAGTTTTGTGCAGCAAGCTCAAGCTGCTTTCTCAGGCCCAGAGAAAGGGGGGAAAACCAAAACCCAACCACCCTCACCCTGCAATACAGATGTGCAACTTTGGTTGACATCAGACAACATCACATACCTACAAATCAGTCTCTCAGATTAGAAGCTGCCTCCTTAACCTTGTACACATGGTTCCTATTTAGAGCAGCTACATTTGCCTTGGAGCATTAAACAATGAGGAAAAAGCTTGTTTATGTTCAGAGTCAAATCCACAGTCCCCACACTGACCGTGTAACAACTTACTTATCTTTTGAATTTGAGCTGTTTTCCCTCTTCACGCCAGAAAAGAGCAGACCAGTTTTCAGGGTGATGAAAACAACTTTAAAATTAATCGGTCATGCACAGGACATTCAGGATTTAACTGCATGGTTTTCTTTTGACACATTTCTCCCCTCCCCGGTGTTATTCACACAGCTTGGATTAAGAAGCAGACTCAGATTTCAATTCCCGATATACAACAGTTAAACCGGGACATTCAAACATGAATTTCTAACTTCTAGACTACAAACTCTGTATAGTTACAGGGCATGATGACAAACCCTACTGGAAGCAGAGCAGTGGTAGGACTCATTTACATTAATGACTGCTATATTTGTAACAAAATAGAGCACAATCAGAATTTTTCTTGCTGTGACATGTTAATTCCTCTTGGTCTTTCACTGTGAACACCAGCAAGAGCCTGGATCTACCTTCTCTGTAACTTCCCATTAGGCAGTTGAAGACAGCCCTATCTTCTAGAACACGTAAAAAAGTGTTCCTTCTGAAAGTATAAAGATAAGAACTTAAATGTGTTTCAAAATGAAAACATCAATGCAAAGCTGATAGAACTAACTTAACTCGCTTTTTTTCCAGTTAATGAAAAAAGATGGTGATTTTGACTGGTTATCATATAACAGTAATACCAGCATATGCCAGAGTACATGAGAACCAGTAGGATGTTGTGCAGTGGGTTTGTTAATAGAGATACATCATATCAACTTGGTGGAGTGACTGCACTGAATAATTTGGTTTATGGCAATCATTGTCTTAGTATAATCTGTGTATCACATTCCTTACTTTGATAGAGCTTTGATGTTTGTGTCTAGCCAGGTCAGATAAAGATTATGTTACCTTATCTCTGAAAAAAATAATAAAAAAAAAGTCACATTCTACTTTAAAGCCTTCTTTAACCAGCAGGATTTAAAAACAGTTCATTTGGCTCTCCTAAGTATTCTGCTAAAGGAAAAAGAATGTTACTGAGCTACACATACTCATAAATAAGGGACAGCAGCTGGAACATGGTTTACTAGAGACACAACCCAGCAAGAACACTTAAAGCCCAGTGCCTAACTTTAAGCAAGGGAGTGTCCTTGCGAAGCAAAGAGATATAACTCACATGTTTGAGTTGGGCAAATACTTCAAATGTTTCATTAAGACTTCAGGATTTGCATGCTCTTGTCTTCTAAATTCAAAGTAAGCCTCAGTGAATCCACACAATGTTGTTGGAGTTTTTTGGTTTGGTTTTGGTGGGTTGTTTTTTTTTGGTTAATTTGTTGTGGTTTATTGTGTGTTGGTTTTTTTAAAGAGAGATTATTCCATGGAAAGGATTCTTTGTCAGCGTAAAGAGGATACATGTAAGAGAGCCCTTCCTGTACTGGGATGAGGAGTACTGGAAATGCACTCCATCACACGGGAACTCACATTAACGTTGGTAAATGTGCAGAGGGAATAGACCTTTGGGGAGGTGGCAAACAGGCGTACAGTAAGGAGACACTGCATCTGTGTCACTACATACAAATACAGCTTAAAAAAAAAAACAACACTTAGTGTTCAAACTAAAAGCAAAGAATTTAGGATTATGAGTGGGGTATGTCTTTACTGAGACACGGTGAAAAGAGTTGTGGAATCCTGATTTCACTGGAACAGTCACTACATGATGTGAGCAGTACGGGGGACATACAGGAAACATCCTCTAATACTAGCAGAGATGTTCTTCCTGACAATTTTGACATCTTTTCCAGGAAAAAATATTTACCATTTTGAATGATAAAATCCACTCAATCTTCAATATTTAATATCCTTACCCAAAAAAAGCTGCATCTTTCTAAGCAAGGCAAAAGAGAACACAGCAATCTCAATTTGCATCTACTCATAGCCTTTTCAAAACAGAAATACTGGAAGTGCACTGAAGATCAAGTTTTCCTGACTGGAAGCAGCAATGAAATATGTCCTTTCCTGTCTGAAATTATTTCTCATCTTTAAATGCTCAGTATAGATCTACACAGTGGGAACCTCCACAACTAAGAGCAAGTTCTGTTTTCAATTCAATTTGATATTTTAAACTAGTATTAGGAACGTAAAAAAAAAAAAAAAAAATCATAAAACTGGTGCCAAAGTCAACAGTATGGAGAATTTTGCCCTAAAACTCTAAAGGTTATCATGAGATTTCTACCATGAACAAGGCCATTGCATCTGAATAGCTCTGCTGTTCTAGCCATTTTCAGACTTTTAAGGTCTTATACTTTCAGGACAGATTCTCTTTTCTTCATTGCTTTCATCTCTGGAGACGTTTACAAGGTGTAACAGAGCTATTCATAGCAGGGTATACTCCATCCTTACTGCTACACAGAGAACATCCAGAAAGCTTTCAAAAACAGCCTTACAGGATTTTACTTCTCAAATTGTTACATATTTTGCCAGGTATCTGTTGACTTATGGTAATAGGCAAGCACACATCCCCAAAAAATGAGCAGTTGATAGAAGTCAATAGTATTTCTCTAGAGCCTAAGCAGATATAGTGCAAAATGTAGAAGTGGAACACAGACAAATACTCAATATCCCACCTGGCACATTTGCCAACCATTGATCTAATATAGGCCAGTTGAAAACAAAATAAACCACTAGACCAAAACACACCAAAAAGCCAACCACACCAAACCCGCACAAACAAAAGACCCACAGAATCCAACCCTTTCTAACCTATTCTCAAGCTAATTCTGAATGAATACCAGGGTATGCCCAAGGGAAAGATATTGATAGAGAATCCTCACAGAATTTGTTTTATGGACATTTAGACTCAATTTATAGTTTTGGATATTTAAAGTATACCACATGAAAACACTTAGTTTGGCATGATTAGTTCCATTAATCGGGAAAGTCTGAACAGGCAGCAGAATCTAGATTTAGCTGCTAGCAAATAAAATTCTTTCGAGTCATGGACAAATGCCATAAGGCTCTATTAAAGCATTCCAGTGAGTTACTTCTGGAGTTCACAACCACAGAAGAAAAACCTTGTGTATTTTGTTCCTGCTCCCATCTCTGGAAACACAGCATTTTGCAGACAGACATAAACTTGCTACAAGTTCGTGTAATCTTATCCTGCCCCTAGGACCTGTTTGTTAGGGCTCACTACTATGCTAAACTTATCCACATCATTTTTGGTCAGCTTAAAGTACTGAGCTTCTTCCTCTGCGCCAGGAAGCACTCTTGTTACCTCCCACCTCAATACTTCAGTAGAAGTCTATTTAAGAACATGAGTTCCATTTGCTGTTCCTTATGTTACCTTGATCAAAAAATACAATGATCAAATTCAGTCTGGACCTGTGCAGGTATAGAAAGTTGGGAATGGCCAAGAAAAACAACTCTAAGCAGTCTGGAAGGCAAAATAGGTTTCAGGTTCTGCATTTCAGCTATGTGTTCATAAAGACAGCTCAGAGCCTTGTTGTGGTTTTGGAGCCCCTGTAGAAACATCTACTACGCTTACTCGTTTTCACTCTATTGCAGCTTAAGAAATGGGAAGGAAAAAAATTCATCTTTTATTTTTATAATTAGGAGGAATCAATAGGCCTCTTCACAAGACAGAAATACTGAAGCAGGAGAAGAAGTCTGTTGGCTTCTTGAGATCTCATAGTGAGTCTAAGGGACACTAAAAAGCAAATGGCATCTTTTTACAGTCAAGTTAGTAAGCTACGTAAAGTGCGTGCTTCCCAGTTAGGGAGAGTGCCTTCCTTTCCTTCACCCCACGGACAGAGAGCCTCAAGGCTTTATGATGGCAGGGCAGCTTGCCATGTAAGATTCATTCCCACCCATTCACACAGTGATACTTGTCCATTCGCTGGGCTGATAGGGGTCAAAGTTTATGGAGGTCATTATTTTTTTTTCACAACAGAACAGTTGGTTAGCAATAAAATGCACTAAGGAAACAACACATCCCAGCTGATATTCAGATAAGTCTGCAGCTGCAGGCTTGGAGATTGTACGAGTCTCAATCCACAGATTTTTAGCTTTTTTTTCCTCTCTAAAGGGCAGTCCCTGTATACATAGATTTGATTGTATTTCAAATGTTTCATAATCATAAACATAAGCCAGTGCACAGGAGCAGAAATGAAAATTCCTTCACCCTTTTGAAATTATAATTAGTGGCTTAAGAAATACATCCAACTTTTAAAGACACAGAGTGCATTTCAAAATACGTAGTCTAGTATCACTGATTTTTCACCCTGAAGGTCAATTTTATGCACCCATTTTCTGAGGTCTGCTGCAGTGACAAATCGCTACAGAAAGCAAGTTCTTGAGCCATCCTCACTACGTAACACTTCTGTAGTCAATATTGCCACTAGCTTTCATCTACACCAGAGGGGAAAGAAACTATGTTCCTACTCATCTCATGTCTCCAACTGCCTTGTATTTTACCTCTTACCTTCAGGGCTCTCTCAAAGATCATCTTTCTGATACTTACATAGCAAGGGCTCACTAACCTGTTGAGAGATTTCTATAAGATGGGAAACTTCTATTTCTTATGTAGTTCTTCCTTCTCTATCCCTCTGGGTACATTCCTAGCACATGCATGACCCTCCAGGCTGTGACAGATGTGATAGGTAGAGTTCAGCTTACCAATTTTTACCTGTTTCTAGTACAGACGTGTCTGTGGGAGCCCTGGCACAGGTAAGTTCCTATTTCTCTCCATTGCCTAGAACTCACTTGATTTCATTTTTACAGAAAGAGCATCAGTCAATCAGTTTGCATCTGCCTAACGTGTGGCTGTACAAACACGGTTGGTACAATGCCAGGGACAGTCCGTGGACATGAGGGCATGATAGATGAGGCCAAGTACTTTTTAAGCCACTCTTACCTCTGAAGAAACGCATTGGAGTTGTGGTTGAGTTTCATGAGACATTCTCTGGCCAGCAATATCAGCTGAAGAGGCTTTTGCCCTGATCATCCCACTTTCTCCACCCAGCTGTCTCCCAAAACCACCACTCATCATCCCACAGCTCTTTGGGTGGCTATTTTATAAGCCAGTTTGGAGAGCTGAACTGGTTTGATAACAATATATAATATCTCCCCATTAGTGTTATATATGGGGAACTCCCCCCTAAATCTTGCTTTAAAATTAGTTCTGTTTTCTGACCTGGCTCACAGTGCGGCCACGCTGGCAGAACAGACAGTATAAAAAAAACTAGGAAAATCAATCACCAGTATTTCTATTGTACTTCTATATATATAGATTGTTTGTATATATATAGATTATGTATTCTAAATACTGAAATAGAAATATTTCAGTATTTCTATGAAAGAAACCAGTTTGACAATAGCTGTTGCCCCTCAATCTTTTTGCACCTTAGCTTCAACTTCGCTTCTCTTGCCAGGGCTAGGACAACCTAATGGCACCATACTGTATTTAGAGACCCAGAAATAACACTATATTCACTCTCTGGCAATGCTGTTTGCATTCCAGTACAGCAGATGGATAATCATCGAAGGATAAGATTTCCACGGCCCTTGTGTTTCTTCTATTCCCTGCTCTGTGCCCCCTCTGATCTTTTCCGCTATGAGGGTGACTTGTCAACATCCTGGTTGCCAGGACCATCAGTCCTGCCCCAGGACATTTAGTCTGTGTCTCCATTTGTCAGATTTCTTCTTTTTCCTAGCCATTTCCTCTCCAGTATACCCATAACAACCCACATTTTTGCCTTTGGCCTTACGCTTCCTCGTCTCCATTGCATTTTTTTTTCCTTCTTCTTCTCTGGCTATGTTTCCTTTTTTCCATTTCGAGCCAGAGGGCAAATGAGCAGTGACCTCTGTAGCTGGCACAAGGACCTCTCCTGTGGCTGCAAGCACAGAGAAGCAACCAAGTCCCATTCCCAGGAGAGGATGTTCACCTCCTCACAACATTCCTTCTCTGCTGAGAAGCTGAACAGAGTCAAGTCAAATTTAGATATCGATTAATCATCCATTCTTCTCTTTTCTCCTATCTGAATCTATAGCCTCTTTCTGTGAAGCACGGATTCTCATAAGAGAATGTGGTGGCTTTGTTAAAGAGAGCTTTCTTCCACATTTTCATCCCTGAAGTGCAAACTACTTCTGAAAGAAACCTATGAAAATTTCCGTTCATCAGATTTAAGAAAAAAAATAAAAATAATAATTAAAAGCTTATTAAATTTAACTGTCTAACTTCCAGCAGAGATGTATCAGGAATACCACAACAATATAGCTGGTCAATTTTTTGGAAATAGTATTTGCTGCGAGATGTGTTGCTTTCAGTGAACGAGTGTTCAAAACACCCATGTTTCTACTTTTCAGCTAGGTTGCCCTTGTGCTATTTATGATCCCAGGAAAAGCAGGAAGCACCCTAAAAATACATATATTTCTATTTATCTCATGAGATAATATTTCCTTGTCATTACGATTCAAGATTAAAATTGAAGGAGGTCAGGCCTGACTTGCATAGGTTTTGTTCAAGTCTATTTGTGAAACCGCTGTCACAAGCCTGCACTTACTCCACTGCCCTACAGACGGATGTAATGCTGCCCTACACCAAGTCACACAGCTCACTCGGTGAGTGGCATTCCCATTTGAACCACTCAGGCTGTGCGTTTACTGGTCCTTGCAAGCTCTCAGTACATGCCCCAGGCAGCAATGGCCTTTGCCATTTACACTGTCTGGGCCGCTAAAAAGCACAAATTCAGCGCTAAATGAATTGAAACAAAGGTGAAAAACTGACTCCTTGTGGGTCCAAGACTCCTAATGTTAAAAAAAGAAAATAAAAAAAAAAAGTCATACATGAACACATCAGTTTTGCTTTGGCAGAGTCTGTATCACCCACAGGATGCGATTCTGTCATGATCTTAATTGCCTTCAAAATCCCTTTTTGATTTAAACAGGAAATGGAGCCAATTATCATCTTTCAAGGCTTCTGGCTCTCCCCAGGTTTGTTGTTGTTTTTCATGTGCGGCAGGACCTTCTGTTTCAAGGTTAATTTTGGCTTCACCAAGTGAAAACAGGTCACAGTGACACGCAGCGCGAGAGCCGTCCAGCTTCACGCAAACTAATTCTATGAACTCCGCGTTATCCCAGCCCTGCTTGGCTTCTTTCCCCGCGGAGCATCAGAATATAACTGATTAGCACACGATAAATTAAGCAGCTACGGGGCCAAACAACTGCAAGGGTTTTGCACGGCAGATGCTTTTTCCAGACTTGATTTTAGTTGATAAATACAGGAACGCCAGTTAAGCCCTGTAAAAGTGAGGAATGGCACGTCTGAAGTGCCCGGTGCTGGCTCCCTGTCCCAGGAATGCCACACTCCCCGGCGCAAGAGCCGTGATAAGCCCAACTATGTTTAGCAGCTTTCACCAGCAGGCTGTACGTCAGAACAGCCCAAGCTGCCGTTTGACACATTGGGTATCCTGTCAGCACAAAAAAAAAAGCTTTAGTTGGTCTTGCACATACCGTTAACGTTAGAGCCACACGTAAACCTAAGTAATCTCAGGAAAACGGTGAGGAGGAAGAGAGGTTAAAAATTTCCCCAAATCAAATTGTGAATTGGTTTGAGGGAGCCGAGAGACAGATCTTGCTGTAGGACTTTGGTAATGAGAAATCGAGTTCATGCTTTTCCTGATGTTGCTATAAAGTCCTGCGGGACTTACAGCTTCCAAGTTGTGGGAAACGAACTTTATCAGAAGAGAGAACCCTGGAAACCAAACTTAAAAGACAAAACAAGGCAGAGACACGAGTTTTTTCTACAGAAAAGCTGTCCTAGAACAGTAAATTCTGTATTTCAGTGACTATCAGTGCAAAGTCATTTGAAACAAAAGCACCTTAAAATATTCAGTGAAATGCATTTTCTTTAAAGCTGCAAGCACTGACACAAAACCATAATTGTGATACGATCTGGAAGTCCAGGGCCATTTTCACTCACAAGTTTTCATACCTCTAGACCTGTCAGCTGTTGACATCTTATTACAAAGGTCACTATCTTGAATGAAAAAAAATAATATATATATATATAAAAACCATAGGAATTAAGTTACAAGCTAAAAAAAATCACTGCAGTTGCTTCTTCTGTTGATCAGAAGCAAGAACAACCAGAAAATTTCAAATCATATTTGGTCAATAAGTTCTCTTTGACTTCAAGCTTTCCAAAAAGTTAATAAAACTAAGTCTAATCTAAACCAGGATATTTTGTTTTATTTTCAGAGTGCCTTGTTCTGATATTCATAGAGCTTAGATTTTTTTCTAAAGTAAAATACATTTCGGTAAAAACTGAAAAGAGTATGAACTGATAAGAGTATGAACTGATCTGAAACATTTTCCCTCTAGATTCTGCTTCCAAAACTTTGGAGACCTTTGCCTCTGTCACAGTTCAGGGTTAAACACAAAAACACATACGGTAGATAAAAAAAATAAACAAAAAACCCCCAAAGAACTAAACCACCAAGAGAGAATTCTGAGAAACTGTATTTGCAATAAGTAGCTTCTAAATATTGGGAAATAAAGGAGAAGCCAAAGAGCTTGGGGATTTCTCCTAAAGGACACAATAAACAAGCAACAATAAACAAAGGAACAATAAAAACCTAGTTGTCCAATATGATAATTCTTTCTGTGGTTAAAAAAAGCAACACGGTGTCAGATTATGCTGATTGCCACTGGTATATGAATTAAAAAATTTAATATTAATAGCAAAATCCAGAATTAAATTAAACTGATATCTAGTACTGCTAAGAGTGAGTCAAGGACTTAAAACTGAATCACGACTGGTAGAAAAGATGCGGGATTAAGAGTCTCAAATACTCTATCCTCCACTAACTTTTAAGAGAAAGACACATGCAAAGCTAGCAGAAAGGCTCACATCCAGGTGCCAACCAGAGAGGCAGCAGTCAATTCATAGGTACGATGGGGAAAATATAACCCTCCCTTGACTGAAATACAATTGCTGAGGAGCAATCAAAGTATCAGAGACAGACATCAAAGTGCTGAAGAAGGGAAAAAACAACACTGAACTCGGGCTGAAGATGAAACCTTATATGGGGTTACACGCTGCAGTCAAGTAACAGGAATCATTATGCTAGAGTTTAAATGCAAGAAGAAAAAAAATAAAGAAAGAAAAAGCCTATGTCTAGGAATCAGCCACTGACCTGGAACACAGCACTTTATCAATGCTGTTGTTACACTTTCATGCAGCATTAAACACATAATTCATGAAGCTCAGGTGAGTTTCAGGTTAGAATAATGCCAAGACAAGAGCAGAGCACACTTACAGTGATTGAGACATCGCAGAGGGGATGCAGGTAGGTCTGTCCCAAGCATTTCTTCAGCAAGAGGGGGCAAAGGTCACCAATACAAACAAATGCAAAATTTTATGATAACAAAGTTAGACTACCTGAATCGGCAACTGCAGGATTTTACCCAGACAACAGCAGAGCTATATTAGGTCAAAATCCAATATCCCAGACCTAGGCATCACGTGCTAGCCAATATGGCCAAGGGTAGCTGAGACACAACAAGCATTATAGTTGAAGGGCACGGGAGTAAGCAGGCAAGCTACAAAATGAAACAGCATTTCTAACACAGGAAAGAGCAAAGATGATCTCACTGCAAACCATAGACCGTTTATCTCCTTATTATAGAGGACTAATCAGATTTTGAGGGACTTGACCTCACTGGAGTGACTAGAATGAGCACAGCAATGAAGCAGTCTTGGTTTTGCACAGTTTTATTAGAAAGGTGACTTTGGCTTCTGCTCAGTGGCCCAGGTATGGAAATTCAAGCACACCACATTTTACTATATCAGAGCAGTTAATTCATGAGGCTGAAAACAGATGTTGGAAAACCTTCAACATAAAGAAAGCTGCAAGGATGTATGGCAGCTACTCCTAAATCTACAGTTTGCATACAGTTGCAATGCTGTAGCTCCAGCATTAATAGAATTCACAATAGAGAAAGGCATATCCCAGAAAGCCAAAGCCTACAGCAGCCATCAAGTGAAGGACCGCTTCAAACCACTACTGCTTGAGTAAAATTATATGCTAGAGAATAATCCATGTGAAATAGTGATTTACAGCTTTGCCATCCGCTTCATGACTGTTGTGTGACATTCGTAGGGATGCGGTAAGCTACAATGATCTTTGAGATGCAATCCACGTATATTCAAGCTCATCTGTGGCTTTTAAAGCTCACTCGCAGGGAGGAGAGGCAGTAGCGAGCTGCACCATTACAAACACAGAATCAGTGTAAGGATTCTCTAAGGTGTAGCTGCTCACAGGCAGGGGGAAGGTTTGGGTTGTGCTCTTGTGGAGCACAAGGAGGTCACTTGCGGAGCAAAGCCTCTGGCCGTGCTAGAAACTATCCAGACAGAAAAGGCACACATTTGAAGCACACCGTGTTTACAAAGTCCATTTCTTACCAACTTCAATTCTATTCGACAAGTCACTCCCCACCCCACAAGCTCCATGTGTTTGCCTCCACAAATATTTCTGCAAAGGTTTTAAAATAAATACACAGCTCTGCATTCTGACCCCTCGAAATTTGCTAAGAGTGCTTTAGCAAAGAAACCAACAATATTGCCACATGACAATTAAAGTTTGTTTTCTTTTTTAAAAAAAAATGGAGTAAGAGGCTCTGCAGAGCTGAGCAGCTGAGTGTTGATCCATTTCTTCTTTGACTGCTGCTTTGGGATTTTTGCCACTGAAACTGAAGAGCACCAGAACACAGCCATTTGACTTCTGAACAGTCTACCTTAAGATTACCATCATTCCCTTCTCAATTTTGGTGCAGATGATAAACATGTCTCTTAAATCAGAAATAAATTAAATTCTTGCAAGTAATATGCTTCCCCCTGAAAACAATGAATTTACAATTTCCTTTGTTTCTTTTTTTTTTTCCCTCCTTTTATAGCTAATCTTTTTGTTTCATGGTCCCAAACCAACAGGCTGAGTTTTCCCCATGGGCTATTGATGGTATTAAAGTGGACTGTTGGGCAGCTGTGCCCTACTGCCTGCCCTATCGATTGGTTTCTCACATGGCTCTTAATAGGTTTATTGATATTTTGGATTCATTTTGTCCTGATTTTTGTCGATCTTCCCATTTTCACAGTAAGGTTCCATTTTGCTTGAGGAACGTATGCAATTAGTCCAGCTCTTAAAAGCCAAGTTCTTTTACTAATGATTTAGCCAGTGGCTTTATCTACCCAGCTTTTTTTTTTTTCCTCTTTCTAATGTTTTCTTTGGGGTTTTTTGTTTTGGTTCATGTATTAAGGTCAGATCTGTGTATTATCTGCTGATTTCTGAATGCAAGCAGCTTGGTAGCAAACAAGTCTACAAACTAATTTTCGTTCTTCTTGTGGATCTCGCTCTACCATTCTTGTTTGACAATGTTTTAAAACAATTTTTATATCTGTTAGACATTTTAAGAGACATTAACTTTTAAATCCTTTGCCGGCCTTAACTGACATAGCATTAATGTTGTTACAAAGTAACATGGTTTACTTGAGCCAAAGATTAGTTTCTTTGCCTTTAAGAAGAAAAGTTAGCAAATAAATGTATTTAAGTCTGAACCGTTACTTATTTAAAAGCCTTACTGAAGAGCAGAAAACAGATCCAATGAAAATATTTGTCCCTAAGATTTCAGGGACTATTGAAATTGTGCAGCTTCTGGAACCTCATCAAAAGACAAAGTACTAAATGGGTTTACTGATCACTGACGAATATTATGTCATAAAATTTTCCAAGTTTCTCATATGTTGATTATTTCCATTAATTTTGGAAAATTTTAAAAGATTATATGCTTATTTTCACTATTCATGTGATGTTTTGTCTGGCTTGATTTGAAAGAATTAAGATACTGTTTATTTTAAAGTTTGTTCTCTCAATATAAGAATCAACCTTATTTATAAGCCTTATTTTCAGTTATTTTTATGGCCTTTTTCCAGGATGTTACTTCAAGTACTATATTGCTTTATATTTTTCATACTACTTTGCTATTATTAGTTTTATGAGACTATCCTACTTTTCATTTACAAATTTATGGTAACAAGGTGCTTTATTGAAGATTTTAAGTCAATATGAATGGCACTTGTAGATTAAAACAAATCAAAACCAACTCCACCCCCTTCTACTATATTAAATGTTACTTTAAATTCACTCAAGGAACAGTGATCACCACAACACTGATCTGTCAATGCATAACCAAGACATAAGAATAATTTTCTCATGTTCTCAATATAATTTGTAATCAAAGCCATTTTACAGCAAACAATGACCTGCCTTGCTGTAGGCTTTGCTCAAAATTCTCTTGGTACTTCACAGATTGGTTCATTGCAGGCCTTATTTTCCTAAATAAGATCAGAAACCTCAGTGTAACTTCTGGAATTCTGAATCCTAATGGAGCAAAGTCCCTTATGAAGTTCATGGAAATTTTACCTATGACTTGGTCAGATTTTCATTCTAGTATCTGCAACATTTCACGATCTGAGGAAGAAATAATTTTTTATATAGGAAAGATAATATTGAGGAAACGAAAGGCTTTATAATTTATACCATGGAGTCATTAAACATACTTTTAAGAGCCCTACATTTAAGCAAGACGATAAATTAGGGGAAGCATCAGCCTTTAGAATAGCACACAGGGGTTTTCACTTGAAAATAAGAGATTTACTACTGCCTATGTGCTCATCCACTTAGTAAAAATTAATTCTGTGGCCTACTCTAGTATAAGAGGCACCCCAACAAACAAATCAGAGGTTTAGTAATATCAAGATCTTTTTATGTGTTTTGGTATTGCTTTTTTAAAAAATCTTACAGCTTCTACAAATATGACTTCATTGCAAATAAGTCTTTATGAATATAATCATATTATTTTCACTGTCATCCTCCATGTTTGTAACACAATTTCTTTAGTAATTTCTTTAGGACAGTAACACCATTTCTTTAAAGTAAGATACATGTTTCTGGGAAGTTGGTCCATCTATAAGTTACATTTAGACATTAAGTTGGTTTGATTTTTAGCCGAGTTGGAATCAAGAGTGTGTCTGCCTTTTGTTTACACAGCAGGATTAGAACAGGAGGATAAATGAGGGGTTCTTGGCTGGCTGAGGATTATAGAAATAACAGAAAGACCTCATAAAAACAGATAGCATCCTGCTTCATATTTGCAGCTCCAAAAAGCTGAAGTTTGGCAGGCACACACTGTGGTTAAAGCTTCCTTATTTGGGAAGAAAAAAAGCAGTAATACTAAAAAGGTCAAGAGAGAAGCAGCGTTCTCTGAAAAACCTTAAATTCAGATAAGCTAAAGTAGGCCTATATTAACTGGGCAAGCACCAAACTGATGGTTTGATAACCACTACGTCCAACACAAGAGCTTGGAATCTCTGAAGTGTGTTTCCAGTCAATTTTTATTGGACAGCAATATTTAATATCTGAACACAGAGTGTTCAAGCTTCCTTCCCCTTTGAAGCCTGGAGTGTTATGGCTGCACACAAGCAGGGAATTAAAGAACCTCCTGTTCCCTTTGGTCAGCAGGATCTCGCTCACAAGCCAGGAAGAAGGCAGTGCCAGCTGCTGGTCAATATGAAGCCACATTTTCCTGTAAATCTGCACCAAATGTGCAAACCATAAGGGCTATTGTGGCCAGTGCTCAATCTGTGCCACGCTAGCAAACCACCTACCCTCAGAGAAACCACAGGATTGAAAAGGGCCTCTTAAAAGTCATCTGGCCTATTTCTTTGCCATGAAGTAACATCGGTTATACCTAAGCAACCCTTGGTGAGGAATGACACAATCTGTTCTCGAAGACCTCCCATGACAGACAGTCTGCAGGGCTGCCCACTCTGGTAATTCCCCATCCTGTTTGGTTTACTGAAGTCTAATCCAAGTCATCCTTGCTGCTGTTCCAGCCCATAGGGCTCATTGTCCTCCTACCCCACACAAATGTAGGGAAAAGTCACCCTTCTTCATTGCAGCAGCCTTTTAATAGACAATAACCACATCGGAGAACCCAGTATTCTCTAGACTAAGCACTTTCAACTCCTTTGACCTTTTTTTTTGTGGCTCGTGGTTTTTAGACTCATGATCATTTTTGTTGCTCTCATCTGGAACCTCTCTAATGGGCCCAATTCTACTTGAGATGCAAACCCCCAAACCTGACACACTCTCCTAGTCAAGTCATGAAAAAGTCCCTTTTTGCAACAACAGTGGCAAGAAAATAGTATTAATACAAACCAGTGTTTTTCAGACAAAAGGAACAGCATGTGAACTCAAACAGACATTCATACACAAACAAAACAGGCCCTACGTTCTCACACTACTAAGACATCTGTAGTAAAAAAATACTTCATACTCACAACCCAAGTCTTCCCAGCAGTCACAAGCCACATCTATTACCCAGCTGCAAAGATCTGATCTGATCTATTCTAGTAGTAGCTCAAATATTGTAAAAACTACATAGCATTACAAAAAAGACAAGGCTTCCTTGCGTGTGGGAGCCAACATTTTCAGGCATAACTCATCTTTTGCATGATTGTGTACTTACGAGTACAGACATTTTGTGGGTCAACTCAACTTTCTACATTTGAGATGTCTGAGTCACAGGTGGATTTGGTAAAATTCTCACCAGATGACTAAAAAAAACCCCAAATCAAGTACATCTTTTCTGGTAAGAGCATCTTAGACATCAAAAGCTAAACTCAAACGGAAATAGAAGATAAAGATATTCCTGAAATTCTCCCCCCCATTGCAAGTGTTTCTGTAGCTGTCACAGGAGCTATGGAATTTAGGAATCTTGGAGAAGAAGATAGTATATCACATTTAGACTATATTCTATTGCGCTCAAGGGGATCTACAGGTATGCCAACAACTTGCAGATCTCATACACTGCAAAATACTGTATCTTCACAATATAACCCTTGGCTTAACTTTACATTTACTTGCTACAGCCCCACTATCTCTTTTTTGGTATTTTCAGGAGATACAGGGAGGCTGAAATGGATCAGCAAAGCTCTGGAAAATCTCTGAAGGGGGGAGACCGGGTAAGAGAGATAGGGTTCTTGCAGCAGTTTGTTTATGTAAGTTGGCTGCTGGGATCAGCTTGTACACAAACAAAACATGACCAGGAGTGACTGAATGCCTGACTACTTTTTATAGTCACACAGCATTCAAGAAAAGCTAGAACTTTAAGACCAATTTTGTCATTTATTTGTTTTTCCCTAGAGCAAAAGATCTCCTGAATACACAAGTAGGCCACGGAGCATCCCTTTTGGAACCCTCA
Organism: Arenaria interpres; assembly: GCA_013399435.1. Classification (NCBI taxonomy): domain Eukaryota; kingdom Metazoa; phylum Chordata; class Aves; order Charadriiformes; family Scolopacidae; genus Arenaria; species Arenaria interpres. The sequence goes on from VXAK01003229.1 coordinate 91,783, forward strand.
GTCCATTGGTTAACCCAGACATAAAGTAGCTGGAAGAGAAGAACCAGGTAAGTCTGTCTCTAAATTCAAGTTAACTTGATCTGTGATTCTGGTTCAGCAAAAAGCCTCTAAGTGTTGTTGCAGAAAACTGCAGAGACTGTTTCTCTTTTCAACAAAAGGGAAATTTGGAACAAATTTTCTAACCTTTTCTCACATAGAACCGGTAAGCACATGTCTTAAACACAGAGAAACAAGCATATGCACACAAATGTTTATATATAACTTGAAGAAGAAAAGAAATCCATTGTTCCCTAATTGTTTTCAAAAAGCCACAAATGATCCTAAATATCTTTGTAAACAGATCTGACTGAATGCCTTCATAAGGTCAAAGTTCAGTTGTGTATTCTTGAGATGATTTACTGTGTCATAGAACTTGAGATCAAAAAGTATTTAGAATGATAAAAGCAGAAGACTAGAAAGAATAGTAAGGATTCCTGCTCATGATGAAGGATATAGTGATGCGTCAAATGGAGGAGCCCGGCGTTTATTTATTTCTAAAGAGCCTGGAAGCAATTATTAAAGCTGAAGTGCTGTGGTTTTAATGAACGTGGAAAATTATTACATGTCACAAAGATCCAAATCTATGATTTAAGGATATTAAGTAAACCAATCATTTGATTAGAACTGCTTTAAGCAAAAGGCTAAGTAGAAAACATTTGAGAAGAGCAAATGTAGAATATGTAAATTAAAAAAAGAAATAAAAAAAAAAAGAAGTTGCACTGTGAAACATGCCTTACTAATAAACAAATAAAACAGTAGAGGTCTGGAGAAGCTCCCGGCAGTGAGTTACATCATTCACTGCAATGTTTGACTAAATTTCAAATGGACTTTGAGTGCAGAATGTTCTTTGTATAACACTAGCAAGCCAATGGTGGGCTCCAAATAAAAGCAAAGGATTCATCATTTACCATCCCTTCTGCAGCTTTCTTTTCATTACAACAAAAGGCTGTTTCAATCAGAGCTGTGCAGATTCTCCGTGCCGAGTTTGGTTCAAAGTGTTTTTATGCGATGCCAGCATCTCCAGGGATTATCCTCCCCACAGGCCAAAGCTCTCCAAGTGCTGGGACTGTGATTTGTTTGGGTCAAGCTGTGCTTGCCATCTCTCTCAAGTACTAGTTCTCAATAAGGGGCCTGATCTGCCCCTTTTTCCAACAAGGTGAACTCTGCAGCCTACCACCCTTCGGACTGGATCTGGAGGCTAGAGCAGTATATCAGAAATGTACCCGCTGAGCAGCTCTTGTCACCCTCTCCTGATGGGGTCCTACAGTTCCACTACATGGGTTTGATTCTGTAGTTAATCACATCCTTCTGTCTTCAACCTCCATTTTCCAGTCACCTTAAGAGACCCAAATGCAACTGTCACCCTCCAGGTGCTTCTTAAGAGAGAAGTTAAAGGGATCCTAACAGGCTCTCTTATATAGACAGACACATTGACTCAGATGTATCCAGCCTGTTTAGAAAAAACACTTATAATACTCTAAAGCTTTGTATGCTCCTTTCATATCTCCTACAGCACAGAGAAGCCAGCTGACTCAGGCATGAAATGGACTGGAAGGGGCATGCAGACTGAAAGCACATACATATATACATATTTGAAACCATAAGACTGCATTGTTAGCGGTCATCTTCACTCTTGGAATTAATTCAATATACTTGCCCCAGCGTAAGAGCTAAGACATGACATCAATAACATATTGCATTTCCTAACAGCTAGAAAGTATAAAATATTTGCAACAAATTGATTTAATGTCTGAGTCTCATTCGCAATGAAGTACAGTATTCTATACTTGACAGACAAAAATTAAATAGGATCCAACCTAGATGGCAGATGCCTGCAAATGGCTAAATACTCAGAGAACAACAAGGTAGTAATTGCTGATTAAATACAATAAACATAGGGGAAGGAAATGACAGCAAACTTTATCAGGGAGCACACAACTATTATGTGGGCATTAACAATTTCTGTTCCGTACTGTGAATAACGCAGGCACCTCTAGACAGTATTTCCAAAAAAAGACAAACTACTTTGTTAAAGTACATTGGTTTGTAAATATAACAGTATAAAGTATTATGACATGCCTATAAATTACGTCAGGCTCTGAAAACTGAATCTAACAGGCCACAAGAGCTAACATGGTTTATGTTCTTGTCTATAATATCTTTTCCACCCCGACTAAATCTTCTCTGCTTTCCATTGTTAAGTTAATTTAGCAAGTTTTTATGCCCAGCACCAAAGCTCAAACCAATGCATCCAAAGGTACATTTTGTTGTATAAGACTACTGAGACTATTTTCTTTTTTTTTCACTTATTTTGGGATCTCACAGCAAGCCCTGTATTTAGGCTAAATCTTTCAGTCTAAAAAACTTGCCCTGACCTTTGCCTGAGAAGATCCAACATTATTTTCATTAAGCATTTGAAATTGTTTGCAAAGAATGAGTAAGAGACACCATTTTTGGAGATGAGTGATGTGCCTAAAACAATTATCTCCCTTGCCACATGCATTACTCAGAAAGATGCTGGTAATATCTCAAAAGGAAAAGATGGACCTAACTATGGGAAGGAGCTAGACTCACACCACTGCCTGGGCAGCTGCAGCCTGCCAAGGAAATTTTTTTCTTCTCCCATCTAAAATACCTAGAAGCTCAACAACAATTTCTAAAAATAACTTTCACTGCCTTTGAGTTTCAGCCAAAATCTGGGCAAAAGTAGATTTACAATTAGCTATATGTCCTTATACAAACACGTTATGATTCTGTCTAATTAGAGGACTACATGCAAATTTTCTCTGCAAGATGTTTGTCTTATAAAGGAGAGAAAGATTGATGCACTAAGTGTTAAATTGAGATAGCAAGAGCAGTTCTGAATCCAGAATTTCTGAAGTTTTGAGGGCTGAGATTCGAAACTAAGGAGTATTTTTTTAGAAAAAAATAAAAATCTCCCAATGCCGCTGATCTACAGTCTATTATATCACTTGAGTAACAACAGTGCTATTCCATCAGTGCAAACTTCAGTGCTAAGGAATAAATGACTATTTAATATATATTGTACATAACTAAAGACCTAGGTTGATATTTACATGATCCCATGACTGAGCTCATGCAGAATTATCCTGTTTATATGTTATTTTCCCCTGCAATATGGGCCTTACTACTTAAAACAAGGGATAGCGATGCCCACAGATCGGCAGCACGAGGCATCTCTCTTATCAGTGTTTCCAAAATTGCTTGTGGAGGACGTAAGAAGCGTTAATGAGTAACATTTCCACAGGTCTTTTTGTAGGTCGTCTTTAGATATGGAGATACACTAGATCCTTCTTGCTTGTTTAGCTTTGGTTTTAGCAGGCAAGATGGGAACTATGGCTCTCATTCTGCATGTATCAGCTGGAAGTGGGCTACAGCTTGGATCTAAGTGGAAATTGTCATGGAACCCTTGGAGATTTCCCCAGCAAACCTTCCTGTTTACTTCAGTACTTTATTCCACCCAGAACTAGGAGGTTAGAAATAAAAGGGGCCCACTGTGTTTGTGAAGACTAAAACTCTAAGATACGTGTACTCTAAGGCATACACTGAATGACAACACACAGAAAACTATTCCCATTCCAGCAAAATGCTGCAGACAAACTATTAACCTTAAAGAAAAGCAGTGATTAAAGCATCAAGGGAAATTATTTATGCCAGAGTTTTGCAATGGAAAAATATTCTGAACAAAAAGAGAGCTGAACTGAAAGAAAAATGAGGAGTTTAAGAACAGCACTTAAATTTGCTTGATCCTGACTCTTCCCAATTATCTTCAGAATTGAGAATCACAACTCCCCCCTACTACAGACAACTGAAAATATCCGATTTCCCCATCTCTAGAAAATGACCAAGTCTTTCCCTTTAAAGGAGTAAAGACATTTAAGAAGAGACCGTCTTTCTTACACCAAAGTCCTAATTGAAAGAACATGGCATGACCTGAAGCAAAATGTTAATTAAAACCACTCCGCATTTCTTTTCCAAGCAAAGTCCTTTTGTCTGACTTACAGATTAATTTGACACACTCCCTTCCCTTGCCTGGAAAGTTCTGGGGTTTTTTGTTTATACTGTACAAAAGCATGAAATTATTGTCCTTAATGCTTTGTTCTTTCTAATTGCATGAAATTTAGCAACATTTTGAAACATACTTCTAAGATGATGAAGGCCAGAGTTGACATATGAAAAACATATGGGTATTTTCATTTGCACGCACAAAAACCATACCCAGTGTACATGAAAACTAGCTCTGTAGCAGCTGATTGATTTTTGTCCTCAATGCACCTGTGATCTCAAGTAATACAACACACCTGCATGCTTCTGATGGAAAATTCGATGCAGAAGCACTGCTTGTATAAACCTCTCAATCATCATCCAACAAAACCATGCTCCTCTACTCGCAACGCACAAAAAAGTTAGCTCTATTTTGCAAGGCTTTAAAGAAAATTCACTCCAAATTCAGTGCTCTAACATTATTCCCTTTCTCTCTTAGGCCATATAGCCTCTTTTGCCTCCTTTCCAATTGAAAATTCGAGTTAGAAAGGATGTCATATCCCAACAGGCAACACCGCTGAAAACGAGAGCCATTCTAACTCCGAGTTCTTCCAGCCTCTGAGTTCAAGCAGAAGATTGCCAGTTTCAAGCGTAGGACATTATCCTTTTACTTTCTGCCATCCAGAAAGCTTCCCTACATCTAATTCCAAGGGTACTTTTACACAAGTCAGCAGTAAAATCATCCAAAATACATAAGTCACAAAGAGGCACTTTTTTTTTTTTCTTTCCTGGAGGGCAACAGCAGAGTCAGAATTGAATAGACCATTTTATACTCAGTAAAACTTCTATACTTTCCTTTGTAATTTTTTGCCCAGCAAAAGAAACACAGGCTAAAGAGACCAAGCAATTGAGTAAATAAATCCAAATTTCCAGGAATATAACAAAAAGCCAACCAAGAACAAAAGTGGAAAATATAGTTGAGGAGAAAAAATTATACACTTGGATAACTTTACTAGATTAACAAAGATATTTCTAAATGTAAATTACATACCATAGAGAAAAACAGACGGCTGAAAAAAGAGCACACACCTTGTCACTTTTATCCCTCCAGGAGGAACAAAAAAAACCTGCTTCTCCCATGGTGCATCCTGAGCCCAGGTGAGAGCAATCACCTCCCAGGCAGTGCCTTCAGCTGAGGCAGGGGGAATGCAGTTGCTTAAATAAGAATCTGGGGGTAAATGAGATGTTTCTCTGCTGAGGAAAAAAGGGGGCTGGGGGAAGATGAGGGAATTACCATCTAGGCAAACCTTTGCTTGGAGACTTTAAAGTTTGGTTAATGGATTGCCTTTAAAATATTTTATATACTTGAATAGCTTTTAAATAAATGAACGCTATAAAATGCTTACCGTGGTTATACTGCTTAAGTGGAAACTGCACTAGTTTGCACATTTTGAATAAAAATTACATGAACAGTTACCTCTGAGAAATTAATTTCTCAGGCTTAATCTAAATGAGTTAAAGTGGAGAAAATAACCAAACTACTTGTGAATGTTTTGTCACAAACATTCTGTGAATTCTGCTTCACCTGTAGTTTACAGCCATGATACAATAAAAAGAATCCAGAGTAAAACATTTTCTTGGACTACCTCTTGTTTTAAATTTTGGCTCAGAAAAACAAATAGAAGTTTAATTGAACATCTCTCTTATAACTTCTCCCTTCATAACAGTTCTAAAATCAATTATAACAGTTTCAAATCAAATGGCATTCTAAATTGCAAATATGTAATCAAATAGTTGAGATGTAAGCTGTTGTTTCCAAGACTGGAAACAATTTTAATTTTATAAATGACATAAGGGAATTAATACTTTAGAAAGAGACATGGAATTTTTTTTTTCTCTTCAGACTGAATAATTAAAAGACCTAAATAGAATTTCTTACCAGACTTACTTTCAGGTACTCCTTTCTTAAGTCTTCTATATACATCTTAATTAAGAGTTTCTGTTAGTCTGGTTAAATTATGCTTTATCCTTAGGCAAAATTTTTGGAGGCCTAATTTTTGGAGATAACTAGCATACAGAACACTTGTTGTAGTCATGATAAAAAAGTTTCACCAGAATCTCTGATAAATCTAATTTATTTTTGGCCAGAGTGATGTAACAATTAGGAAAGCGGGTTTTTTTATGTCAGTGATTTCACTCAGGGTGACCAAAAGTACTCAGATTCCCTTCTCAGGACACCTTCTGTCCTTCTTTTACATTCTTGAAAGGAAAAGCTTTATGGAAAATGGGATCATTAGCAATTTGCTTGTATTACAACAGCTTCTTCCCTGTACCATCACTCACTGTACGTAGCACCAGGTCAGTTCCATGCCTGCCTGCCTTTTTCTTTACAAGGAAATAGGGAGCTGGACGGACAATATTCTATTGTTGTCCCGCAGTCAGTCTCTTTCTCCCTCATTCCACAACTCCAAGAAGTGAAACACAATGAGAAATAATAAAGCTAAAAATTATGTAAAAGTGAAATAGTATTACAAAAAATATGGAGTAAATACAATTTTTTTCCTAAACTAAAACATTCCCATCTAATATCAAATTACAACAGTCTTTTTACAAAACAAATCTGCAAATTGTGCTATTTTTCCATCATTTATTTGCAACTAATAATTTCTAAACAACAGATTCTCTCTTCTGGGCCTGTGAAATGGCTGGAAAACACTTTAATTTTCAGAACCAAAACTCACCTTATAGAACTAAAAAGTTACTATATCTTTTGCTGGCATGAATTGAGACAAGATGGCACAGGGCAATTTATATGCTATATGGAAGTTTATCTAGTGGAATAAATAAGTAATCCCACCAATACACTCAGCAAATGTAAGTGTGCACCAGAGAGATGCCAGACTGTATGGGAAGGTAACCCAAGAGTCAGTGAACGGGTCCCTGGAAGACCTTTAAATCCCTGTTAAATATCTCAGCTGAGCTCTGTCTGCAGCTCAAGAAATTTTCCCCTTTTTCCTAAAGCCCCTGAATCTTAACACTGTGCAAGACAAAAAGGATCCTGGGCTCCAAAAAATGCTATCTGTTACATCTTAGAATATATGAACAGCTACACTATTTCAGATCAAGAGTTCATCTCACCCTCTATAATCTCTCAGCCTCCAAGCAGAAGCAGTTTAGGACATTTTCTGAGCTTCCTATGGTTTGCCTTCTCAGTTACCCCAATAGGTATCTCTTCCAAGTTCAGTTTCCCTTAAAATCTGGGTTGTGGGACTAAAAGGTACACATCTTTTGACAAGGAGCCCCACAGGTCTACTAGCTGCTTGTTTTAGCTAGTCAGGCATTTGTATAAAGTACAGAAATCGCTTTAATGTGAGGCTCAGTATAGTACATTGCAGGGCTGAAAGGCCAACTGACTGACAAGAGTGCCTTTGCCTTCACCTTACGTACATCAGTGACTTAAAAATCTGTTCCTCCTTTTAATTGTCTCATTCCAATTGTGCTCTTCCATCCCTTTGCTCCGTTGTGACACCTTACCTTCAAACTCAACAAAACATTAATCCAGCCCATCCTCTTCACTCTTGTGACAAAGGAATTTAAAAATTCAGTTTGGTCTTTAGTCTTTGCGGTTGCTCTTTTTCTTTTTCTTTCTTCTTTCCTCCAAATCCAAAAATTAAACCATTTCCAAATTGTGATGTTTTTCCAGACCTCTACCCTGTATCACTGTAAGTAAAACTTGATATCCAAAATGCCATGATTATCCAGCTTCGTTGATACCAATTCCTCTCATCTGGCTTTCTTAACATCAGGGCTGCTTGATCCAGTACAAATGAAAAAGAACCACAAAGATGCTATGGAGGGAGAAAAGACAAACGACAGGAGTCACAGGTAGACTTGGAAGTCAAACATAAGGAAAGGCCAGATACCTTGGGCTCTTCTGAATGGCCAGCACAGATGGAGTCTTCAGGGCCTGTTGCTGCCAAGCACCCATAGAGACCATATAACAGGAAATTTTCAGAGGCTTGTGATACAGCCAGATTTAAGCAGATTCCTGACCCCAGGCTCTCCACCTTCTCAAAAAGATGGTTATATTATTTTTTTAACCATTGGTTAAACAAAATGTTTTGCCTCACATTTATTATTTGCCTAATGAAACTTTCCAAAAAAATCAGACTAAGGCTGAAGCTAGCCATGGAGAATTCAGGTCCATTTATTTCAAGTGATATGCTACCATAAAAAAGGTCTCATAAAGGAACATGATAGGTATCTTTAATGACAGCCACCTCTACCAGCTTCATCTGCAACAACTTCCAACAATAACAAGAATCTTATCTTTTGTTTCCTCAGCAAAGGACCACCTTGGTTTGTGTTGTGTGACATTGTACAATGGTTCATGCGAGCACTTCCAGATTAACTGCAATCCGAGGTTTCAATGCAAATCTTTTCTGATCTTCTATTGCTAAACACTTTCGAAAGTAAAATAAAATCAGCAAGTTTGTTGCAAGTGCATTTTTAACTGAGCCTAATTAGTTGCACTCAGTTACTGCGGGCACTTAGGATCACAGAATCATAAAACAGTTTGGGTTGGAAGGGACCATTAAGGTTCACCTAGTCCACCCTCTGCAATGAGCAGGGACATCTTCCACTAGATCAGGATGCTCAGAGCCCCATCCAACCTTACCTGGAATGTTTCCAGGGATGGAGCATCTACCACCTCTCCGAGCAACCTGTGCCAGCATCTCACAACCCTCATTGCAAAAAAAATTATTCCTTCTATCTAGTCAAAATCTACCCTCTTTAAGTTTAAAACCATTACCCCTTGTCCTGTCACAACAGGCCCTGCTAAAAATTTTGTCCCCATCTTCCTCATCCTTATAAAGCCCCCTTTAAGTACTGAAAGGCCATCGTAAGGCCTGTCCTCATAGGAGAGGTTTTCCAGCCCTCTGATCATCTTCATGGTCCTCTGCTGGACCCATTCCCACAGGTCCATGTCTTTCCTGTGCTGAGGGCTCCAGGGCTGGGCATAGCAATCCAGGTGGAGTCTCACCAGAGTAGAGGGGCAGAATCACCTCCCTTGACCTGCTGGCCACGCTTCTTTTGATGCAGCCCAGAATACAGTTGGCCTTCTGAGCTGTGAGTGCACATTGTTGGCTCACGTCCAGCTTTTCATCCACCAGTACCTCCAAGTCCTTCTCGGCAGGGCTACTCTCAACCCCTTCATCCCCCAGCCTGTATTGATACTGGGGGCTGCTCCAGGCCATGTGCAGGACCCCGTACTTGGCCTTGTTGAACCTCCTGAGATTCACATGGGCCCACTTCTTGAGCTTGTCCAGGTCCTTCTGGACGGCATCCCATCCCTCAGCTGTGTGAACCGCACCATTCAGCTTGGTGTCATCTGCAAACTTGCTGAGTGTGCACTCAATCCCACTGTCTATATCATTGATGAAGATATTAAACAGCACTGGTCCCAGTGTGGACCCCTGAGGGATACCACTCGTCACTGATCTCCATCTGAACATTGAGCCGTTGCCCACCACCCTCTAGATATGACCATCCAACCAATTCCTCGTCCACCAAACAGTCCAACATCAATCCTTAGAGTAGTATAGTATAGTAGTAGCTATTTTCCTCTAATTTCCATAGGGAATCCTGAATTCAAGAAGTTTTAAATATTAAGAGAAATATTGAAGTCATGTTGTTTAGGTTTTTTTTCATCCCTTTGCAACAGATTTGCGGGGTGTGAAGCATTTCTCTTGGACGCTGAGTATAATTATAACTAATCATTTCCTTCTTTCTCCTTGGAGCAACATTCATTGACTTCTCTTCATTTTAAGGTATTTGGCTGACACAATTCAAATTTAATTACTCTTTCTGCATGATAAACTCCAGTCCTGTGAGCAAATATGTCTAGTTTTCGAGCTTGGCTAGACAGCAGCAGTGTAATAAAGACCTTTCCACCCTTCGTGCGGCCTGTAGCTTTTGAAATCTTTCCTAGATGACAAAACAGCTCCCCTACCATAGAACCTTCTCATAACATCCTTATTTAATAAACACCTAATCTCTAAAAAACCTGTAAACTAATTAAGTGGCTGCCAATTACAATGACTCCTCCTGTCAGAATTGTTTGACGTGCAACCACAGCAGGTAAATGGCAATGTTGATGGTGACTTTCAAATTAAGGTTTACTAGGCAAGGATGAGAATTGTCACAGTCATTCTAAATACATTGTAGTTTTTCTCCCACTGAGCAAAAATTTCCAGTCTCTGAATGGCTGTAGTAATCTGATTTGTATAATCACTGGGTACAAATATCCAGACAGCAAATTCTGACAGGGTTGCTTGTGCTGTAGAAATTCACACCATGGCTTACTACGCACTGCTGCCCTGCAAAGATTCAAACTAATACAACAATATTAAACAAGAGCAGTATTCTTCTTTTTATTTTTAATTCTCAATAGCAGCTCCAAATGGGAATTTCTATACTCTAATTTATCTTTGGATAGCCCTTAGCAACTGAGCAAAATATAGAGCTTTGCAGTGCTGGGGGAGTCACTTCCAGTAGACCTTAAAAATGCCCAGACTGTCTTCCAGAAGAAAGGGGTCAAGCAAAGACAAGGGACATCTCTAGTCAGTCACATTTTCAAGCTGTTAGGAGGCAATTAAAATATTCTGATCTTAGGCTGCCAAAGCACAAGCACTAACAGTTGCAACTCCCTTGGGAAAATACGTCAGAAGCAGAAGATTTCTCAGACACAAGGCCAAGAGCAGCATTTGACAGATACGCTCAGTCTGCAAGAGTCAGATGAAGGGAATTATGAGAAAGAGTTTATGGCCTGTAAAACTAGCAACTTAGCCATGCTTTTCCTTCCAACAGTTTTAGCCCACGAACCCCAGTAGTCATTCACCTCTTTCTTGCTCAAATTGAGATAGTTATCAGGCAGGTATCAATCACATACCAACTGCAGTTTCTCTCAATGAATCACAGAATGATATGGGGTTGGAAGGGACCTCTGGAGATCATCTAGTCCAAACCCCTGCCAGAGCAGGTCCACCCAGAGCAGGTTGCACAGGAATGTGCCCAGGCAGGTTTGGAATGTGTCCAGCGAAGGAGACTCCACCACCTCCCTGGGCAGCCTCTTCCAGGGCTCTGCCACCCTCACCCCAAAGAAGTTCCTCCTCATGTTTAGGTGGAACTTCTTACATTCAAGTTTTTGCCCATTTCCTCTTGTCCTGTCCCTGGGCAACGCTGAAAAAAGACTGACCCCATCCTCTTGACACCCTCCCTTTAAGTATTTATAAGCATTGATCAGATTTCCTGTCAGCCTTCTCTTCTCTTCTCCAGACTAAAACGACGCAAGTCCCTCAACCTCTCCTCATAAGAGAGATGCTCCAGGCCCCTCATCATCTTTGTAGCCCTCTGCTTTACCCTCTCCAGAAGTTCCCTGTCCTTCTGGAACTGGGGAGCCCAGAACTGGTCCCAGTGCTCCAGATGGGGCCTCACCAGGGCACAGTAGAGTGGGAGGATGACCTCTCTTGACCTGCTGGTCACACTCTTCCTGATATACCCCAATGAGGACTACAAGTGATCAGCACATCCCTATTAATATAGATTTTGACTTAAAACCTCATTGTAAAGAAACAAGTGGTGGTAACACAAAACATAAAGACAATTTTAATGACAAATAGATTACTATCCCAACACATAAAAAAGAATTAAATCCGGAAAAATGTTACAAAGAAAATTAGCACCGTAAAATGAAGCAAACACTGCATTTTGGCTTCACTGCTCAGGAAGGGCACAATAAGCTGGACCTATTGTATACATCCCATTTATTTCTCAAACGAGTGAATTTTGCATCTACTTTTTCTAGGAAATTATAAGCAGGAGTGCAATAGGGTTGGATAAAGTATCAACCTCTTTCACGTTCTGTTGCACTAATGAAGGATGTGGCTATTAGCACTGGTTAGTTCGGCTTTCATGTACCATGGTCCTTTTAACAGAATCATCTTTAACAGTTAATATAAAAGCACCACGATCCTTATTGGGATGCTACCAAAGAAATAGTAGACATCAGGCATTCAGTTGATACATTGTGCTTAATCCATTGATATTTAATTATAATGTTTTGAATCAAGGCTTGCCGGCCGACCGGGAGAATATAAACCGAATCCTAAAACATCACAAAACCTGTTGGCTGACAGCATTCAGCGTTCTTATTTTTGTTTTTTTCTTTTTAACTAACCTGAACAACATGTCAGAGAATTCTCTAGTTACCTACTTAAACAGGCAACATTCAGAAGAGGTTGTACCACACCACACTCAGAATTCACCTTCATTGCTTATTTAAACCAGGAACTCAGAAGAAACTGCGCATCGTTTTTAATCAGCCAAGATACAGCTCTGAGAGAGCGCCACGGAAATGCAGAAAAGCAAAATGGATTGTATTTGCATGTATCACGTGAAATGAGGCCGTGTTACAGCACGTGGTGTAGGCATCCCCACTCAATGTCAGCCGAGTTACATTTTTCTCAAGGTGACATTGGTGCTTGTCTTGCCAAACTTTATACAACTGACAAGTGTTTTCATGTAAGGGGGATCTATCCCTCCCATCGCCTCGTCAAGTGAGTGAAGGCAAACTCCACCATATTCCTTCCACAAGTGAGGAGGTGGTTTCCGAGTCATTAGAAGTCACGAAGTTACCCTGTAGCAATGTGCCACGCATGCTCAACGAACTCAGTCAAGGCTGTCTTTCTCGGGTCTGGTGGTAGCTCCAGCTCCCAGCCCTTTCAGCCCCTATACAGACCCAGCCTCGGAACTGGGGTAAACTCAGGACTTGTTTTTTTAATGTACCTCTCGAATTTTCTTGAGAACTGTAAATATCACTATGGCCAACCTCACTGCTGCTTGCTTTCTCACTAGAGAAGTATCTAACAGTTCTTTTTATTACCCAGACTATTCCCAAACATAAGACAATGATCAATGCCGTCCTGGTGTCAGCTTTCCCTGCGGCTATCTCCATATTGTCTTTCCTAGTGATAGTGATAAACAACATAAAAGGAAAAATACACTCCTTATACACCACCTCATCTACCTTAGATTTTAATTTTTCACAGCAGAAGACTGACACGTATCATGGGCACGCTTACAGTGTGCCACAGCAGACACGAAAGCAAAATTATTGTAAAACATTTTTATGAAAGGAAAATAGTCCAAAACACGATCCATTTTAAAAGATGTCTGGAGAGATGCTATTACTGGTCTTTGCTTCATTTATAGAGTCTTACCGGGCTGAAACTTTTGGCTTGAAGCTAAGTTCCTTAGTGATATGTAGTGACGGTAAGTATGATTGAGAATTCCAGCTAAATTCACGCCATTTCCCGTGCCCAGTGAAGCGGTCCGTAATTGGATTACGTCACAAAGCGCAGATTCTAAACTAATGGACCAAATTTATTTCCCTTTAAATAGCTATTTGATTAACAACTTTGCTTGGTTTCAGGTTTAAGGCAGCATAAGTCTACACAACAATAGTAATATTAAATGAGGTATCCAGGGTTTTCATGTGTTGGTTCTATCTTGTAAAAACAGTGGTTGTAAAAGCTCTGTCCTCTAACTTTTAAGAAAAATAGAAAATCACACAAAATATCTCAGTGCTCCTAAACTATTTGACCAATAAAACCTAAGGACACACAAGCAATTTAAATTCTACCTATAATGAAATGGAAGACACTTTTTTTCTGGTATAGTATGTACTTGGGGTCTTTTCTGATTTTTGTAGGTTTAGAAACATTTTCCTCTGCTGACACTGGTAAGATTCACACTACCAAGAAAAGCGACAGGGCTATACTCAGAAGCAGAGATATCAATTAAACTTCATGTTACCCCATAGACAAAACAACAAAAGTGCAATAAAAGTTAATTTCTCCGTACAGTTATCTAAATTCTTTCAAATGAATATATTTTTGTGTATATATATTCTGGGAAATGTCAATAAAATTCTAAAATGCATTAGTAGAATCACATTAAACTGCCCTGCACAAATGTGTTTATACTAATTAATTGTGCAACTTAGTTTTGATAAATTGAATAAAGCTATTTTATTTCTGAAAAAGAATATGTACACTGTACTTGAGTGTCACTGAGTTAATCCCCTTTATTGCATCTTGTTTTCTTGAGTTGTCACATTTACGAAATATATTTACTTTTAAAAAATAAATTATAAAATGAAGCATATGATTTTTAAAATAAACTGTCCTTTGAATAACATATTTGCAGTTAACATACCCTAAGTTAAAGTACACAGTTTAAGAACGTTGAATTAAAATCTTGATCAATCTCTGCTTGAATTTGTCTGTATACCTCAGATGGTCTTAATTAGTATGCTGGTTTTTGGTTTGTAAAATATTAAGTTATTCTGTTCACCAGGAAAAAAAAAGGACATTCTATTGTGCATTTGCAAATGTCAACTTTTAAAATAATGAACCCATATTTCTGAATTTAAACTTGTTTTTCACTCCAGTTTGAGAACGATGAAACAATCCTACTTCAAGATTTATAACACCAGCTGTGTGAGTTACGAAAGCGCAGAAGTGTCATTTGGAGTACATGAAGACTATAACTTTGCCTCTAACTTCAAAACAGCTGAGCATAATTTGCTGAAATTTTTCTGAAGACTGGACATCATAGCTAAGGCCAGGCATAGAAAGAGTCAGGCAAAAATCTATCTCAGAAACTTATAAGCAGATATATCACTCGGTTAGAACGATTTCAATGTGCACAACAAACTGCTAATGCAGATGGATTTTAATGGAAATTTCAAAGGTAAAAATCACATAATGTTATATGGAAATATAATCTGCTACACCATGACTCTACCATATGGAAGGAGTCATATTACACTAGCTTCTCTTGTTTCTTTTCTATTTTTTTTCATCAGAGCAATATCAAATCTCTTTGACATCATTCTTACATCAGGACAAATAAAACCAGCATTTATTGTGTTCTCTCATTTGGCAATGTTTGGTGTCATTTAATGGGCTTCATGAGATTGCATATTCACGGAGCCTCGCAACCTTCAGCATTTGTACCCCATCCTAGAAATACCTTCTGATTGACTCCACCTTTGTTCCTGCACTGAATCCTATGTCAAGGTGCACATCAGACTGTAAGAGCAAGGTTATTTGAAATCAATAATGAATCAATTTCCAGTCAATATCTAACAACATAAAAATAAGGGAAGAACCGCTATAGTAGAAGAACAATGCGAGTGGGTGGTAAAAAAGCAGACAAACAGTTTACTTTGGGGTCTGGACCAGCAGGCAGGATGCAAATAAGAGAAGAGAATAAAAGGTGTATAGCGTCCATGTTCATGACTGATATAATAGGAAACAGGCCTAAAATGAAATGAAGATAAAACCCTGACATCCCTCGTGGTAGCATGGAGAATTCCACTTCCAATTACCCAGTCGATACTGGGAATCAATACAAAATACCCCCATGAATATACAAATCAGCTCTAGCTTAAGCATCTTTCCAGCTTTCTTAATGAAGTAAACATGGCAATTGGACCTAGATGTTTTTGTGGTATTAAGCACTTGTTTTTTAAAATACTTTCATACTGAAGAATAGCAAATGTCATACAGTAATTGATTCAGCATATGCAATTTCCTGTGAGTAGCACAAACCATTATTGATTTTCTTAATTCTATAACAATTACTTTCACAGTGATGTCTACCAACTCTTGATTTATAATTTATCAACGACTAAAGAAGAGGCTTTCAAATTTGCACTACGTTGGTTAGATTGAATGCAAACCAAATGGTAGTGTTATGATTTACTTATTAAGTGACTAACTCTTACTGTCAGTTTCTCATAGAAATACTAGTTACTGATAAATTCCAAATTCATTTTCCACAATAATTCACTGAACTTACAGCTTATTTGCCTCATGAATGTTCCCGCCAGTAAGTGTCTAGACAATTTCAGAAATGCAAAAGAAAAGTAGAGGGAGCGGAGACACAGCTAACCAGCTTTTGGTTCTTTACTTCAGGGAATTTTCCAGAAATACTTTTTGCCTGTAATCAAAGCTGCCAACTCTTGTCTTTCCACCAAGATTTATAAAATTCCTCCCACAAACACCACAGCTCTTGAAATCAAACACATACCCAGGAACACCCTCTTTCATTTAAAATGAAAGTCCTCTTTAGCAAACTGAAGTTCAAAACCAGAAGATAAACAAAACCGAGAGATACCTTATCTTAAAACATCTTCTGAAGATAAGCTGAACCCAAGATTTTGATGACGAAGGGTAAAAGTGTTACTCTTCTACAAGCTCATGGTTGTCACAGCTGTGATTGGGATAGCCATACATTAATACTCAGGTAAAACAAAAGTACGTAAGCACAGCTTAAAACCAGCTGCAGCAGAAGCAGGAATCAAAAAAATCTACAAATTATTTAGATTAACCTGACATGCTAAAAATTGTTGAATTGCAAAATTCACAGGTGGTTAAAGAGGAAACCACAACATAATGAAAAATCAGGGAATAAAATGTACAAAATTAACAAACTGCATGGATTTATGAGAACAAAGAGACCATTTACCAAACATTAGATGTGCAAGTTAAAGCAGATTATAGTCATCCTCTGCAATTGGCACTAAAATAGCAAAAAGTTTCAGGTCTTCTATATCTTGGCTATAAGAAAGACACTCTTTAGCTAAGAAATAATTTATTCAATATAAGAAACACAAAGGTGTTTGTAACTGTTTCCTGAACAATGCCTCCCCTGTTCCATCTTCTGGGTTCTGAAACAAAGTCCGTCCATGTTTCTGTCTGACTTGTCCCAGCGCTACTTTTATTCAATAGAGCATGAACCAAGAGCAGGATCAGTTTGATATGCTATTTGGATTGGGTTCCTATCTTAGGCTGCTAACTGGGAATCATCAATATTGTGTAAAGATCTTGTACAGTGTTTGCTCTTTCTTTTGGAGTTAAAATACTTCTGCTCTTACCAAGTAAGACTCCAGGTGCCTCATCTCCTATGAGTCCACGTCAGTGTGCTAGCTTGTAGGACATAAATGAACATTACCTATTGACACCTGCAACTTTAGAGACCTTCACAGTATGAAAATTCTTCCTGCACACTTCGGCACAGATTCCAGCTATCAGTTAGAAAGGTGCAGGAAAAAACGTGTGTTTTAAATTCTTCAGTGGGATGAAGATCCCAAGCTGAAGCAGCCCCTGCCAACTTCTGTTCAGCTGCAGCCCATAGGGAGAAGGCTACTCCAGGATGAAGTATTCCTAAGTGATCTGAATCCACTAGCTAAGAAAAAAAATAGGACTACAGCATTTTCTTTCCACTGTAACCAAATCGAAATTTCTCAAAGGACCCTCAAAATAGCAGATATTAGGCTAATCTATGTGGGGATGCTCCTTACTTTTTCTACAAATAAATGGTGTTAGCCAAGGGCTTTTAAAAGACACCAAATGATTAAAAGACTAGGACAATAATTCTAGAAGAGAAAAACATACCATGACTTCAGGCTTTTAGAAAGCATTAACCTCCACCAACTGAACTTTCTGCCTCTCAAAATCACGTGAAACATCACATCATGTATTCAAATATGACACATTTAAGAAATTAAAAAGAGAGGAAGACAATTATTATCTGATTCTTATGTGAAGTTAAAAAATACTATCTAATCAATGGTTTTCAAAATAAGATCAACACTAGGGTTAGACACAAGTTAATCTACCACTTGCTAAACTAAATAAAAAGCTAAGTATTTAAACACTAAAAGGAGAACACAACTGCTGTCCACATGATGTGATGCCATTGCACTGTTGCAAAAAATGGCCTGATGTAATACTGCAAAGTGTTTAGAGAAATACCCTGAACGTCAGTAGCCATGTATCTGCTCTCAAACTAATAGACTGATTCAAGACTTGTCCCACAGAACTCTGTTTTTCTTTCTTATTTTCAGATTCTTATTCAGAAACACATGGGTTTATATCAGAGCGTGTGCTGGCCTGAGCTACATTCCCAGGCGTGTCTGCTGGAGATCGACCAAATCACTGTCCCCGTTTAGCCACGCGGGGGTTTTCTGTATCTTATTCTACCTTACCTACTTAAACTATGAGCTCTTCTGTACAATGGCTCCCACTCCTCCAATGGGTTTGCAGAGCAGCAGCACAACAGGGTATGAATCTAATCTGAGTATCCTATAATAGCATACTAAACGTGTTTTAAAAGCACTTCAAACAATGCATCTTAGAAACAATCCAAAAGGCAGAAAAGATACAGGTGAATATTTATGATAAATACAGAAAACCTCTTCGGAGACCTGGTGAAATGCTCTGCTTGTGCATTTCAAAGAGCCCAGAGCAAGCTGGTTTGATTCACGATTTCAAATTGTTCAGCATCTTGCAGTGGTACTGCTTTGTCTAATAATTCCAAAAGCTGCTTATTAGTCCAGCTTTGTACTGAAATGTCAGAGCTCTTCTGGTAGAAGTGTGTGCATGAGCACAGAATTAAAACGCTGGACCATTTTAGGAAGTTGGATGATGATTACTGCAGTATAGAAAGCCTTCTAAAAACAAAACAAAAAAGAAATCTTAGAATATAGCCAGAACAAAGAGATCACAGCAGATTTGTAAACAATACTTCCAAACACGGTGGAAAACTGTTTCATTTTTTAAACGTTTCAGGCTGTGTAAAAATGCACGTCCAATATTTTGCTGCTATGATCTTCTCAGCCATCTATTACACACATCCTCACAAAGACAGAAAACGGCACATTGAAGAGATCAGTTATAATTTCAAGCTTTCAGCCAAGGGTGAAACCCCTCCTGGTGCCATTATTTCCATGGACATAAGTAACATAAAATCATAACGTAAGAAAAGTTATTACAATTTGATGCTACTCAACAAATGCTAACATGACTGTATTAGGTACTGGACTACATGGCAGTACTTGGTGACACTATTTATAGATGTTGATTAATATGCTAAACAACTGAGATGTGATTATTTTTTTTGTTGTTATTCTGTAAAATGGAAAAGGTGTAAATTGGTTAAAACTGTGGTGAAAAAGTGAGACACTAAAAAAACTTAGAAAAAGCTTTAAATACCTTTAAAACAACTTTTTAACCTATAAGTAAATCTTTAACCACAATAACTATTTTATTTTTAATTTGTAAGGATTATTGAAATTGAGCTTTACAAGAAATCCCAAATTAAGTGAAAAGTAAAATTACCACTGGGCCGGTCTCTTCTGCAGTATTACCAGTAACAGAATGCAACAAGAACTTACTGGTTCATTTTGATTACACTGTAGATTTTTCACCAGAGATTTGTAAAGTCACTGGTTTTCTCTTTTATGGCTTTGCTATGACCCTCAAAAAGTTCAAAGAACGATTCGGATATCATGGATAAAAATTTTGATTGTCTATAAATCTCAATTTCAAAAATTAACTCAGCTTACATTCTTAGAAGAATTAATGGAAAGTACCAAATATCTTTAAAGATGTGGCCTTTATTTTCTGCAGAATCACAGTCTCATTGAAAGTCTTAAGTACTTCTGATATTTTTTCCCTGGAAAAAACCTCAGTCTGTTTGGCTGAGATACTCAGTGTTACGCTAGTGAAAAAAAGAATAGATTTTTAAGGACTGTACCCAAGCCACTTGGTCTTCAAAAGTATTCTGTGTATTAGCAGTCTTTTTATATTCATCTTAGCTAAACCTACAATCATCACTTAATAGTTAAAACAGAATTAGCGAAGAAAGTGATGAATGCATACAGGTATAAAGACATAACTTGGGAGAAGCTTATACTTATTAACAATCAGTAGTAAAACATGAGAGAATAAAGCCTTTCCTATTCTTTCTCTTGGTAAATCCTCATCCGCAAAATGCCTCGATATTTCAGATACAACTTCTTCACCCTAACCTTCTTTTGGACAAAGATTATTTCAACTCTGACAAAGTTTTTACAAGCTATGACCAAATGCTCATATTTGTTTAATACACAGTTATACTAAACCTCACTTGAATTGTATAATTTTAAACTTTTTTTTTTCAAATTCCTGCTTTCAGAGGAGGAGCTAAAAGATTGGAAAAGAAACAGCTGGATACAAGGGTAGCGGAAATAGGAAGAACATTCAGTTTGGTCAACGGTATATTAATCATTTCAAAGGTGTAATGACGAGCTTGAAAAGAGTATGAAAATGACCTTCTGACAATAAAAAAGTAGCCAAGTTCTGGGAGAAGGGTGCACCGTTCTGTGCAAGGCAGTGCTTTTTCTTTTTCTCATCACAGCTCTACAATCACAAGCCTCCCAAGGCCTGCAGCAAAATGCTTCTTGAAGCTTGTTTCTGACTGAATTGGATACAAGTGTTTTCATAAGCTAAATTTGCTTTGTTCTCTGTGCAGTTCTAAAGTTGCTGGTCCTACTGCCAATAAAACAAAATATAATGAAAGCTCTCTAGAGACTTTTGAGAGCTGGAGGCTCCAGAGACAAAGAAGGAAGAACTGTTGCTGTTTTACAGAAAGAAAAACAGTGGTACGGAGAATGAAGTGCCTTCTCAAAAAGCACTTAGCTAGTGGTAAAACTAGAAATACAATGAAGTAAATACTCATACAGAACAAGTATAGAAAACAAAAAGAGTAAAATAGAGACAAGGATAATCTCTCCCCCCCTCACCCTTAAAATAACACCTGCTTCTAAAATCTTTAAATACTATCAGGATGTTTGGGGAAATCTGAAGCATAAATTCAATCCCTTCAGCCATTTCAGTAACTCATGACTCTTCTGTTAGCTCTGCCAGTCCAGCTCACTCCTAACCTACTGCATTCCTACCATGATGCTGAACTGGCTATTGTAGTAGTCTAAACAAAACATTCTTCCAGTCGCCTTCCTTGGCTTACAGCCCCATCATTTATTATGCTATAGCAAGCAGCATTAGGAAGGTAAACAGCTCAATTTAATTCTGTCTTGTTTAAATTGGCCCTTGAAATGGGCAACACTTAAAAATTTAGCACTTAGGACTTAATGAAATATTTTATTCTCTGGTTTTACCCTTATCTCTACAAACCTCTTGATTTATGCAGAGAACTGCAAACTTGTAAGAGAGAAGATATTTCCTAAGGGCTAACATAAGATTTTTGCAGAAAGGTAGCAGTACGTTTGGCTGACAAATCAACAGCGAGTAGGCCTGATGTGCCAGACCGACTACTTGAACGGGCCCACAAAATTACCTGTCAACTGACTCCCAAAAGGCCTTCCAAAGACGGGAAGGCTCAGCCATTCAAAACACAGTATTCCCCAGTTCCCAGGCAGTTTCTCCCATATGTGCTGGAAATGTCACATGTTTAGAATCAACAGCTGAATTTCTGGTACGATGAAGACTCATCTGTTTGCAAGTTGGAGCCAGGAAATACATTTTGTCTTCTCCATGCCCAAAGGGGTTAGATGGTTTGCCACAGCAAAGACTTGTCTAGCCTGGAGTTGTCCGGGCCAAGAAGGAAATTCAGCAAACAAGAGGGAAATGTTGAGGTAGAAGAGTGGGAGGACTAGTTTGTGAATGCCAGTGTCTCGCAGGGCTTGTGGTTCCACTTGGCTGACTTCAGCTCTCAGGAGAAGAGGGGTCGGGGGCACTGGCGGTGAAGGCTGGATTCCAGGAGGAGAACTGCAATTTACCTCCCAACTAGACTGGATAGTAGCCAATGCAGTGCTGCATCAGACTCTTTCATGTTGAGGAGAACATGGGAGAATAATCCTGAATTTCCTGGTTTTTAAACTTCAACTACAGCCACTGAGATTTTTTTATGTTTCATTTCACATTGTTTCCCAGAGTTAATACATAATTGTAGAATAATATATGTTGGAACGGAACTCTAGATGTTAACTGGTAAAATCCACATGAAGTCCCACATGAAGTTCTTGCAAGAGAAATCCTTCTCCAGCTTGCTCCTTCTTTGAGAGCTGTTTTGCAGCCCCAGTTCAACTGCAGCTCCAGGCTCTATCTCTCTACCAACCCTAATCTTAACCCCAGGCAATGACTGAGCCATACAGGAAGCCCCTCCTGCACATGATGAATTTCTGATGGGAGAAGTCTACTTGCAGATTGCCAATTTCTTTGGCAGCACCTTTACATCCTCACTTCACCTACAGCTCTACACGTAGTCTCTCACCCAACCCCAGCCCTAGGGTTGTGCTGAGCCTTAGCCCAAATTCCACAAACTAGTCCTGAATGAAGAAGTTCTCAGGAGACGATGTGTTTGGCAGCCTCCTCCCTCCTTTGGCGGAAGGGACCTTTGAGAAGTCTACCTGTGTGCATTGTAATGGGTGTAGTTCCATTTAGTTCGGTGGACCCATGATTCCAGAAGTTAACCTTTTATAGGTTGAAGGCAGACTTTGTGGATGGTTTGGAGATCACACTTGAGCAGGTGCCTGAACTGGACACAGCTCGGGTGTGGATCTGTAGGCTGTCCAGCCAGGACTGTGTCACACCACATGAGCTTGCTTCCTTCCCCGGAGGAGGTCACAGCACCAGCCCTGAGCCAGCTCTCTAGCTGGTGATCCATGGTGCGCCTTCTCTCCAAGCATAAAGACATACCCCTCGTACAATCAGGGCTGATATGTTGTGTCCAGCACACAGGCTCCTATGGAAGAAAAAGGCTTAACTGCATGACAGAAACAGGGGATTGATTTATTTTTGTTACCAGCAAGGTGGGGAGCTATAATCCAGGGAGTCTTACTCTTGCTTGGATTTAAAATTTTGTTTCTCTTTTTTTCTTTCTTGAAATTTCATGTTTTCTCTAAAATGCTGCTCTCGTGGTGCTCCGATTCTTAAAGGTTTCAGGATCACAGGTTGCATTTTTGACACTTGAGGTGTCTAGAGTGAGCAGAAAGAACCTTATTCCAAATCTAAAATAGACGGTTATATGGAAGGAGCAGAATCATCAACCCCTATCTCAGGTCTTTTAAAGACAGATGTTTTTTGGTCTTGAATACCACTGGGATCTGACCGCTGAATACCTTGAAAAAAGTGTTTGAACTTTGGTCACCAAGATCATGTGTGAAGCCAGAGTAGAAAACTAAGAAAAGGTATGTGTGCATACACGCAGTGTCAGGGACTTGTGCTGATGGGCTACAGCACTCTGTATTGCTCATAGAATCACTGAATCTTCATGGTTGGAAGGGACCTTTGAGATCATCAAGTCCAACCAAAAAAAAACCAACCAACCAACCAAAACCAAAAACCTACAAACAGACACAACCCAACAATCTTGGGCACTAGAGCATGCCCTGAAGTGCCACGTCTACACGTTTCTTAAATCCCTCCAGGGATGGTGACTCCACCTCCTCCCTGGGCAGGCCCTTCCAGTGCCTGACCACCCTCTCAGGAAAGTCATTCTTCCCAAGATCTAATCGAAACCTCCCCTGCCCCAACTTCAGACCATTTCCTCTGCTCCTGTCATTATTCCCTTGGGAGAAGAGGCCAACCCCCACCTCTCTACAACCTCCTCTCAACCTCCTCATAGTCTTTATTAACTCACATCAAGGATGCCATACCCTTATGCCGACCCCATACTTATTGTTATATTCTGTTTAAATGGCAATGAATACACATCAAGTTGATTCCAGGCCAAGAGCAGCTACAGTGGGGTGCAATGTTCAAAACAGCTGGAGGGATTAGAAACTATTAGCCAGCCAGTGCTCTGTGAGAGTTCAAACCGAGGTCTCAATCAGTCTTAATCTACTACATTCTGTGTAAACCAGCTGCAAGAGAAAGACACTGCTAAATGAAAGAGACAGGGAGAAAAATCCAGTGACAGATTTTGGAGCGGAAGCAAGCTCTCCTCACTCCCACCTTTAAGCCTTATGCACTGGACCACCCTGGTTGTGAACACAGCTGCTGTCAATGTATTTAGGACATAAACAGCACTTAGGGGACAATGTCACACCGTGGAGTATGAGATCTCTAACATCTTCTTAAGGATAGTAGTGAATCTGCAGATGCAGCCCAGTAGCCTTTTTCCTAGGGACATGGAAATTTTGCGGAGGCAAAAGGCATTAATTAACACAGAATCTGTTCACTTAAAACAGTCATTTGACAAATACATCTAATGCTTTCCAAAGGGAAAAAACACCTCTACTCAGCAGCTGGAGGAGAGTTCCTTCGAAGTCTAGCTCTTCAGCATTTTTTGTAAACACCTTTACAGTCTTTGGATAAAAAAAACTTAGTAAATGCCAAGTATTTTTTTCACTTTTGCATTTCTTGGTTGTAACTTTTTCAGCAAATGTTGTTAGGTCACAGGTGATGGGCAGTGGCAGAATTAGGTAGATGCTACATGTTTGCATTAAAAACATATTGTAGGCTTTTCTTAATCCAAACATGTCCCCTAAAGCTTAAGGATGGATACAATTACTGATGAATATTTTTAAAATCATGCTATTTCAAAATTACCAACTAGCAAATCCTCTTTATCATTATGACAGAAGATTTGATAAATCTCACGTATAAATAAATAACGTGTATAGAAAAATATTTAGTTGGATTTGTTTTTAGGATTAAGTCTAAACTGGAAACTCACAATGTATAAATAATTAAGGTAATTCAAATCCAAATGCAACCTGACATACAAACTGCATAGATAGCTGTTCCTCTCTACTTTTCCACAGGAAAAAAAAATAAAGCTCTTGAATCTAAATATCCTGTCTTTCAGTATATTCCAGTCTAAATATTGTTTTAGATCTCATCATTTGAGCATTTCTAACATGTAATGAAGTCTAAGCATTTGAGTACACCATAGCTTTCCAGATTTTGCATAGAAAGGAAACAGCTGCTCCTTGAGGAATTCTGCTTCCCAGAAAAAAAAAAATTCTGTAAATAAAATTGCTTTCAGTATCATCAGACATTGGACAACCATCACCACTTTTACTGCTCGGATGAAGGCATACGACTACTCCCAAAGCAATAAAGCCATTTGAAAAAAGTGGCTGGTATTAAGGGCTCAGAAGATGGTTTTATTAATTTTTACATAAATGCATTGTTATTATATGCTAAAAGACATATTGAGTCATCATTTAATTGACTTTTTTTTTTTTTAAAAGTCTCTAATGGTGTTCTAGAAGTCCCAGCCCTAACAGACATAGCAGAGTGCCAAGCAAGTCGGCCAGTGTAACTAACAAACTCCTCTGAATCCAACACTCCCCGGACCCATTTTGTGATACCAGAGACCAGACCAGGCATGGGACTATCCGCCAGACCCCCAGACTGCCTGGCTGGGCAGAAGGCTGCCTTCACCCAGCTCTCACTTCCAGGACCTAGATTAGGCATCTCCAATAGGCACTCTTTGTCTCCATGTCCATCTTAAAATTGTTTTGTACTGTCTGCCTCTTAAAGCTCTTTTGCCATGTTTGCTATTGACACAAGCTAACTACTTCTGTCTACACGATCACTATAACTGAATTTCCATTTATATTATTTGTATTCATGAAAGAAATTCTTTTACATGCCGCCTGGGCAATTTCAACATGTCAAAATTTATCCCCTCTAAAGTTCTTTTGGTAGAACTTTTCAGCCTGGTTTAATTTTCGACACATGACATTTATATGTAGTCCTCTTTTGCTTATCTCTTAAAATTGCACTGAATCATGTGTCATCCCACCAATGTATTTTGCAGCAGAGGGTATCCTGTATAGAAGGAGCAGGCAGTAAGGAAACAATTATCATAGATATATGTAGGGCTGCGGAATGACTGTTGCTGTTTAGTCTGATGATTCTCAAAGGAAAACATTCACAGGAGAAAGAGAAAACAGTACAGATCTTCCTTTTTTTTTTTTTAAATAATTATTTATTTTATGATACACTATTTCCTGGCCCTTGTGTAGCCATTAACTACTTGTCTCCCTCATTATTCGCCTGTGCTGCAAATCTAATGGTCACATTACATATGATTAAGTCCAGAACTATATATTTTTTTCTTCCTCGTTCTTGTAATCTCTGAGAAAGCATAAAGTATATCAGGTTTTATATAATCTGTTTATCTGATCTTGAGCTTCTGTTTTGTATCTTACCATTTTGTAGCAACTCACTCCCTAAGAGTATTAAGAATCTGAGTTTCAATTAATTTAATGCTATAGCATAATTTAGTTTCAATTTAATTTAATTTAATCCTCATATGCCTTTTTCTCAAAAGCAGAAGCAATGAACCTCCTTCATGTGCCTCCCAGCACACATTGCCATAATGTGCTATCAGAAATGGTAGATTTAGTATGACAAATACAGGATTAGTCATGGAAAAAAAGAGATGAGTAACACAAGAAATAACGAACTTTGGTGCTCGTGAAAAGAAAAGCAGATTTTACGTCTTCTGACCAACAATAATACGTGGTTTCTACAAAAAACAAAAACCCCTTCAACAGCAAGAATCTCTCATCCCCTTCTGCTCTCATTGTAAATGGAAGAGCAAAAAGGAGTAGGCATTTTGGTTTAGCCACAGACACCTTTGTCACATAACCAAGCAGTCAACTCGTTGTCTTTCAAGAACAGTATATTAAAACTTGAAATATGACAACATTGCAATATACAACCTTGCTGCTGAAACTGCCACAAAGATGTGCCCTTCAGACACATTGTAGGTGGCTTTTGAACAGCAGCAGAAAGAAAAAGACATCAGCCTTTCTTCTGACTCAAGTTATGCTGACTATATGCATACACCCATATTATCCACCCCCAGATTCTTCAATAATACACTTTGGCATTTGACTTCACAACAGTATATACCACCACTTCCTGCAATAAGTGCTTCTTTGGTAATGGCATGAAGATTTTGTATTTTTTAAGACCCTTATCTCTTGATTCAATCCAGTTTATACAAAAAAAAATTGGGCACTACATTTGCTCTTCTCATATTAGTCAGTGACATTTCCCATGACTTTGCTTACTTAAGCAAATGTGAGTTGGGTATAAGTATGTGCAGGTCAGCAGAAGTACCTGAATCTTTATTCTTGAAGATGAATTTCTAAAATGCAGAGTTTAATATCTGGATAATGTTTTAGCATGAAACAAGAACAAAAAGAGACAAATTTTGGAATTACAGAGAAGTCTCTGAAAAGTTATTTGAAATGAGAAAGGATGGATAACAAATCGAACAAGCCTCGGATGAAGAATCGGGTCAGCTCTAATCAAGATTTAAGCATAGGGAAATTTCTGTTTAGCACAAACAGTGACGTGCACCTGCATCATCCCATTCGATAGGTGAGAACCTTTGCCAGCACTGCATTATGTCACAGGTAGAGCTACATGACTGACTCATGAAGGAGTTATGTATTGAGTCACACTGGCTTTCCAGCTCAAAAAATACCTACAAGCAGAGTGTGATCTCTTACCACGTCTCTGTTCAGACTAATTTTTCCTTTGAGTCAGTTAAAAATATGTGGTTACTTCAAAATTCATCTAAATTAACTGCCTGCTCATGTTCCACTTTATATGTCCCTGGGCTGGCTGAGCACCCAAAACCAGTTTGGATAAACACATTGCACATTCCATTTACACAAACACATTTATTGAGATGCTAAACTGTTCCCAGCCTTGCACAAAGTCTATGTCTGATCAGAGTCTGACCTGGATGTCACCTAGGTGGGGCCCATACATGCTAGAATAATAAAGATTTTAAAGTCAAGTCAGTATTTCCAGGAAATTATCTGTTGCAAAAACTATCTACTCTCTAAGCAGCCTCAGAAAGGTGATGAAGAAACTAATCAGGAAAAAAGAGAGACGCACTAGAGTTGCAGAGGGCAAACTGTGATTGAACTAGACATTTAAACCAGATCTTCGTAATTACAAGCGTTTGTATTGGGGAAGAAAATAGTCACAAAACCAGAACTACATAGGGGCAATGTGCCAGATGATACAACTGTACACTGGAAGGCAATCCCCAATGTTGGTAAAGGATATTGCTGAATTATCCTTTCGGGATATTCTGAGACAAGGATATTTTGAGACAAGAATGTCATGAGCACAGAAAGGGAAAACTCTCATCCCTGCTGGAGGATCCTGCATACTATAACTTTCTAGCTTGACCTGTGGTAACAGATACACCAAACAGTATTTTTTCAGAGATAATATATTTTCTCATGAGTCTGAAGTGATTTAGGAGCCTAAGTCCTCATATGAAGTCCTAATCACCTTAAGACTTCACAAAGTCTATGAAATGGAGGGAGAAAAAGAGATGTGTCAAGAATGCCTTGACTCTCCAGTCATGTTAGACTCCTGTGTTTAGCAAAGTATGATAAACATGTTCATTATTTCCTATTGTGCAAGAGCAGAAGCATAGTGAAAAATGGAAAAAATATTTTCAAACTTCAGACATATGATGGATGGCTCAAGGATGTCATACAAAATATCGAATGTGGGAAGTAAAACTAAGGATAGGCAATTCATACATGATCTATATGCTGAAATCTAGTCTCATAAATATTTGTCCAAAACTTTTGAATCATGAACACATTTGAAAAATGAATGATTCACTTCAAGACAGTTTCCACCTAGAAAAACACAGCTAAAGTCAAGAAAATGTTCACTGCAATTCATGTGACTAATTCCAGTAAAGAGTAATGTCTGTTCCTTCTCTGCCTTGCACAGGTCAGAATTTGCTGGAAAAATTTACATTTCCTTTGGAGCCTTTAATTTCTACAACAAATTATACTTTAGACTATGTTTCTCTCTTCCAGTCAAAACTGCTCTGCTTGTCGCTGAAACCTCCCAATGTGCATCAAATTCACAGTTACTACACACGGGTTTTCATATCGCTGAGTTCAAAACCTCAGCCAGCTCTCAATTGTGCCACTTCTGATTTTTCAGCAATATTTTGCTAATTACTTTTAGGCTAATTAATGCTGTGTATTGGTCTCTCTCTGTGTGCCCTGAAGCCATTTGTTATGCTGTTTTAGCACAGAGAGTGTTTTGCTACTCATTTGGTTTCCTACCTGGCACCATGACGGATGCTGGGAGAAAGGCTTGAGCCTCTGGTGTTTCCCTGCAGGGTTTGAATCCCTACTGCAAACTTTAGGCTGCAGCCCAGTTTGAATTTAGAAAAACATGCTGAATCATTGGCAGGTTTGGTGCAGCCTGTTTCTGTCACACAGTAAGGGACTGTTTTTGTTGAATCTTGAAAGAAAAACTTTCCTGTTCCCAGTGGCTTGCTACAGAACTGAGTGCTCATGTCAGGATGATCATTTTTCAACGCTTTAAAACTGTAAATTATATCTGAAAATATAGAATGCAATTAAAGTGAATATTGCAAAGTCTCTTCCTGCTGCTAGTCACTGTTTCTGGCAATTGTCATCATTTGTGACATAAGAAACAGCATGGGAGCCCAATGTCAGAGGTTGCATATCAGCTTCCATCCTGTCAGAAGAAATTTAATATTTAAAGATGCATTCAGAATACTGATCCTGGAATAACACCAGTGCAATGCAATGAAGAATCAGACCCTTAATATTTAATCTAACATTCGACATTTAAATACAAAGCCTCTTCTTCTCACAGGATCAGAACAGATAGTCTCTAGCTCTGCAATCTTATATAGTTGGAATTTCAGACGTCACTCAGATATCACTTTTTTGTTTTTCCCTAATCTGAATATCAGACTCGGCAGACATCAGTAATCAGCTCAAACTGGGCTCCTGGGCTAGACACCGGAGATGACAAAGTAATGCAAATCTCCTGCCACCCTCATAAAAGCAGGGACATGGCTGTCCAGCATACTGCACCCACATGCCGGGGTGGTCTTGGATAGAGAAGGGAAAAGACCAGCGGGAAATGGGCAACAGTAAGGGATACTCATGGGCTGCATACATGGGATGGATCCTTTGGGTAGACTCGTGGGATGCATACATGGGATCCTTGGGGTAGTGACTCGTGGGATGCATACATGGGATCCTTGGGGTAGTGACTCGTGGGATGCATACATGGGATCCTTTGGGTCAGCCTGGCACTGACGGTGCTGTCTTTTGCCTCAAGAATTACACTCACTTCTGCACATGCTCACTGATACTGTTCCGCCACACATCTGTAGCTAAAAATAACAATTGTATTTCAGAATAAAAGGTAAGTGGTGAAAATGAGTCCCGGTGTACGCTAGTACAAGAAGGATCAGGCAAACCCACCAATACAACCTCAGGTCCTAGGCACAGACTTCCATTTAACAGTTACAGGAGGAAACATCATATGGAGACTGTGCATGTTCCCTGTCTCTTCACTTTCTGAGCATGATGGAGGAGCTGTCTCATTAAGTATGGCCTCACCTCTGGAGCACATTCCTTTGATCAGTCCACAAGAGCTTGGGTCTGGCAGCCAACAGAGCAGAGGTCACTCCTCTGCTTTCACTCCAGCCTAATATTTTGTGTGCTGTTTGTTGTTATGTATCTAGGCACGGCAACGCAACCCCGCTCCCACTCATTGATAATACCTTCCGTTACTCCCAGTCTCCACGCATTTAACCTTAGTCACTAGTTACAGAGACAAAACCAAGACCCTAGAATAGTAAATAGTAGTACGTATCTCCTCCGAATTTCGGCAAACTTATTCCATAATGGGAGAAACATACGGTAAAAACCAACAGACCAACTTCAAATTGCAATCTACATACATCTGAAATCACAACATACCACAGCGTTAAGTTCCACAGACTCTGTTACTGGTTTAAATATATTCTGTCAGTAGATGTAGGTCTCACTGCCAGCAGATGGTTAAGACTAGTTTAAATCTAACACATGGCATTAATTTTACTGGAGTCCATTGACCCAATGTTATCTTCCATAATTAAAAAAAAAAAACCAACAAAAACTTATGAGATTAGGAATAGGGAAATATTAAATGAGAAAATTTACTTTTAAAGCACTGTTACCTCAGACATTCAGGGATCTATCTTTGAATACTATTTTCCATCCTATGATCTGAGGCTGGCAGAGTAATGGCAAGCACACTACGCTTCCTTGCATGGCACTGCAGCTACAAACTGAAGCACTAAAACAAGCAGCCTTAATCCCGTGGAAAGTGGCATGGTCTCCATAGGGAGGGAAAAAAAGAAAATATACTGTGGCACTGAAGAAAGGATAGCTCAGTGAATGGATATGTAGAAATTGTTGGGTGATTTCAGATTTGTACTTGATGACAGGAAGTTTAAGTTTCACATTGAAGACATGGGGTCTCTCCTGTAGTAGAAATAAGGCAATGAAGAGAATACTAGTGACCACTTCACATGGACTTAAAGGGTAAGAAATACCTTGTAAGAAGGAAAAGAAGAGGAATTACGTTACAAAGTTAGAGGAAGAGGAAAGAGCAGATGAGACACAGGAAAAGGCAGAAGGCTAGGCAAATCACCCTGAGCTTAGGATTTGGCCCAGAAGCAAAAATATATAGCTCTCAAACTGAAGACATTCTTCAAGCATGGGAAAGCAGACATCTGTTTAGCAATCTTCTGTAGGCAAGAACATTGCTGTAACAGCAAAGTGACTGTCTTATTGTTAAGGCTGTTGTTAGCACTTTTCTGTATGTGAAATCAAATACTTATTCTGAAGTTTTTCTGCATAGACACCTAGAATCATAGAAATTTTCTCTTATTGGAGACCCTGACCTTTTGCAAGACTTGCTGCATCATTCCCGTATGCATTTCTAGCTTGTTTGTGAACAATCGCAGATTTGGAGCCTCATTTCTTACACTTGGGAGTTTCCTGCACAGCCCATAGCTCATAATACTAATGTTATTTTTTTCCCCTAATTACATCGCCTGAAGTTTTCTTTTCCTTTAGGTCATATATTTATTGTTTCCTGTCCAAAATGAATTATAATTCATCATAGCTACTGGCATTTTTGTTTAGCAGTTGGCTTGAGCTTTTTTTTTTTTTCTTTTCTGTTGGACAAGCTGCAGGAACAGTTGTCTTTGAATCATATTTATTAAAATTGTATAATGGAAGTAATTTGCATTCCTGTTATGTCTACCATTGGCCTGATCCAGCAACGGACCCTCTAGGAACTGGTGAATTCTTTAAACTCTCCCCGAGGTAATGTGGATTTGCAGACACCCTTTGCCTGACACAAAAGAAGTCAAGGATCTGGCAAAACCAATAATTTTCTCTCCACCAAAAAGCCATACTAAAACATCTGCTTAATTCATTCAAACTAATGCAAAGGGGAATGCTGTAGGCTGTCATTTGTAATTTGGTTTCTTTTCCAGTATATGCAAAAATGTCAACCCAACAGAAGTGGATGTGCCATAGATGTGCTGACAGTATTTGCTGTTTATCATGGTATACGTTAACAGAGCTGAAAAGCCCAACAATAAAAAAATCTCAAAGGCCACATTTCTAGCACAATAATCCAATTAGACTGCCTATGCCTTATCAGGGTAGGTTCCAAACATTGCAAATGGAAGACAAGGTTCAGAATATACTTGCATTCAGTTTAGGACAATGCACCTTTTTTAAGACATAATATATCTTCACTGCTCCTTTGCCACTGACACTGGCAGAATTCTTGCAGTACGTGATGCACAACGCTGGCTCAAAGCAGTTGCTCTCCTCACAGCTCTGTAATGCTTATAGGAGAGGATGCTAGTTTAAATTTAAATACTTGGGTCAAATGTTCATGCTAATTGAATTTTAAATTGCCAGAATAGGCATACTAAGGTGATTGAGAGTTTTCGGAAGTGCTGTACCTTCCACCTGAGCTGTTCCAGTGGAGGCGCCTTGCCCACATGAGGAAAGAATCTGGCCGCAGAGCCTCACCTTAAAGAGCTGGGGGTCAGCAGCACCACATACAAAATGTACACTACTGGTGTCCCATTCCTGCCCACCAGTATCTGCCTGCAGTCCCAGTGCCTGCAACATCAGCAGATACATTCTGAATGTCTTAGAAAAAGACCCAGAAACCTTGTACTTCCTCTTTCTTTCCTCTTTATACCATCCATTTATTTCTTTCCTTTCGTGAATCCATGATTTTTCCCCCTGATTTTCTAATGCTACGCATTCAAATGTGTTCTAGCCATTTACTGGCTATTCTGCCCAACACGGAAACAAAGAAACAAAAGCTTAACAACTGTAATCTATTAACCTGGCCAAGACGCAGAAGAATTAAAGCCTTAGAAAACAGATGATACAATCAATCGCTCTGTTCTTTTGTGAAACTTTAAAATGGAATTTGGTGATCCATAGCATAAAACCAGAAACATCACATGTTCCATAAAGATGTTTTTGTAAAGGATGATTTAATTAGATACCTTTGAATCTTTTTTTCAATGATCTACCTTTGGAATCATAAGTTTAAAATGAACTCCACTTTTTAATAAAACTGGGAAAGTAAGAGGTTTAAGAGATACATATACAAACAAATATTTCATTTCTTAGTTCGCTTTCCTAAGACACATTTATTCTGGGCAAGCTGTTAGAGGGGTAAAACTTCCCTACAATTATTCACTGAACCATCACTTGGGTTTCAGAGGAAAGATAATGTGGCAGAATTTATGGTAGGAAGAGCCAAAGTGTTGAAACTGTAGTAGAGAAAAACTTTAAAATTCATACACTAGGAAAACTTTGTTATGAACAAACAATAAAAATCCAGAGTGGGATAAAATAGCATTATTGAAGGAAATACCAATAAAGTATAATGTATTGAAAATACACAGCTGTTGCTGGAAACTCATAGTATGTTGAAAGTTAATGATTGAAAGTGGAATAATTTTAATAAGAAATAATTAATAATAATTCATAATTAGTTGACATATATAAAACTATAAATGTATAAATTAAATAAAGCAAACAATTAAATAATAGATGAGAAAATAAATAATTATAAATTAATCAATTCATTAATAAGTGGTTTAAAACGACAAGCACCTAAGTAATGCTATACAGTATGTTTTGACTTTAACAAGCATTAAAAACTACATTTGACTTTCATTCCCATTACTTTAGAAATACAGTGAAATTCTAAGCGCAACTGATGGATTCTTCAAACTTCTTTATGTTAGGAGTGGCCTCTAAAGCAAGCTGCAGTGTGGTGTTAAGATGAATTTTGTGGACAGATGCACGACAGCATGACTTTCTGTGGTTTACAGTAAGCCAACAACACCAAAGTTATCAAGATTAATGCCGGGACCTAACAGCTATTTGTCCAAGCCCTTTTGTGTGACATCTAAAAGAGCTTAATAAGCTGGATTTTTAAAAAAGAAACTATACTTGCTACCACAGAGAAAAAATTATCTATTAGCATCTTGCTTCAATTTCTCCCTCAAATTTGGCATTTAATTACCTGCTAAAGGGAAATCTTAATTTTAAAGAATAATGGGCATTACATCATTCATATTTACATGTGTTTATTCCAAGAATACTCATTCAAGATGAGCTATTTATTTCTTCCTTTCCTCAGGGACGTGCATTCCCCAAATAACACTGAATTTGACTATTGATGGAGAAAACTGGTAGAAGCTTCTTATGTTGCTGCTATGAATGTCCTTTTATCCCCAGAGTGAAGACAAAAAGGGAGGCAAGTTGCATCACATTTGCCACAGAGTGAGTGAGAACAGGGGAGAAAATCTGACAAGCTACCTCAGTGTAGCAGGTCCCTGATAACTTACTGTATATATGCTTCCCCCGTTGCAAATCTGTGGTGATTTGAGGTTGCTTACCTGGAACTGATTAAATATATTATTACTGTTGTAAATAACATTCATCTGTCACACTAATGCTTCTGCTCCTCCCAAAAAAAGGATAAAATGTCATTAAAATAAGTCATCTGCTGTGGTTATATTACAGTGCATACAAGGAATTGGTTTGATTTATTTTAGTGAGGTGACTGGGGACACAACTCTTTGGCAATTATAAAAAAGAAACCAGAAAATATTTGTGTTCTTTAAAGAGCAAAATGTTGAAGTACCAGTCTCAAATAAAATCAGTGTGTCATAAGCTTCCATCCTGTCATTTGTCTGGTTGGTGTTTTAAAATATGCACTTTAAATTCAGAGAGGTCATCTGAAGAACGAACTGAAATACTGTCATTGCAACAGACTAAAAGGACTTAAGAAAAAAAAATAAATTAAAAAACATCCCCGCACTCTAAAACGCTGACCTAATGGTACACAGCATTGTACTAGGTCCAGAATCCTCTTGGTGTGAGTTAACTACCATATATGTACATTCATATTAATAAATTAATTAGGTCCTTCAGAACAAAAGTTACTTGCTATGTCCTGCAGTTGGTTTTATCCTCTGGTGCTGCTTGTGTATTGAATTACTTCACTAAGACAAATCAGCAAGTCTTAGCACTGAAAGCATCACTGGACAAATGAAAAAAAATATATATAAGAAAAGGAAAAGAAAACCTTCACATTTAGAATCCTAACTACTGAAAAGAAACCTTCCCACTTCAGCACGTGCAATGACTGTAGTGACTCAAAACAACAATGACACTGAACCATAACAGAGTACTATGATATTACAGCAATTTTCTCAAATCCCAGGGTAAAGATTAAAAAAACAAAGAAAAGATCTGTTCTATGAGAAACACCAAAAACTAGAAGAAAATAGTCTTAGGCCACAACATAGAAGTGATGGCAAAAGACACTACCTCTATTAGTTTGTGGATGAAAAATTCAGTTTGAGATTTAAGCCACATTTTAGAAGCTTCACTTTGCTCCCTCTTCAGCACGGAAAAGATAAGTATGACCATCAGATAAGACACACCATATCCTGGAAACCAACTAGAAATATAAGAGGCTGTTTGGTGGAAAAATAATTTTGCATAAATAATTATTTTATACTTGCTAAAATCGTAATTGTAAACTTTCATAAAATGAACCATAAGGTAGGGCTTTGTTTTTTAGAAAATAATGAAAAGGATATTTTTGAAAAAAAGTTGAATAATAGTTAAAGGAAGTTCTTTAGTTTCAATACTTATATTTTCAATTATTGCTAACAGATTGAAAAAAAATTCCTTCATAATTAAACTATAGCTATTAGAGAAATGCAATGACTTCATAATAACAGGAACTCTTCTTTATTGACTTGCAACATTCATAAACAGCTCTCTGATTTTTTTTTTAATTCTGCTGTTCACCATTACTCAATCGCAGAAAATAGTCACAGCCTGTTTAATTCACAGGATATTGACCAGTCATCAGTATCTCCACAATACCCATTAATATCTCTTTTGCAGCTAATCATAAAAAGATGTCAATATGATGTTTCAATCAGGTAGCAAATAAGACCAGTAAATTCTAGTCAAGAGGAGAGTTATTTTAAGATATTTGGTGATCTGAAAAGCAAACTTCATGGGTTTGTACTTTTTTAGATGTTTGAAGCAATTTGTTCGCCTCAAAGTTACAAAAAAAATATTTTCATGTTGATAGCCAAAATTACCAACCATTTTACAACAAATGTACAGAAGACACAGGAGCCTAACATAAGGTGTAGAGGTGAGCCCGATTTCTACTATTTCATAAATTATGAGTGCTTGGAAAGCAAAGAATTTAGAATTTGTTTTTTACTCTAATGCTTGTATGTTTAAATATTGTATGTATACATGAAGTTGCTAAAACTTCCTGCATTGCCAAACCAAAAGCTAGTTTTCTCCTTAGTAACGATGTTAATCTGGTCTCAGCTTGTAAACACAGCAAATAAACTCTGAAGGGAATGCAGATTCCCCATTACAGATCATGTCAGTCTCAAAGTATTTAAGAAAGCCAAAGTAAACAAATGGACACAATTAAAAAAAAGCAGATTAATCCTAACCACTTATTTCCAGATCTCAATTTAATAAGTATGTTCGATGATGGATACAAAAGGTTGCGTTGTCATACTATCACATCAAGAGAACAAAAACCAGTATGTGAGACAATCCCTATGTATTTCCTGCCTTGTACTAATTTGTTGGTTTTTTGCACTGCTAAGTACAGAATTCCATTTAGCAGTACAAGGAAAATATTCTCACATCTCACATTTCATCAAAATCTCATTTTCTTCCCCTTTCTGCCCCTCCCGTCCCACTTCTACCCAGCCATCTCACCCCGCATATCAACTGAATTCAAATTGTCTACAGAAGAAAGTAATCTGGTTCTGTACTGAATTATGACGCTCACTCAATTGTTTACTTTCTGGACTAAATTAGGGAGTGTATATTATCAGTGCTCACAAAAGCCCTCCCTTATGCCTCCTTGAAGTCCTACTCTCTCACACTATATCCATGATTGTACTACTTTGTCCTCCTCCAGGGTAAATGGTACTATGATAAAAACAATCTCATCTTCTTTCTCTGATGAAGAAAAATCATGACATACATCATTCATGGATGAGAAACTCCCTCAGTGGACTGACCTGCCTCCATCTGCTTGAAATTAGAGAGCAGCCTATGTCATATCCTATGTGTTCAAAATGATCCCACTTCCACCTCAGTGTCTGAGATGTCAAAACGAATAGCCCAAATATTCGGCCTTCCAGAGACATTTCCCCCATTCGAGAGACAGGGTACATGCCCACTTGTGCTTGTGTACACATACATGCACACACACGTGCAGGCACCAGAACAAGCATTTAGGCACCCACACCTAGTACAGGGCTGTGCTGTTCCACAGCCAAACGCTAACCTGTATTTTCCAGTCAGTGGCTATTCCCAGAAATTCTTTTAAAGGGATTGCTATACAGAAGCCCTATAAAAATGTGTTTAGCCTCTGAAAGGAGGTAGGGATTTCCAGTGAGTCCAGAAGATGGGAGAACTCTATTACCTACAGGTGAAACTGCTCTACACAAAGAGCAGGCTCACTGCTAAACATTCTCCTATAAATACTACTTTCTAAACAAAAATTCACATAATTTCAAACCCTGCCATTGTAGACAAAAGTTATATTGTCCTTAAAAACAGCTAATAAGTAATTTTTTGTTCACCACACTTTTTTTCCCCAGCTGTTTGTGAAAATAAAATATGAGTGATTCAAGCCATAACACTTACAGGCACCAATGGCTTAATTATTTAACAGTTCCTGGACTGCTGATATTTCCAGCCTGTGGACTTAGTTACAAGCTCAGACCTAGGGAATTGTGTTACTGAAAAGAGATTATTAAATAATGAAATACAGGCTTTGAAAAGCCTCTGAGATGTTTACCTTTAGGAATAAGACCAGCATTAAGAGATTTCTAATAAAATATTGAATGAATTAAGGGACTTCCTTTTTCTGTATGCGGAGGTTACATTTAAATCCCCTCACTGCATAGCAGCCTTAGGCAACACAACCTGACTTGACATTCTGTTGCCTTGAAAAGGATGAAGAAGTCAGGTTTTTCTACATGAAAGGCAGACAGGACTCTTCCTTCTACTCTTTACTTGTTCTCTAGTCTCCCTAGTTGAGTAGGGCTGTAGCGATTGAACTAAAAGCCCTAGAAAGACTTTGCCTGACTTTCATTGGATTTTAAGTGTATGTGTGTTTATTTTCCGGCATTGAAGCTATAGCAAAGCTAACTTTTGTTTGTGAAGCTCGTAACGGAAGCAGCCCTAAGCCACATCAAGCCACACACATCTTTGTCAGGGCAAGAGGTTCTGGCCATCAGCGAGCACAAAAAGAGATTAAAGCCCTGTAGGGTCGTTTGGGGGACCCCTTCCACGTCAGACAACATTGGTGAAAGTCAAGAAAAACAGGTTACTGCTCTGAGTCTCTAAAAGCTCTCTTTGAGAACTAAATAAAAATAATAACAGGAATTTTGCAAATACATTCCTGTAATTTTCTCTCTTCCATATGTTAATCTTCAAAAATCTTTTCAATGGTAAGAAACACTACAGCCTAGGCTTTGCAAAATTTTGCCTGGAACCTGACTCTGCGATTCATTAGCAGCACTGCTAAGGTCACTAATTCTTAGCCACACCAAGTATCGGAGTTGTAGGTATGCATCTCCTAGCATCTTGGCTTCAACTAAGCATCTAATTCTCTCCCTGAACCACTCTCTTGTCAAATACTGGCAGCCAGCTCCTGTCACTGCCCCTTTTCCTGACACACAAAGAAAGTATTTGGCTGGTATAGCTGTGTGATAAGGCATAAAAGGTTGCATGTACACTCCCAGGTGCAGGCTGTCAAGCATCAACTCTGCTTTCCCCGCCTCCCCAAAATCTCCCAAAGAGTGAGCTATGTTTGGCTGGGAAGCCCGGTAACTGCCTTAGTGATAATGACTGTGACAGCAATAGGTGACATTGCTGGAATTTTTTGTTACTGACACAAAATATGACTTTGTCTCATGATAACGCCAACTATTGTGATATTCGCAAAAACATTAAGATTTAGGTATCTGCAGGTAGCTATGGGGCTTTTCCTTCTCTTCACAAGTCTCCTGCTTGAGGGAATTTAATCTCACTGGGAAGGGCTGCAAAGGGGTCTGTGACCTCTCCAGCAGGACTTGACTGTGGAGGTTACGTGAAGCATCACTGGGACACAGAGACCCACTCCTTTTCATTTCCTCCCATACTGCCAGGTCCTACACCTCAGCAGAGGCTCATTGTTCACTCTTTGCTTGGGACCTGTTTACCTCAGACAAAATATTCTGGCATTTTACTGGGCAAGGTGGAGAGCTGATGTTTGAGTCTGAAGGAAGTAGGAATACAGCCTTCCTCCTGCCTCTTCCTCTCCCAGGCTGGTGTGGAAAGGCCTGGCCTGCTTCCAGAGGAGAAGAGAGACAGAGAAGCAGGAAACAGCAGAATCATAGAATGGTTTGGGTTGGAAGATACCTTATAAAGATCACCTAGTTCCAACCCCTCTGTCATGGGCAGAGACAACCCACTAGACAAGGTTGCTCAAAGCCCCATCCAGCCTGGCCATGAACACCGCCAGGGTCGGAGCATCCACAGCTTCTCTGGGCATTATTTCCAAAAATAAAATAATTGTACAATATAATTCTACCACTACTTCTTACTGTGTGTGCAATTGTACTTAACTCCAAGCATTGGTAGAAGTCTCCTTCACAAACAAACAAAACAAAAAAACAAAGAGAAAACCTCCCAAAACCCAACAAATTTTAACTTTCTGTTCCACAAGGCTGAAATGGCTGATCTACAGACAAAAGAAGGAAGGAAACACTCGCCTGCTGACCGTTATGTTACGGTGCGTAAGCTGGAATAGCCAACCCAAAAGATAAGAAAAAAATCTTTGAATTCTGCTGGAAAAAGAATTCATCTAAATCTTTAGCCTTTGATTTCACCAGACACCATGTGTGACAGCCTTACAAACACAAAAACTTAAGAAACACCCTACTGGGGTTGATCTAGCTAAGTATTCTGTCTCCTCTTCAAGAGCTGTACTGGGGTTGTTACAGTATCCTCCTGCCTAATCCCTTCAGTGCCTATTTATGGATGACTAATCCATGGTTTTGTCTAATTTTTTGATCTGTTGGCATTGTCCGCTTCCACCATCTTCTGTGGCAGCACATACCAGAAGTTAACTATACAGTGTGCAAAGTAACAAAACTAGTAGAGGATTGATTTAAAACCGAATAAAATATGTACCCCCTGCAGTTGATCTATCTTCTTCATAGCTTTGTAAAAATCAATTCCACCTCTCTCAGTCTTCTCTTCCCCATACTTGAGAGTCACAGATATTTCACTCTCTCCTTGTTATGCTGCTGTCCCATCCTCTTGACCATTTTAGTTCCTTTCTCTGTATCTCCTTTAACTCCAGTCTGGCCTTTTAGAGGTGGGGAGACAATTATCACATACAGTACTTAAGATGTAGGCAAAGCCAAACTTTTATATAGCAGCAAAGCAGTGTCCTCTGTCTTTTTCTTGGTATTTATTTTGATGATGCCCAACATTTTCTTATTTGGAGGGACTGTGTTATAACTATATAACTCACATCTTGTCTTTTAATTTTCAGATGTTTTAATTGCATTAAGAATAAATACCCTATTAAACTGCAGCACTGGTTGTTCTTATTCAAGGCCATAGACAGGCGTGACCCGTGCAGTTTTGATTTAAGGCCTGATGCAGAAGTTTCCACAGTAAGCATCCAGGCGCAGAATTTTGACCTGGCCTGAATCTTCTCCACAGACAAAAAGGTAAGACTTTTGAATAATTTCTGGCACAGGACATGAAGAGTTTAAACACAGCTTAAAACAGTTTTACACACTAAATCAGGACTCAATACCTCTCTCCCTTGTGATGGCTTCATCTGTCATGGCCCAGACATTCTTTGAGTCTGTCTACAGGCTGCAACTCCCCTTGTTCCTAATGAGGCCAAACTGAATGTGACACTGACTGAATAGTAACTTCTGGCTTACCCATTATTTGCTCTTTCCTTGAAAGTTCTACAGCACATGGAGAAAAAGCTAAAACAAAGAGCTCCATGCATATGTTTTCCCTTAACTACACCTCAGCTTTGCCTAGCATGGGGTGGGTAATTCCCCTCATCCTAGCCCATCCTCATCTGCAATAGGGGATCATATCAAAAGGCCTGGATTCTTCACTGTGATTAAAAGACAGATAAGTAGGAAAAGCTCAAGAGAATCACTGCATAAGAAGATATCTCTGTCTCATACTAACACAAAGGAAAGCCAAAAAGACAGTAAGGAAAAAAAGATTAATCAGACCCATTAGGGTCTAGATATACATCCAACAAAACTTTGAAATCCAAGACTTGTCATACCAGTCAACTTTCATTTTTATGGACAACTTGGTCACGTCTTTTTCTGAATCCCTAATCCTCTTTTGTTTTCCCTGTAAGAAGTCATTCCCAATACTTGTTCCTGTACAGTTGCTACTCCCACGACATCCTTCCTGTCAGAGTTTGTCTCTGTACTCGTCACCTCAGCTGGGATGTAGATTGTTTGGCATGGGATGTGTGACTT
Source organism: Arenaria interpres (assembly GCA_013399435.1). Taxonomy (NCBI): domain Eukaryota; kingdom Metazoa; phylum Chordata; class Aves; order Charadriiformes; family Scolopacidae; genus Arenaria; species Arenaria interpres. The sequence goes on from VXAK01003229.1 coordinate 133,702, forward strand.
ACACAAGGGTCATTAATTCTTGATACATCTGCAAAGCTCTTGATCTTAGTCTTAGTCTTTTAAGCAGACTTTTAAAAAGGGAAAGGGAAAAGCAGGTTGCAACACTAATTTATCTTTTTGTCTGCCAGCAACAAAGGAACCAATTGGCAAAAAATTCTGTCCCACCTCTGCATGCCTGCAAACGAAGGAGAGAGTAGAGAAACTCTTCCTAATTCTATTTCCAAGGGCTTAAAAAGTTGCAATTATTAACGCTGCAGACTGCCAAGGCTATTTACAGTCCGGTTCAACGTCTTATTCAACAGTTTCCAAAAAAGAAAGTCCTTTCTTAATCTTAGACAACATTAAGACACCTATGTACTATTTCTCTGGAAAAGTAGTGACATGTCATGGGTACCTCTTTTAGATTATTTGTGCAATTACTGTTTTGCAGATACATTATTTGCTGCACTGTCACAAAGTAAGCCAGTCTTCAAAGAGTAGATTGACATAGGTTGATTTTCCTTGCAGCTTATACAGACAGTCCCAGAAGTAAAGGTTTTGCTGAAGCTCAATTTAAATCAAACTAAAATGCAACTGTTAACCCTTCATAGCTATAAATGCAAGTAAAAAAGTCTTCTCATAGGTCAAATGCAATATAACTGTAATTGTTCATGTTTTCTGAGGATCTAGTCCAATATCTTCCAGAAGCCCACAGGAAACATCTCAAGTATAAACACACGGCATTTACTGTCACCAGAGCAGCATACTTCCATCTAACACAGATAGATGCAGAACTTAAGAGTGCCACCAAAGAGCAATTACAAAATTACTTGCACTTTCCCAGTACATCAGATCATCAGTGACGGGGGGAACCCATGATGCATTTATCAGAGAGAAATCCACACAGTCATAACAGAATCATAACAATCATAACAGAAACCTTACCAAAGAGATCTACAGAAAAGGCTCAGGATCTTTCCATTCATATGCTGTACCTGGGAAAAAAAAATAAAAATCTTTGATTTAGAAAATAACACATGTTCTTCTGAAGCCTTAGCTTGTTGTTAATAAAATATTATTTTTTTTTATTTATAAGGCCATTTCAATTGCTCACGCACTATTTTTTCCTTGGTCAGCTTTTTTCACCTAAAGGCATGATTTCTCTCTTTCCCCTTGTATGTGATTATGATGTCATAAATACCAGTATTCCTTCTTGAATTAATTTAAAACACAAGAGGCACTGTTCCATACTTCACAGCATTTATCTCCAAGAACTGCATAAGCAGGAAGTGACCTGCAAGTATAATAAACAGATGGAGCACTTTTTTTTTTAATTTTCTTTAATAATCTGGGCAGACAGTGTTCATATTTCAGAATCACAGTTATGTACAATGAACCTTTGAACAATGGTCCAGTGCATCCAGATATGTCTGGTAGTTGGGCCAAGACATTTCAGTGCTCTTCAACATTTATTTCAGGCTATGATTGACTGGTTGGTAGAGATTTTTGTCAAATATTTTCAGAGCTGAGTCTTTATTAACATGGAATAAATTGTCTAGTGAGAACAGATGGTAACAGGAGAGATGAGAAAAACAACTTTTGATTTGCAGAGGATCTTTCCTATCCTAGGGACTGTGGAGTGTGGCTCCATCTAGATTTCTAAGAAGCACTGAGCTCTAAGGAGATTGGAAACATGTTATTTAACGTATGGCTTAAATATTCACCCTTTGCAGAATCGCAGAATGGTTGAGGTTGGAAGGGACCTCTGGAGCTCATCTACTCCAACGCCCCTGCTCAGGCAGGACCATCTTAGAGCCAGTTGCCTCGTACCATGTCCAGATAGCTTTTGAGTATCTCCAAGGTGGGAGACCACACAACTTTGCTGGGCAATAAGCACCAGTGCTAACTTGCCCTCACAGTACAAAAGTGTTTTCTGCTCTTCAGACAGCATCTCCTACATTTCGGTTTGTGCCCGCTGCCTCTTGTCCTGGCATTAAGCACCACTGAAAAGAGTCTGACTCCATCTCCTTTGCATCCTCCTTTCAGGTATTTATATACATTGATAAGTTGCCCCCTGAGCCTTCTCTTCTCTAAACTGACCATTCCCAGCTCTCTCAGCCTTTCCTCTGATGACAGTCCCTCAATCATCTTAGTGGCCCTTCGCTGGACTCTCTCCAGGAGTTCCATCTCTTGTACTAGAGAATTGCACACAGAGGTGTGGCTTCACTGGTGTAGAGTACAGGGAGGCATCAACACGTTCCTCCTAATGTAGCCCACCAAATATGCAATACACATCAAATACGTAATCATGAGGAAATACAGGACACAACTGTCACAACAGAATTAGCAGTGTTTTGCTCTTTGCAACAAAAGTCTGAGCTTCAATTTTGTTGACAACTTAAGTCACCTACATTTGATTAGAGCTGACACCAGATGCAGAGCCAGAGTGTGAAAGTGGTGATGGACAGATGGATATGGGGAACTATCTACACAAAGTCTACTTGGGGACCAAGCAGTTACACAAATGGATGAGACGCTTTTTCTACTGCAACATCAGGGAGAAATTGTCCCCTCCAGCATCCCCAAAGAGAAAAAGATGGTAGCACAGTGGGAAAGAATAAGAGTATCGAGGAAGTTAATACTCTATATTCCCTGAAGTGCGGTAGCTTTGGGCAGCTTTCTACTATGCAGAGAAATAAAGCTTAAGGTGAAATTTCCCCCTAAGCTACCCAGGGGCTGATATGGCACTGCACTGGCCTGAATCCAGACTATAAATAATTTGCCTTAGCCTACACCTTAAAACTTCATTAACTATGACCTTTCAAAATAAATTAAGCTTGACTCACTTTGAAACATCCACTTTCTGTTGTCCTAATCATTTTCATAACATTATCACCTTAAAAAACATGAAAAGGTATCATGTTATTTAGAAAGCAGATATGAAACAACTAATCAATCTTTTAAATGCATGACAGATTTTTCTCCCTTCTGACTGATTTTTAAACCGTCCTTATTTTCAAATATCACAGGGTTTTTATTTTGATCATTTTCTAGTAATTTTCTTTGGAAGTAGTAAATAAAAACTGTGGGTTTCTTAGTAGACTTCTCTTTCATAAATAAACCTTGCTTCCCGCTGTTGCTTGTGTTTGATTAGCTAGAAATAATTGCTCTCAGACTCTCATGGTCCGTCATGGCTCTCTGCTCCCAAGACCTCCCCTTGGCCTGACTTACAAAGGGCAAGAAATTGGCTCTTACACTTGCTGACATGTGGCTGGTGAAATCTGCAGGGAAGTCGTGTAGTGGTGAAGAGCACATTAATCAAAGATAATAGCAAAATGCAACTGTCCCTCATTAGAAGGATAACTGAACAATTCACCCCGATTTTCAAGCAGACTGGATTCTCCTGCTTTTATCAAAGACAATAAACAGACTTCATTATAAATATAAATGCAGAGTGCCAGGTTCCACAACACAAGTTTAAATCAGGAGAGAATGTGTTCAAGTCAATGCATCCAAGCTGGTATATTGGCATGAAAACTAACTAGCAACTAATCTGTAGGCAATAAGCAAGAATTTTGACAACGCAGCCACTTTTTGTTCTCCAGAAACTGGCCTGATTTTTCAAGTAATGCAAGCAGGATTTGATATCAGATACACATATATTGCCAAATTATGATCAGAGTTTTTGAAACTATTCTAGAAATGTATCTATACACAATTCTACAGAAAGAGCTTCACATGAACACCTCTCTTTTCTCTTTCAACCCTCTTTTCTGTTTCCTGCAAGCACAAAGATATCTTCATTGGCCTAGCTTAGAGACTTCACTTAATATCACAACTAAAACTTTCAAAAGCTACAAAGAAGTTTCCACAATGCATTTGAGATTAAATTACAACACTGATTTCAGTCTACAAATCAGCTGTCCTATGGGTTTTTTTCAGCTTCCATTTGATCCAAGTGCCTGATCTCAAAGTGATCACTTCTGTTGTTCCAGTTGAACTATTTAGCATTGAACAAAGTCCAAGAAATGTAAAATACCACAGGAATATTAATTACCAGAGAATAAAACTTGAAATGCTTACATGAACTCACTGAAGTATTCCCCCAATTGAATAAACCTCTGCAACTTCTGTTTGAGCAGCCCAGCTGTCCCTGATTTTTTTTTTAACCTCTGCAGAATTTGAGTCCCAGAAGGAAAGAAGATGTGGAGAGGGAGAAGGGGCAAGTTGTACATTTGCTATACCCATGCTATAAAAAAATTACACAATCTGCACTCTCTCTCTCTTTTTTTTTTTTTCTAGAAGAAAAACATTCATCTGGGAAGACAGTTCCCATAGAAATTAAACTCTGTTTGCACGACCATTTCTCCCTGAATATTCTGTCTAGAAGGAAGGCCGTGTGGGATCAGCTGGAAGATACCACCGAAATTCACCAAACCAGATCTCTTTTACTTACTTTTCTTCAGCAGATTTTTACCCTTTTGGGGGTCCGTGACATAAGGGATACAAAAACTTCATTTGTGTTGCATCCTCAGTCTAGATCATTAGCAGCATTTAGCTACTCTGCTCTATTGTTTCTCTGACTGAGAACACAGGCCTTTAATTAGCACAAAGAGAGATTTACATGATAGTCAATTGACAGAGGGCACAATCAGAGCACTTCATAAACTAGGATAAACCAGTAGAAATATTCAAAAACTACTAGGAAAAAAAAAAAGGATAAAACCTACTTTTTTCTAACGATCAGTTTGACAGTTTTATTTTTTTACTACATACAGGTTTTAAATGCAACTACATTTGCGATTTGATACGCTGTATCACTAATATTATAAACCTGTATGAACTTTATTCCCAGACTGATGGGCTTTAGTCCTATAATCCTGCCAAGAAAAACATTTCACATTCACTGCAGTAAACAAGAGCTCTACAAATGTAGAAGGAAGTCATTTACCAGATGTTACTATTTGTCTTACGAGTCTGTCTTTGACTTTTGCTTATTTTCTCTTGACCTTGTAGGCTTCTCCCATACACACTTGGCACAGAAAAACAAATGTGAAACCTTTGAAAGCCTGTTATTATCCAGCAAAAATGTTCCTTGAGTCCTAAAACATATATCTTTTGGGTGTGTCAAAAGAACTACTCATATTATTTGACCACCACAAAAGGATCACTATATCATGTTCCTGAAACTATGTTTTCTGAAACTATGCCATGTACCTTCATGCTTAACTTGCAGCTTTTGCAAGGTTCTGCAATGTACTGAACAAATACACCAAATAGAATCCCAGCTAGGAAATGCAGTTGAATTCTCTCATTCAAAATCACAGAAAAGGAAGACTAGATGATCAGCGTTTACTTATGACAATATATTCTTGCTGTTATTAATGAAAGAGTCAACAATACGAGTAATTCAACAACTGCAATGAATGTAGGTATTCCCATTTCAGACTTTTAAAATAACATTCTCCCTTTCCCTCCTAAATAAACAGGAGACTGCTAGTGGTCATAAAGCTACGCAGCATTTGAAATGCACGTGGCCACTTACTGACACATTTGCTCACATACATACATGCACTCCACACATATTCCTGCTGGGTTAGCTAAACCTGAGGGGTCATGTGTGGATCACTGTTGCTAGATGTGTTTCACTGAACTAAGAACCTTCCTCTCGCTCATCAAAGATGGAACTATCACATGCTGCCACTGAAGCTATTGAACTTCAAGAACCACCAAGAAGTTTCCAAAAAATTAAAAATTAGTGTCCAGAGTTACAGTTTGAAAGCAGCTGTCATAAACAGAGGAAGAAAATACAGAACAAGCTGCGAAAAGCACTTTCTTCTACACCATAATTTCAGAGTGGCCTGGGCTCTGCTTTCACCAGCTGCATTTTAGCAGCTCCAGAAGAAGATGGGGGCCGTGCTGCTGTTTAAGCTGCGTGCGCAGAAGACGGGATTTAGTCATGTACTTTTAGCACTTTTTCTTCTGTTATCACACCGCTTTCCTTTCTTCCAAATGCCTACTAAAAATGTTTAGTAGCATGGGAAAAGAGAACTGAAACAGCAGAAAACATGCCAAGCCCCAGCTCCTGTTGCTAACACATGCAACGGTATTAGGACAACATTTCTCTCCATCGTTGCTGTGAACAATGGGCAACTGGTCCGGCGTTGTCCTTGTGAGATGAATGGGGGGAAATGTTACAGCAGATTTTTTGTTGCTAGCTGACAGTAGAGGCACTGAGGAACAGCTTTGTCACACTCAAATTGAGTTGAGACATAGTCCCAGCCCTTTGGGTTTGGCCAGTCCTAGCAAAAAAGTGGAACTGAAAAGAAAGCAAAAATCTGAGCCTCAGACTGAAATCAGCCCAGGCAACAAACAGGACACAGCTGTACTAAAGGAATAGCCTAATTCAGCAAAAATGCTCTGACCAGGACTGTAACCATGGGGCCAGTCACTGAACAAAGCAGCAGAGACCGAGATTCACATATATTGCATCCAAAAAGAACAGACCACCACCAGAAGCAAAAACATCCTGATCGGGACAGTGAGTCAGCTGGGGCTGAGAATCACACCAAGGGAAATGTAAGTCTGTAGGCACTTGAGGCTGAGTATAACCACAACACACAGGACGTGTTTGATTCATAGAGAATTCAGCATCCTCCTTCGCTCTAGTTGAGGTTTTGTTGCTTCTCAAACAATTGTGCACATCTCTGTCTCAATGCACTATGTATGTCTGTGATGACCGCTTCTCCTCAGAACTCAAAAGATCAAAAGATCCAAGGCATTTGAACTTAAAATGGCCTGGCATAAAGAATTATGTCACATTCCCTAGGATGATATTGGAGAGGAGACTAATATTACCAATTCAGGTAAGATGAAGAATGGAGATGTGACCATAGTTAAAGCAAATGGTTTAGCTTCAATTCAACTGAATACATGAATCAACAGCAAGTCCTTGGATTTCATTTCATCTTTCACTGAAGCTCTTACACCATTGTTGGTTCACTCCAGAAATATTCTGTTAGGGCTAACAAGTATTTTGAAATTTTGCAACATTTTAATCACTTCAGTCCTCCTCAGTCTTCCTGACAGCCTGAACAACCATTTTATCTAAAGCACAAATACTTAAAAAACTGGAAGGGAAGAATGTAAAATATATCACAGAACTAAATAACAGCTAGAGTTTATATTTAGAATATCTTTGGAAAAAACCCCACTCTTTTCCTTAATTAATAACTTTATTTAGGTTATACCTGCTTGCACATAAATATATTGCTAAACAAAGAAAAATAACCAGAAAACCACATGGAAATTATCAAGATAATTGCAGTTGCTTGAGGTACAGCTAACAAAATCAGCATCCATTTTACACATGCACACATACATACTTTTGTTACTCTTCAGGTCTTTAAAAATCTGTCTTCTGTGATGTGCACCTTACTATTCAGAAATAAGTCATACATGTACATTTTAAAAGAGTATAGAGTTGTACACAGATCAGAGACAAACACTAATAGAGGAAAGAAAGAGGAAAATGAATAGTTGTCATATGACTCCCAGAAACTACAAACAAACGAAAGCAAAACAAACTCACTGATAAAACAAATGTCAAGTCAGAGAATTTGGTGGGGTTTTTTCCTGCAGTATCCTGGGAACAAATTTTAGAAATGTGCACATGAGTAACTTGAATGTATATCTCACATGGATAGAAGTGTTAGCAAAATAATCCTTGGTCACTTCTCCTCTTGAACTGTCTCTTAGTCCTCGCACAGCATCTATACAACAAGCTTGCAAATAATAAGTGGCCTGTTGGGGCAAAAGTGGCAAGAGACACTTATGTCAGAAACAGAGAAAAGTCACGTGTAGAGAGAGTGACAAATAAAGGTTTTAATTAACATCTTGGAAAATCAGTTTAGAAAACTAGATGTTGAAGAATTTTATATGAAGTCTTAAGCTGTTTTAGAAATATTATGATGGATGTAAATTCAAAGAAGAGCACAGCTGGGGAGAGAAGAAAAAGGCAATTAAAAGCAAAACTTCTGGAAGGGAGAATATATATTTTGGGTAATGTTTTGCTCCCTCTGTTCTCTCTCCAAAGCCATCAGAAACAGAAAGCTTACTTTTTCACTAACAGCTTTTTAAGAAGTAGACCAGTTAAGCATCAAGTTAGAAGAGAAATGAACATTAAACTTATGTAAAAATCAAAAGGGTCTTGTAAGTATAGTAAAAATAAAAGGCCCTTTCATTTTAGTTTCACATCAGCTACTAACTGTCAATACATTGGGTTTGACTGTAAGTTCTCCAAGAAAAATACTGTCCCAGTATTTCATTCTTGTATAACAAATAACAATAATAATAATCTGTTAAAATACAGTATCAGGAATATCTAATTGGTATTCTACAACAGCCATAGTTATCACTACCTCCTTTCCACCAATCTTATGTAAATATTTGGTATGTATGGAAATAACCTGTGATGGATAAATTCTGAAAAGGTAGGTGCTTAACTTATTCTCTAAGTTTTGATGCTTATCAGAACATTTTCAAACTACTTGAAGGGGAAATGCCAGTTGTCTCCATATGAGGTAGCTAAAATCTACATGACACACAACTGCACTTGTATAATAAGTTCTTGTATTGATTCAGTAGTTGGAGTAGCTGCCACTATCCTTTCTGCATTGCATTTTCCTTATAATATATTTAAGCTCCAAAAGCATACATTTTGAAACACCTGAGCTTTGCTTAATCAAGGTCTCACCATGAGCCTGGTTAACAGAAAGTCAATTTTAGGGTCTCTCTTTACTCTTGCTCCCATTGAAAAGCTCTAGAACTGCAATAGAAGATTGAGTTTTTCTTGTATAATATTTTGCGTAAATTTTGTTTTTAAAAAGCAAGCAAACAAAAATACCCCAGTGGCTTGTAACCAAAAGCAGCTGAATTTGCACAGCAGATAAAGAACAAACAAACACCAGAAACACAAAGTGTGAAGTCCTTGTTGTTTCTGCCTAACAAATAGGCTCATGTTTTCCCCTGTCAAGCTCACTGCTGCTTTTGTGGAGTGTAGTTCGGGGAATTTTGGTCATATAGCGGCAAGTATCACAATTCACACATTAAGTTGTGCCAAAAGACAGGATGGAAGAGGGAGACAGAGATCTGCCTACTAAAAAAAAACACAAACAAAAAAACACACACCAAAAACAAAAGGAGGAGAATTCTGCTTTGAAACATTCATGGACAAACACTGAGATCCTCAGCAGTTCAGTTAACTCATTTGCTTAAACGCAGCACTATTTTTTTTTAAAACACTACAAGAAACAAGTGAAAACAGTAAGAATGAACGCTGTGGCTTGGGCTAAGTGATAGGACATGGAGCAAATGTTCTGCAGACCACTCTGAAACAGACATCTTCTGAAGATAACTTTCCTCTTCTTTCTTCCGACAAAATCATGAGCAGAAAGCATGGTTATGATATTTAAAAGTGGTTAGGAAGATAGCTGTAGTGACATATGCCTTTTTGTTTAATGCAGTTATGTGTGAGCAGGAAATGCTCCTGCGAATGAACTCCAAGTCCTACTCATTCTTTTACCTACAGTCTTTGCTATTGAGAACTGCCCGGTAGTCAGAGTGAATCAGAGACCGAACACAGACCCAAGAAAGTTGGGTAATTGGGTATTTGGAAAGAAAGCAGCTTCAGGCCCTTTGGAGAGTAATAAAACAAGCTCAGCTTGGTGTGAATGCAGTCATTTTTATTTCAACAGCAGAACAACATATAAACAATATGGCACACATTTAAATAACACTAAATGACTAGAGGTTGCTGTCAAAATAGAGCTGCAAACAGAAGTCTTAACTGAAAGGACACATTTCCAAGGAATCAGCTAGGATGTATGCAACCACGTGGCCAGCGTGCTTCAAAAATTCATTGTGCTGTCCTATTCTTTCACCACATTTGGAACTGACCCCAAGTTTACCATGGAGCCCCCAGCCTCCACAACAGCTTTGTACAAACAGGAAGAAATGGCCTATGTGCTGGGTAAGGACGTGGCCACGACTTGCAGATCTACCCATCTTTTCTGTGTTCCACAGCATACACAAAACCATAAAGCCATTGCTTGATGCTATACTATCACTATCAACCCTATTGCTGATCAGAGATACATAAAGCGAATATTTAGTGTGCTTATTATAGGAAAAATGGAGGATTCGTAATGAGGACAGTTGCAGATCTTGATTTCTCATGACTGCTGAGTAATTTGGGTACCTGCAAACGGTATGTGGCTATTTTGAACTTTTATGTTAAGTCATACATCTAAGAAAAAAAAAAAAGAAAGCATAAATAAACAAAACAAAATCGTCTTGGAAAACCATGACACTGGATAGGACTAGAAAGTTTATAGGACAATTATCTAGCCATGAAGAACCCGTTGTACTGGTGGGACCAACAAGGTCAAATGTGATTAATGAATACCTATGGAAGGGAATTTAGAGCACCAATAGGAAATGGTTATACCCCAGTATTTGACAGAGCTATCACGCTAACAGAATACCATGTCCAGATCTAGTGTTCAGACTCTAAGGAGGATCCTAATACCATGAAGACAGTTTTGAGAAGAAGAATAAGTGTAACTGATGATCAGAAGAACTGTGGGCAGTAATGTTAAATCCTAGGAGTGCAACCTGTCTAGCCTAACCAAAATCAGTTAAAGGGGCAACCTAGGTCATCCTGCGAGCACTGGCTAGGAATTATGAACGTGATTAAAAGTATTTCAACCTCAAAGTTGTAAAGAAATACTATGGCTGGGACTCAAAACAGACTATCTCAAGCCAGAAATAAAGCAATTTTTTTGGTTATTTGGTTAGTTGTTTCTTAAACACTCAGCTCCTGTTGGAATACCTTAAGTATTTAAAAATAAAAAAATAAAATCAAGCATAGATGGTTTTCTAAAAGACATTTCAATACAGAGTTAGTTTCTATTAACCTGAAGCACTCAGCAATGTGAAAAGTACCAGAACCCAAGCAAACTCCCTATAAACACAAGACAGAGGAGCCTTAATCTCCTGGATTCTGGGGAAATTTTCCCTTCCAAAAAACGATCGCTATCTTTTAGCAGATGTGGCCAGGTCTCAGGGTTGGCAGCTGGACTCTATTTCTGCATCAGACAAGGCAAACAGTAAACAGAAAATCTCTTCCCTTTCTCTATTGATTTCAGAAGTATGGCAAGCAATAGTTTCACTGAATATTTTCATGAGGTTAACCATGATGAACTTGCAATGGTCTACATTTGTAGTTAAGTGGAGCTTGAAAAAAAAATGTTTTAAAGGATGTATCTGAAAATTCTCAGAGCGAGTCTGACTGCCCTTCTGCACAGCCCAGCACATACAAAACTGACTCTATGGTACTGCTGTGCTGCCGTTAAATCGCCAAGAGTGGTTCCTGCCAAAATTTCCCCCTTCTTCCAAAACTTAGAGGAATTTAAAGGACAGGATCAGACGACAGCCTAACTGAGTTGGGAACAACATGGAACCAAAAAGGCTGACTGGTAGCTGGGGAACTTTTACAGGACAGCCTGTTCCACACTGCAGGGCATCTCTGGCCAACGCAAAAGGCTTCTACCACCTCCTTCCTCTTTTTCCTCTGTACTTACGTAAGTCCAAAGACAAACTGGCTATTGTTTTAAAGTTAGTTATTTCAGTGGGAAGTTTCAAAGTTTTACATCCATAAATTCATTCTTTATGTAGTTTAAGAGAAGTAGGTATTCAAATTGAATGATGACACCACAAATACAAGTACACTAACGTTCACATCAAGGTTTCTATCCACCTTGCATTGTATTGTAGGAAAAAATGCATTGGGGGAACTGAGGGAGAGGGGTATGTGTGTGTAATCTTATTTGTATCAAAACATGCTTATAAATCAGAGGCACAGATGGCTTTACTATTTAAAAAAAAACAAAGATTAAACAAGTGATAATAGTCTGCTAAGCACAACAGTTTTCTATTTGCTGCAGTGCCACTCCAGAAAATTATCTTCTCCAGGCTTAACTACAAACATGCACAGCAAAGGATAACAGCACTGATCTTAATTGTTCTTTTGCAGTTATAGAACTAGGTTTAGTTAAGTGACAGTTAAGGAGAGGGTTGAAAGAATAACTGACCAAAGAGACGACACGGGCAGAAAGAGAACCTAGGGGAACGACTGGCAGGTAGATGGCATGGCCTAAGCAGCTGCTGTTGTGAAAGCCGGCCAAGGAGGGAGCTGGAGTTCGGCCAGAGCAACATGCTGCCGGGTGTCAAGGAATGGGGACTCTAAATTGGTGAACCTCAGGCTAAAGTCAAATGAGCTTGCTGAAAGTTGCATGGGAGGCTGCCGCTGTGTGAGCAAAGGGCTTTCAGTCTTCTGGAAGCAATGAAACTTTTTGATCTTGGAGATGAAATCAGACCATATTACTGAAGGGTCACTGAAGCAACTCATTAGAGCCATTGGGTCTACTTTTCTTGAGCAACAATTAAAGCTCATGTTTTGCAATCTGATGCTGACCATTTAAAATGAACGAAGTGGCAAAGACTTCAGAAAGATGGACAATACATAATTTTTGAAATCCAACTGTCTTATAGAAAAATCATTTTGTTTAGCTGGCTAATTTTCAGTCAGAACTTCCAGGGTTTCTCTGGATTTTCTTACAAAACATTCTTCCCCATTTGCTTTTACAAGAAGTTTTAATTACAATGACGTTGTGGAAAAATAATAGTTAAATATGATTTGTCTTAGAGGTGTGTAAGGTAATGAAAAACTATGAGGTCTCCACCTGCAGGACTATTTGCAGCAGATGTTCTCTTACCCTAAATTTAAAATTAAATGGCTTAAAATTGAATACAGCATGTAATAGTTAAAAAGTTGGTTTTCCTACTGGGCACTTGGCCAACCCTTAGGAAATCGGTCATGGGTTCCCACTAAAGCACAAACCATCTCCTGAGAATAGAGGTCTATCCATCATGAGCTCATATGAATTTTATGTCCCTGTTCTCAGAAAAGCATTTTGCTTTCCTTGCTCATTGTCTACCCATTTACTGCATCAGAATAAAATCTCATTGTTTTATTTGCTAATAATTACAATATTGGATTCAAAAGAAATGTTGTGTTTCAACTGAAATTTGTATTTAAGCTCCTTCCTGAAGTAGAGGAAGAAAGAGAAAAAGACAGAACAAAGAACTACAGAAAAGTACCAGGTACTGACATCCATATAGTAAATAAAAGCCATCACTTGCTTAACATTAGCATCTGCTTAGCATTCCAAGTCAACAACCTCACCACAGTTGCTATCTGCCCTTTCTTCTAAAACGGATTCTAAACAGTTGACTGTAAATACATGAGACTGATCAGATTTGCTTTGAATAATTTGCTTTTTCCTTCAAATGAAACACAAATTCATTTGAGCTACCTGGTATTGCTTTCTGAGTGGGATATGTTTGGGAAGCGACTCTGTTCTGCAAGTCAGTGAGGACAATGTTTTCTAAGTGATAACTTCCTGGAATGTTTTAGCTGACAAACAACTTTAATGTATTTGAACTATGTTAAATGATGTATTAGTCTCCAGAAAAAGAAAAAAGTTTTCTGATAAGGCTCCCACTAGCCATGGTCAAATAAACAAGATTTTTTCCTGTTACAATTTAGAAGTAATAAAAAGGTGTGCAAGAACTATCACACAAACACCCTGTGCAATTTTGGGCCACACTCTTCACCTCTCCAGTTTTTTCCTGTTCTTGTATAAAACTACATTACTGTCCTCATCATTAGTTGTCAAAGTATCCATATGACCGGTCTTACCAGCATGCCTGCAGATTATACAAACTCTAATTATCTTGTAAAAAGAAAAATATTACTGCTTTCATTGACTAGATGAGGAAAAAATTGGGTAAAGGACAGATTCAAAGAGAAGATGCAGGTATCTGAAGGGCAGTTTAAGCAGAATTTAGATAGCTAAATTGAGGTGAATCTACAGAAAGCTTCATCCCACAAGAGATCTAAGCGTTGGTAAACAGCTGTGTTTTGCTAGTAATCTTAGGTACATATCCAGAGGCACCAATATCTTGAACAGCTTCCATGTTTGAGTAGCACTCTCAGGCCTCAAGGAGTTCAAAATTTGCAATCTCTACGCCATCTCAGAAGCCATAGTCTAACAGATGTGTTGAGTTCAGCAGACAACAATAAAAGAAGAACAGCCTGGGAAGACTTGCATGAAAATTATATTTCTGAATGATGAGTAAAAGTAGAAATCAGTAGGTACAAAAAAAAAAACCACACTGTGAAAGCTCCCTCATTGTTGAACCCAAAAAAGTAAACTTGTACAGTACAGCTAAACTGTTTAATTCAATCTTTGTGAACTCTACTATCATTCTGCTTTAACAAGCATAAATCAAGAGTAGAACTTACGGTAATGGACTCTTACAAGTGTAAAAGTGACATAAAAATGTAAAAACTATGGCAATAATGTTGAATCAAACAAGGACCCAAACTGAAAACTGATCTGTTGAATCACTGTTCTCTACATGTTAATCATTACACCCGAATGCAGTCAGTAAAGTGGAGGTAAATCAGAACCAAATCCTGTGCTACATGCAGACAAAGTAGAAAAGAATTAGGCCATAAAGTATATTTGTTTTGTCCACAGACACTGGAATAGCAGTCGTTAAACATTTAATATTCACCCCAAATTACCAGGTAATACGGTAATATCCTACTCAGAATGCAGGAGTGTCATATTGTAGCTATAATTAGTTGTTTTAAAAAACAGATCTCATTACTTGTAAATCACTAATGAATTATAATCTCTGAGGGAAATTTCTCTCCTCTAAGAATAGGTAGGAATAAGTGGGAAGGGATCTGTGTGATACACTTCTAGGTACTTGGTCACATACGCATAACAGGGCTGAAGCATGTTCTGGGGTTAGATGATAAGTAACAGCTCCTCTTCTAGCACTTGCCACGTTGCATCTGCTAAATATAGAGCGGGATAGTTCAAAGAGAAAAGATAAGAGGGTAAAGCTGTAACTGCTCTCTCTCAAAATGCATATATATACCTTCCATATCTAACTGGTCACAGTTCCTTCCATCTGCCTTCAGAAAAATAGCTACGGTTGGAAATTATTTTCTGTTCACTTTCTTCCATCCATTTTTCTGCTCTTGATACATACTAAACCCCTCTCCCCGCGAGACTCCTCCTATTTCTTCCTCAACTAATAAAGAGGCAAATTGCAGCTTTGTGCTGAGGCACAGAGAGGGGAAAAGGGCCAGAGTGAAGATGCTATAAGGAAAATCTTACATTGCAAGGCTTTCTGTTCCTAAAAGAGCCATGAATAGGAGAGAAAACAGGAGCTGTGATTATTTCTTCTAAGAGACACTATCTGCACAGCCATAATCCATACATTCAACCTTTATACCAGCAGCAATGGCAAGGGCAAGAGTTAGGGATTAGTTTTTCAGTCTGAAAATCTTGTTTCCTTACACATTTGATTGCTTGTGAGTGCCTATAAACTGCTGCCTTAGGCAGCCAGTTACCTCATCTACTCTTTGGGACAATCTGTGACTGAAGCTAGTACACATCCCTTCCTTTCTTCTAATCTCTGTCAAGGTTTCAACTGTAAAACTACCCTAACAGCATCTGCAGTGAAGACAAACTGCTTTTAAGCCCTCTGATTTTATTGACACCCTTATTCACAGCCAACCAGCACAGAGGGAATCCTATTTAGCAGCTCTCTACCACATACCACTACTCTAAGACATTAGCAAGGCCTATGGAAGCTTACACAGGAGGTACCAGTGAAGTGAACACTCTCCTCAATTCTTCAGTTCTTGTGGATCATAGTTCACAACCAGAACTTCTTATTTTTCTACCTTACATATATCCCTTTTCTAAATAGCTAGAAATCAAGCTTCTCCCTTTAGGTCTTAGCCAATAGCTTTCTCAGCTGACCCATGCTGGCATCAGGCACTGACTTGGTCTGCCACCCTTCTTGAAAATCCAAAAACCTCCCTACTCCTTCCAGCCCATGCACCAAAAATCCCAAGCAAGTTCCCCAAGTAGTCTTGAGAACCTCCCAGAACTGGTCAACAAAATAGTCAGAAACTACCTTCAAGTGCACTTCTCAACTGGCAGCCCTATCCAGACACAGATGCAGCAAAGATCTCATCAAAGATGTGTCTTCATAAAAAGAGAAAAAGGCTAAATTCCTTATTTAGCCTTGCTTTATCTTACTTCTGACATGAAGTGTAGTATTTTTCCCCCATGCGGTAAAAGTCACACAGAAAACCTGTTTACAACCCCTGGCACACTCTGTACACCATTATCCACAACCGGCTTGCACAACAGACTTTACAATCTACTTATGCCTTGCTCCTTCCCTCCACAAGCCATGACTGTATGACTCTCTCATTTCCTGGAACACAGAAAAATGGTCCCATCCAGCCTACACACACCTAGCAGAATGTATTGTTAAGGGAAAGAAGGTTGAAAGACTCCCCACCCATTTTTAGGTGAAACCCTCTCATAGCTGATTTTCAGCTAAACTTTAGATTCTCATCCAGAGGTGAGAAAACCAGGAAGCATGCATTCACCTTTGACTTCCCTGCCACTCCTCTGGCACAACAGGGCTTCCTGGGAGCTGCTGAACTGTATTTAAGAGAGTTAGCAACAGCTCCTCTGACTATTTCTTGCTTTTAGAGTTAGGGGGTTTTAAGTTCAGACCGGTCTGGGCTGCAAGGATTGATTAGATTTAGGCAGCGGAAGGAATGGGGGAGCTAGAACTGATTGAAGGATAAGATCAGCCACATTCAATCACACAGTATCACTACACTAAAGCTTAGATCCCGTAGGCCAAGAAAGAGTAACAAATCGGGTATGCTTGCTTGCAGTATATGTAATCATGCAACATCAATCATCAGATTACAAGAAGTGCTCTGCTATTAGGAGCTGTTCCTCCAGCTCATGCTTGTTTTGAGGTTTCCCAGCTGCAAGTGCAAAATATTCTTGCAACTTAACAAATTAGGTCAGAGTAAAATTTATCCTTAAGACACTGGGCAACAATCATAATTTCTTAACATTAGATAATTTCATGAAAATGTCAGTGTTAACTTTTTGATGTTTTGAAAGTTATCCTACAAATATTGCACGGAAGCAAAACATAACTTACTTGCTGCTTTCCTTAAACAGTGTTTTCAGCAAACTATCAAAAATCAGGTAAACTTTGTCTGGCAGTCAAAAGAAAGTGTCCCCTGCCAGAAGCAGACCTATAAGTAGCCTCGTGCCCTGCAAGTCTTCAATTTCAGAACATAGTTCTCAGATAATTCAGCTTAGAAACAAATTGGGAAGTGAGGAACTAGGTTTTTAGAAGTTTGTATCTACATGTTTAATCCTGCTCAGCACACAGAATTAAATCTCACAATACTCCAAAGGAAGAAGTAGAGAACAAACCTGAGAGAGTTTTGAAAGTAGCTATGATTTTAGACTCACTGGAAACCATATTTATCTGATTTTTCAGATAAGATACACGTATTCTGCAGCAGAAGCTCTCTCAGTGAGTCAAAACATCCTCAGGATTCATCCCTCAGGAAATAATGTTTGCACTTGAGAATGCTTATTAATGTTGTCTTCTCCTTAGTCACACATCAAGTTGCAATAAAAACTATTCCTGCAATTGTGTTAACTAGTAGACACTGCTTTCTTCCTGCAATTTCATTTTTTGTCATCTAAATGTAAGAAGATTCACAAAGCTGAGATCATAACAAATAATACGAAAAGTAATTTACAAGATGCTGGGGGGGTGTGGGGTTCTCGGGGGGGAGTCCCTTCCCACAAACACACGACTATCAGAAACCCCGGCTTAAAATCCTCACATGAGAGTTTACCTGAATTATCTCTGCAGAGTAATTCCTGAGACTTAAAAAAATAAAATAAATCTCATTATCATTTACTCTTATAAAAGCAGGCTTGGTGAAAACGTTCCAGCTAGTTAGGCAGCCAAAATTTCATTGCAGTGAGAAGGGATGATCACACACACATTCAAGAACAAGTCTCATGAAACTCATGTTTGACAGGAAATTGTACAGGAAGCTAATTTAGAGAGATCAAAATGAGGGTGGTATGTTCCCAGGACCCAGGGCAAGTCAGAAATCTCGCAGCTGAATTTCGTACATATGGTAATTTGATCAGAGTGGATATAGCAGAGAAGGGAAAGAAACAGTTGATTGAAAACGTAGAAAAGAAGAAAAAAATCAGCATGGGAACAAGAATTCAGTCTCTCTGTAAATAAGCTGGATCACAAAGCCCCCAAATCAAAACAAAAGCTACTTTATTGCAGTAGGGTCAGAAATACCGTAATTTGGGATACGTGCATCAGACACTGGTCACTTAAATTGTAGGATTTGAAGTTGCTGTGCATGTGTTTTCACTTACCTTCTAGTCAGGGTGCTATATACACTCCTGCCTTAACACTGCAAACTAAAAAAATGAAGCATGAGAGCAGAACACAGGGAGAAACCAGCAGATTTGAAGGTAACTATGCATTTTGAAGCTTACTTCTTTTGTATGCGTCCAGCATCAGACAATTATAAGATGTTTGTCTCTTTCCTGTGTGCATGAGAAACAAGGAATGTGACTTTTTGCTATGTCCTCTGTATTTCCAGAGGACTGAGAGGAATTTCAAAAGTCTGTAGGAAATGTATGTGGGCTGCAGCCTGCAGATCCCACAACCGCTGTACATATCCTTTCAGCCAGCCATCTGGTGATTTGTGGTAGCATGAACTTTGATCGTTAAGTCGAAACAGTTTAATAACATGAAGTACAGCAGTGTCCAAGTAATCCAAGTAAGAGCAGAGAGCAAAGCATTAATTTGAGCTATAACACTGACTTTCTCTGGGAAAATTCACAACTAGAATGTCCTTCCTTCCTGATGATTAAAAAATAAAATCTGGTATTTAATTTTCTGGTTTATATCAAAACTCGCATCAATTTATTTTTGATCTTATAATCAACTGAAAGTTAGTGGCTAAATCATAATCTGTTTGAATGATTTTTCCTTTATTGTTCATAGGTAACTCAGGTAATACCAGTATGGGAACTGGAAGTAATTTGAACTTCAAAAAGTTCATTCCTTCAAGAGTCACGAAATCCAACATTGCACCTATGCTTTTGTATACGTGTATTAAAAGAGACATGTCTTGGATTTCTTTGGGGAGAATCCCAGAAGCTGAACAGGAAAGAGGAGGAGCAATCAATGGGAAAATACAAGAAAAGTTAGATGTTTCCCACACAGCTATAGGATTTCTCAGAGGCTTTACACAACCTAGGCCAAATTCTGCATTCAGTTAAATTTGTAATACCTGACTGATTTCTGGATGCAGGGGAGCAGAGTTTTGCACCCTGTTTTTATCACAGGAAAAATATCGCAGAAAGGTAATTCTAAAAAGCAACATAAAGTCAGGTTCTTCTAAAATAAGACAACCACTAGTGGCAATGTACAAAGAATGAACTATAGCTTATGTAATTCTTCAAAGACATGTTTAAGACTTTGACACAAAACCATGAAGAATTTATAAAAAAAAAACCACACAAACCCAAACTATTGGAATCTGAATTTAAAGCAAAGCAAGTCAGAAATCTGAAGGACAAAACAGAAGTGGACAGTTAACAGCTTAAAAAAATCCACAAGGTCTATAATAAATAGAAGAACTCCAGTGTGCACTTCTAGGCTCACACACAGGGCATGACTCTACCCAGCACTGATCACGCAAGACAGACCCATCATCGAGGCTGAAGAGCATCACAGAATTCAGCAGGACGTACAAAAGGGAAGACCCAGATGACAAGGCAGAGGTGTGAGAAGAGGCAGGCTGAAGTCACTTTCTTCCCCTCTGCCGGATGATTCCCCCATGTCTGCATTCCTGTAAATGTGATACTTCTCATCCTTGATGACGGGACTGTTATGTGGTCAGACACTTCATCCACTTTGCCCTACATTTTCTAATGTTATTGAAATTATTTGGCTGAGAACATGAGAAAGTCAGTTTTGTGCATATTTTGGTTTTTGTTTCCTTAGGCTTCTGCTGCAAGTGCAATAAGAAGTAGTAAACTCCTTCAGTTTGCCTGGTCTAAAAATGAACAACCACCCTTCTCCAGACTGTGAGCACCAGCACACAGTTCTCCCAGGATCTTCCAGCATTAAAAGATGAACTATAGACGACTATCTATTAGAGTGCTTCTTAATTTAGAATATTTGGAAAGGCTTAAATGGTCTGCATACATACTCACCAGCTTCTAGGAAATTAAAGAAGGCTGAAGGCAGAGAGAAAGAAAGCATCTAAGATGGGGGACTTCAATGCATTGAAGGTGCCTCTGCATTTGTTTTGTTCTCTGTTTCATTCTGGGGCCCTATTTCCCTCCCAGTCATTAATACTAAAACAGATTCATAATCACATTCACTGTGAATTGAGCTGAACTTAGTAACAGGCATGGACCAGAAGCTAAACTGGACAAGAATCTAGATAGTACATACAACAGGGGCATGAGATATACCAAATGTGTCTCCCCCTCACAGTACTTCTGAGACAATCCATCAGGTTTCTCATGCTGTATGGCTCCCATACCACTACTTTGATGTAACAAAGCAAAGGCACAAATCTGACAGACCAAAAGCAATCCTCCCACTTTTGGTTACTGCTTCTCTTCCTTCCCTGATATGGGACATTTGAGGGTTTCTCCTAGTGATAGGCCTCACATGTGGTTTTGCTGCCAGCAGAGTACCGTGGCAACAGCGTGAGGAAGTGATCTGACAACAAGCCATAGCAGCAAACATCACTCTTATAAAAAGCAGCATACTTAAAAGCCCATGTCCTGGATCACTGCCACGGTTCAGTTCCACATACACTCAGATTATGCACTGGGTTTTTGACCAAGAAACCACAGAACAGCCCTCATCCTACCCTTTTGTTGGAAACTCTCAAATGTGTCTAAAAAGACCGAGATCTGTTTTCTTTTTCAGTGTCTTTGGTTATAAAGACAGGACAGGATCAATAGAAAAGGTCTTCCTACCAGCTCAGAACACCACCAATCCTTACTTTTTTTCCCCTGAAGAATCAAAAGTACCCTCTTTCTCAAGCGTAGTCAGGAACCTTAAAATTTGTCTTTATATGTTCAAATAAGTTTGTGGAGAATGAAGGGAGAACATGGGTTCTCCTCTCTCCTGTGCTTTTCTCCACGTCCTGTACCACCTACACAGAAGGGCAGGAACGCGCTAGTCAAATGACTCCCATGACCTATACGTTTACAAACCAGCCAAATAACTCTTCTGCATGGGGAGGAATTGCAGTATGACTCACTGATGGCTAATCACAGCACACTATTGCAGCAATAAGTACTACGTGAGCATCTCCAAAGGAAAATTCCAATATCTGGTCTTCTGTGTAACCACACACACTTACCACCCTGTCCATGTGGCACCTCTCTCAAAACGGGGTTGCATTTGGAATACAATCACACAATGTCCCTGCTTGCTTTTTCATCCAGAGTTCCTAATGATTTATCAGTGTTCTTATTTCAAGGGAGGTTTGAACCCAACTCTTAAGAGAACATTGGGGGTATTGTAACACATACAGTATGAGCACAAATGACAGTTGGGAAACGCTGCTGAAAAACTGAGACTTAATTTGCACCGGAACTATTTTTCTTCATTAAATTAATAAGCAATTACATGGAAGATGAAAATGCATCCACATCTAGTTATTGAGTAAGAAAAGAAGCAAAGTCTTTTCACTCTAATGCCTTGTTTACAACATAAAAGCTTCCTGAACTGCAGAAACTGGGCCTGATCCTGGACACTGCTCTCCATGGGAACATCAAGAATAAATTAGTTAAGTCTCATGATTCACTGATTCTTGGAAGCCTTTGCTGGTATCCATCAGAAAAGGAGATGACAGAATTCCATTCTTAGGAATATCCCAGTAGGTATGAAGATGTTTGTTCTGGCAAAGTAATAATAAAAATAAAAAAGTAATAAGGTTTGGAAACTGGCAGTGATCATTCCAGTAAAGTGCAGTTAATTTTTTCTTGATCATGAATACAGCTGTCTTAAAAACATCTCTTTAAAACTGTTGTTTTAAGACTAACATATGTCTGCAAGTAAGTAGTAACTCATTCACCGTGTTCTACTTTTCCCAAAAGATAAATTAGTTACTGTTTCTAAATGGATACTTGATATGAAGTTTCTTTTAACACATAAGGAGAAGGGGAGAGAAAAAGACTGGAGAACCAGAACTTCAGTTACAGAAGTTCAGTTAATGACGTAGGATTTTTGGATTATAGGTTCAGACATTTCTCAATAATTCCTTTATATTATTGCCTAACAGTAGACTTTATAGAACATCGGTTCAAAACTACTGTAATATAAAAGGATAAACCTCATCTGAAAACTGGGAAACGTAATTCATGTTTCTTAATCAAAAGTGCAGAGCTAACGTTACCACAAGTAACAGGAATCTTAAACCAGCTTTGGCTTAAATAAGCTTCTAACCACAAGGATGAGCTGAGATTAGCAGTTAACATGAAGTCTGGCATTATTTTTTTTATGTGTTTGTAATTCAGTGAACACTTTCTGAACTGAAAGGAGTTATCCTGAAAGATACCGTCCTTCATCCAGATGGCATGAATATAAAGAGGTTGAAGTGGCAACGTAGCTGATATCAGTGTAGTAAGGGAAAATTCTTCTGTGTTGAGAAGTGATGCTTGAGCTAGATCTGGTCAGAAAATTGACAAAATTTTTATTCACTGGAAAAATAAAAACTCAAATATTTCAAAGAAGTGTGCTGATTTCAGGGAGAAATAGTTGTACAAGAACATTTTTAAAACTTGTTTCAGCCTCTGCAGAACAATTAATTTTCTAGTTTAAAGTTTTATAGAAGTTATTCGCCTTTTCTTTAATTTCCATAGTGTTCTCCAGCTCTACTCTTCACGACACAGATGTTCCTTAGTATCTAACTGATTTAAAAGCAAACACAAAAGGCTTTATCTTTATTCGTCTTTCAACAATGTCTCTATATCCCTTCTCTGTTTTATCACTAGTCTCACTACCTAAGGCTGCTGTTTCGAGCTGTCCTTCTTCAATCTGTCCTATATCTTGCTCCTACATCTGGATCACCACTGAATCTGCAGTCATGAAAACCCCTAGTGACTGTTGGTGAAAATCTCAGGAAATCTTAGAACCAGTATTGGCCTTGTTCTTCACCAACAATCAGATCCTTCACTTTTTATGACTCCGCTATCTGTGACCTATTCCATACCGATTATCTCTCGTTCATTACCCAAATGTCAGCTTCCACTTCTGATTAGCCATGGAGATCTTCTGATACTTTTTACATTTTAAGAAATCATCACTGGGCTTTTTATCATGCTGCCCTTCACACTTGCATAGAGCTCCCCATAAACACCAACAAAGTTATCTCACAACCATCTCCAAAGCTCTCTTTTGCTGTGCTGCCGTAAAATTATTAGTGCTGCTAACTATTAAGCTCTCATGCCCTGCTGCCACCGAGTATCATGTTAGCCATGCTGTTTCATTGTTCTTTTAGGGTCCTTATCTCTTATTACCTGCTTTCCCTCTTCTGTGTCCTGACATTACAAACTTTAAATTACCTTTTGTAATTTGTATACTGCACAGCACAAGCTGACGCTAATTTCTGACTACAGTTCATAGCAATATAGTACTGCACAATAAGATCAATTAAAAAAGGGAGCTGCAGCAGGGAAACATGGAAGTCAGTTTTCAGAAAGACAAGCAGGCGAGATGCCTACATCCCATTGAAATTCCGACACCTCCACGCTTCCACAAAGGTCATTAGGAACCCATTGTCATCTTTAATGGTCCTCAGAACCTTCTGCAAAAATACGTTTCTCAAAGCGTGGCTTCTGAAGGATGCCACAAAAGATCAGTACATAGTTTTGACTCAAGTCCACTTTGTGACAGCAGGAAATAATTTCATAATCAGGAAAATTACTTCGCACAAGCTCCAACATCTCCTTGAGAAGGAAAGCCAAAAGCATACATTATACACATTTCAAAATAACATACTGTTCTCTCTGAACCTTCCCCTTTAAGGGATATGCAAAAGATGAAGTGAAAGAAACATGAGAAAAAAAGAATGTGAGACAGAAGGATCGTGAGAGAGGTTACTCTCATAGCACTTTTGATCTGGCTGACACAGAGAGGTAATAAAAATTCATAAGAAGCCTGTTCTTGCTCAATTTCCAGGACAAAAATGTCTGGATATCTATCCAAAGCTGATTCAGCCTTGACATCTTTTGATCCCAAGTGCCCTATTTCTTTGTAACCAAAGGTATTGTGAAGTATTCACAGAAATGCGCACATTTCCCAGTGGGTTTTGGTGTAGCCTGATCAGAGGGGAACGGGATGAAAACCAAAAGCTAGAACAATCTTGGATACAAAAAACAACAAACAAAAACCCCACCCAACTACAGAAAGAGTGAAAACCTTACCATTTGTACTAAACACGTAGTTTATTATTTATATAGCTATGCATGCATGCTGTACGCAGTGTTTGCTTTGCAGGCTCAGTGCTAGAACTGTCAGGTAATGTTATCAATACACATAAGCAATTTTAGAAACTGGGAAACTGGGATTTTTACTATACAACTGAGGAATGTGGTAGGTCTCAAACCAAGGAAATATACAACGCAAAAATCAATATTGTCTGGAGAAGAGGATGTAGGAGGGGAGAATTTCAGAAGTGCACACAATAGGGTGGTTGTAACACACCCCAATTAATTATACTTTACACTTGCCAAGCTTCTTTTGATTTTTTTTAATAAAATCAAGAAGATAAATACATGTTCCATATATATCTCTGTTTACATTTAGAGGGCTTGGAGCTAAACAACGTCTTAATGGCACCTGATGTATACCATTGTATTACCGTAATACCTATGAGCTTTTATTATGGAAAATACTCCGTTCTGCTGCCTGTTGTACTAATACAGAAATAAAGAAATTAACTAAAGAAAACATCACTTTGGTAGAACCAGTGTACTTTAAGTTAGTAAGTCAAATGTATTCACAGTTATCGATTTCATGCTATTGCTCAGCATAGTCATATGTTGCTGACCCCTAAGGCACTGAGCTGAAGTTTTCATAGTTATTTTTCCTCATGTTATGTTCTCCAAGCCAGTCTAAGAATCGTGATAGTATGGCCAAGTTTTAGAGATGAGAGCTTTACATTACCTCCAATGTAATTCTGAAAAGTTCATCCCATCCGTTATTAGATCATTTAATCAAGATGCCTAATGTTAACTTTCAAGTTCAATTTTAATTTACCGTCTCTGAAATTTTGACCTAAATCATTTTTGCTTCAATTAAAATCTATTGATATCACTGTAAATCCTGAAGTAGCACTACTTCACGTAATCTGCACCAATGAGATTGCAACCAGAATCTAACATATGGATTGCATTTAGAGATGCACTGTTCTGCTCCAAATATTACTTCAGTTTCCACTTGTCAGCCATAAAGACATTCCTATGTATTATACACACACAAATATGTATTATTTACACATTTCTATTTGCATTGTCTCATACAGCTATGAACATTCCTAACATTGGATTTAGTCAATAAGGCAGGTAACTGAGAAAGCAATGAATTACAGCAACATTTTCCCATAGCACAGAATTCATCTTACAAATACAATGGAAGCTCAAAGGCTACTGAAGGTAGAAAATGACACAGCATCATCCAAAGTTTATGTTGGGGACTAGAATCCATTTCATTTCAGACGGATTTGGATTAGGCGGTTTGGTTAGCTTCAACTAACTTTTTATATACGGGGAAAGCAACAATTACATAGCCAGCAAGCGTGGAGTTTGCACACATATTCACTTTGCTATGCTTATATTGAAGACTCCAACAGAGTTTTTACTGCTTAAAGCTACTGTGGGTGAACTAGAATAACTGAGACTATTTTGGAGAGACATACCTAGAGTGCAGCCCTCTTCCAAGGACTCTTAACTACATAAATTGTGAGCAAGGCATGGAGCACTGCGAAAGCCTTTTTTTTTTTTACTTGTAAGCTTTGTTCACGTTACCATTAAACTTCTAGGACAAGCATACCCTGGGTTTCCCTCTGGCTTACACACACCACCAATTGAGTACATTTTGGTTGCCCGATTTAAAACTGCCAAAGTGAGAAAGAACGCAAGCTTGGCGACATACACCAATTTGAGTTCACAAGTCTTTTGTTTTCTATTTGCAGCTTTTACTCATATATTTCTCCGGAAAAAGAAGCCACAGATGAATCAATGCAAAATTGCACAATATCTCTTTTAACTTTATTATTACTGCTATGCAGTGCATACCTACAATTTGATTTCTTTAGTGTATCCCCTTTTCAGAGCATATGTGAAACAGAATACAGAGAATACAGTGCTGTGAGGGAAAAAGGATGTTGGGAAACTGGAATATTTACATGGGACAGTGACAGGATCTAAGTTATTGCAGTTTTTTGAACTTGAGCTGGGGGCATCTTACAGAAACTATTACTAATATAGCGACATTAGTGAGATGGAACTGATTATTTAATAAGTATTGCCAGCTGTCCACTATTGCCAGCTGTTTTTTCTAGTTCTTTCAGCTTATGTTTAAGAGTTGAATACTTCAAACACATTTGTCCTAGATTAAATAAATTAAAATCTAGTAAATAAGTGAGAATAGGATATTTTTAATATTCCCAAGTGTGGTTATGTGGTTCTTTCAGCAACACAGATTCAAAATACAAAGGTTTTGCAATAACAAGCTGCCGTTTAAAGTTGCAAGCACTATTCACTACAAATATGATTTGAAATATGAATGCTATAAATTTTCAGAAAATAGACCTAATAAACAACCTATGACTGTGTTGACGTGGTCCTGAGCAACCAGCTGCAGGTGGCCCTGCTTAAGCATCAGGTTGGACCAGATGACCTCCAGACTTGCTGTCCAACCTCAATCATTCTGTGATTCCGTAGTTCTGTGAATCTCTGTGCACAGAAAAAAGATATACAAGTACCTATTTTGTTTGAGAATTTAACAATTAATTCTCAAACAATAATTTGAGAATTAATTAGTTTGAAGAGGTCCCTGTTTGAGAGTCCAAATATTAAAGACATATAGGGACTTCTTAATAAATTATGAACATTAAGATGACAGGCAGAAAGTGAGATCATACGTTATTAAAATACTGCATCAGGAGCGGCAAAGTGAAAATTCCTGGTTTTGCACAGAGAGATGCAAATTATTGCTAATAAAACCTCTATTGCATGTATATCAAAGTTTTTTTTCTCAAAAAAAAAAAAGATGACAAAACAGAGAGTACTATCAATTGGATCAGTTATCATTTCCAATTTCTCTATACTCAGACTTCACTCTCTAGAACTTCCTCAGTCTCTGAATAGGATAGAGTCCTACCACGGTACCTATACAAAAAAATATGCTCATAAGCTAAGATCTGGCAAACATTCATCTACGCACATAATTTTATTAATAGCTGCACATGCCTTATTTCAGCTACACAATCACAGGGACTTCAAAGGTCAGGTCCTTGACTATAGCAAGACTGGGGCATTTTTATACCTGACAGTACCTATCAGTAGATAACATCACGCATGTATCATTTTGTATCCCTCTTCCCAACTCCTTAAAGGCTCCAAGTCTTTTGGAGCTAGGATTAAGACTTCATATGAGTTAGTAGACACACCTAGCAATATGCTTTTTCACACCAAGTTGGACACTGAACAAATAAATTCTTATACAAAGTAGGAACATGTTAATAAAGATGACTGAAGGCGGAAAGGAAGGTATTCAAATTATCATATTTAGGTGCCTATATTAGGGAGGATGATTTGCCTTTACCGTTGAGGACGAGAGATCTCTCCCCAGTGACTAGGAAAGATTCTAGACAGGTGACCCTTCTAGCTTAGGTGCAATGAACCTCTATTCACTCGTTGCTTACAATTAAATGCTGTGAAAACACTTTCCCTCATGACACAAATCAGGATATTAGCTATGCCACCACAGAAATCATCTCGGAAGGAGAACAGCTAACCTTTAAATAACAGAGACAAACAAGTAAGATTTAAACGTAAGATAGACAGCAAGAACATGCATTCTGAAAGAGAACACAGAGGATTTCACTAGTGCCTTTTGCAATGGCATTACAACTTCACTGTATCGAGATACACTCCTGTCGGCTACTGCATCTTAACACTGCGTTTTCTGCTCTGATCATTAAAGGTCTTTTCCAGCTCAAACTATCCTATGGGTCTATGATTTGTTTCAAATTAATGGTTTGTAGTTAAATGTCAACTAAATACTGCTAGCTTTCCCCCCCCGCCCCCAGTAATTTCTGCCTGTCATGGTTTACAACAGAAACTGCTGTCCACAGTTTCCATTACTCATTGTCAGGAAAGAACATCAGGTTGAAAAAGGTGAAGAAGAACGATAGGTTCCCATTTAACCTGTTGTAATAAGGCAATCTGGTTTGTTAGCCAAGCAAAATAAAGTCTGCAAGAGAAATTATTTCTCTCTTTCTAAACAACACTGAGGAAGAAAAAGTACCCAGGTGAAATAAAACATTAGCATAGGGGAAATTTTCTTCAATGGAACTCTAAATAAATTTAGGCCAAAAATTTAAAAAGTATTTTTTGAACACCCTTTAATTAGGAACTAGAGGGGCAAGAAACCTAACTGTTTTCAAGTAGGACCACTGACAAGTTTTGTAATGCACTAAATGATGTGGTTGTCTGTAACAGCAGAGCCTGATCCCACTTTTCTGGAGATTCTGGATCCGAGATTTCTGATTGGTTTGTCTGAACTGCTCTTCTAAGGTGAATAAAAGCTATGTTAATGAGAATAAATGTAACTCACATTAAAAAGAATAATAAATTCACCACACAATTCATGAGCAGAAATCCAATTAATTTCTGCCTGCAACATGGCCTAGAGAAATTGAAGCTAACGCCCAAGTAATCCCTTAAAAGCTATTATATTACTCTTTCACTAAGCACAGGACAAATATTTTTTAAAATTTTCTTTTGGCAATAAAAATATAAGCGAAGATCCCAGAAAACCATTGTTTTAAGCAAAAGAAAACCTGAAGGATGGGAAGGGGAAGAGATGGGTACAGGTGCACACATCCGAGATGCAGCAGCATTTACTCAGAGGAAGGCAAGATTAGGGAGTTTTATGTGAAGAATTTGGCACCTGCTAAGGAAACCAAAAATTGTGGAAAAGCAATAACACAAATTACACACACCAGGAAACTACTAAACCCATTAATTTAAGGTAGAATAAGGTCTATGCTTTGGGTTCACGAATGTTCTCCTTAAGAAAATACATTTTTAAAGTATTATTGTGAATTAAACTTCATACAAATTAAGCCAATTTCACTGTCTCTCAACATCAGTTCATGTCTGAGACTTCGTAATTCACATTTGTGTATTTTTGAGAAACTTCTTTAGACAAAGCCATGGCTGGTAGTGCCAAAATGCTATGGGAAAGGCTGTCTGAATGGCAGAGACAAAAAGACAAAACTGGCTGATGTTAGAAAAAGGAAATTACATTATAAGTCCTATCAGGAACGGCAGAACTAGCACACAAAACAGCACTACCTAAGACAGAATAGTTTCAGAACTGCCAAAGTTTGGGTTTTAATATTTGTAGACCAAATTTAATCATTCCATGGTCACATTTCTGGCTCCAAGAAGTGTTAGTACCGATACAGCAGTTTTTGATTTTTTTGCATTAGGAAATTTATTTCTTATTTGTTGTGTGCTGTGAAGGTTATCTTTCTGTATCAGACAAGAGCAAAAGTACAAAATTTACAAGAGGCAAGCTGCTGACGTAGGGGCCTTTATATAAATCAGAGGTACTTTACTGGAGCAGTTTGAACTTACACTGCACGAGAGCACAGCAGTTCGCCCAGTCCCAATGCATGTTTTTAATAGTAGGCTACAAAGAATTTCTGACTACTTAGTTGAGGTTACAACCTAAAGTGACACTATGACTGACACATTATCCATAATGGTAGACACTGAGAAACCCAGTCTCCATGTTGAGATAAAATATAAAATCATCAGCCAGAAAACAGCCAATTGCCTCCTGTAACGTACATGTCTTTCTCAACTCACCTTTTGGTGTGTTTTAGTATATATTGTAAAATATACATGTGCAATTTGATTACATCATCTGCTTCCTTGCTATAAACAAAGTGAGAAGAAGCAAAGAAAAACATGTATTAGCCATGAGCCTGGTATCCTCTATTGAAGAAGCATACCTTGTACAATAATGAAGTACAGAGATAAAAATGTGTGTTCACCTCCACAGGGATTACTTATTTCCCATGCCATGTAAAATTTCAAATATAAACTTGTCCTATAGACTGCAAACTATCATTTTTTTATCTACCAGTTTTACTTACTCTAGGCTTATTTATTTGTGGACTATATTATTGGATACACTCTACAGTACGTCTCTCTGTTGAAAGGAATTTGGAATAAATTTATAATAGAGAACATGTTATCCTTTGTGTAGTTCTGGAAATATAAAAATTTTTTCTTGGCAAGATATGCCCTGTGATTTTCACCCTCTTTCTGGGGGTCTCTACTATCTTTTGTCTTAACATCTGTATTCAGTTCAGTATTTTATTCTGTGCACTTTCAAAGTGCTACAAATTACTTCCATGGTAAAGAAAAAAAAATACCTTGGTTTTTAACACAAACATGGCTGGATTCCCTTACATCTCTTCAAGAGGAGCTACCAGTTCTGTATCCACAGTACTTTCTAAGTCAGACACAGGAAGGGGAAAGAGGTTTAGAACCTACTAATCTAAAACACACCAAAAGCTTCATGAAAATTACTGAGATTTTTAAGTCTTAGTAATAGCAGGTCTCCGAAGTCATCACTTTGATGGTTGTGACTTCACTCTTGTCCCTTCCAACATGGAGCTCATTATGTCTGTAGAGCTAGCGTCAACACCCACACATCTTGAATGCTGTGGGTGATTACCATCAGAAAACAAGCACAGATATTTCCTTGATTGAAAATGAATTGGTAGCAAATAAACGGAGAGAAACTAATCACCACAGGAAACGTACATAGATGATGTGCCCCATCCCTATTCTGCAATAGGGTTGTGATCAGCAGTGAGAAACTCTAATGCTTCTAATGTAATGTCAGCAAAATAGCCACTATGACTCTCTAGAAATCGTGACTGTTGGACTTGCTGATTTTCTGTTGATGCAGCCAGCATTCTTAATCTTTCACAGGAAAAATAAGCCATACATACTCTTTACTGTGCAGTCACAGGAGCATGGACTCTTATGTGACCTTCCATTTTTCATTGTGAAATGTTGAAACTCCAAATTGGCTCTCAGGCCTCCATGACTAGGTAGAGAAGCTGAAGAGAATAGTCTGTTCTTTAATGAGCTTGAGCAAGATGCCAGTTGGAATTTATTTTAAAGTTTAAAAGAGGATAATGATGTAAAATGGCAGTCTGACTTCCTACACAAAAAGACCGGTCTCTAAAGTGCCATTTAGAATAGTGTAAAATTTAAGTCACTGGGGGAAATTCTAGCTTCCCTGAGAAAGAAAGAATTTTCCAAGGGACTTCAAAAGTGGTCAGGATTTCATTCCTAATACGCTTCAGATATTTTATTCAGAGGAGGAATAAGCTGTTGAAGTTTAAAAAATATGCTTGCTTTAGTTAATTTTCAAGTGTACCAAGATGCTGGAAGTATACCAATTTTTAAAGTTGTAAAGTGGGAAGAAAACCTTTGAAATGTCACTTTAAAGAGAATAAGCAGGCTTCTTATTAAAGGGTCTTATTTGGCAACAACAAATTGTAGCATGCCCTCCCATTCCTCATTCTCCTCTTATAACTATTATTTATTGCCATTACTGGGATGTGTTCTATAATTGGATCCTGGCAGAGATCGGTGGAAAGAGAAAAATCTTTCCAATCTGATTCAAAATAGGTTTTACTTAGTAAAACACACATGCAATGAGTGAAAGATTATCTCTTTGCTCCCCAATCAAACCAGTTAGATGTTTTAGTCTAGGCAGACTTTAAACCTGCAATTTTATATTGCAGGTTTTTATGAACTATCTGTGTGATTTGGGGTCAGGTTAATTTTTTTTTTCGTATTTGTTGGATAGCTTTTTACTAATGGATTTTAGCTGAGCAAATAGTGTGTTCCTTTCAAGAAACACACTTTGAACAAAACTTGCCTTTCACCAAAGAGTCACATACTCTGCAGTCATAAATAAAATAAATGTGGTACTTCACAGTCAGAGTTAACAGCTGAAAATCAGGCGTGGTGATTAGGCATGAATCAGTGATTCTACTTCAGTGTCTATTCAGAAAGCATATTGACGAATTAAGAGAAACTAAGAAAAGCATTAAAAAGCTTAATAGAAAGCTGTTAAGAAAGCTTAGTAGAAAACAACAAATATAAATAACATAAAATACAAAATAGCACAAGGAAAAGCTAAACTTTCTCCCTCTATTTAGAAGATGGTCTTCCACATTTGAAGGACTTTTTCATCAATTGATTCCAAAGTAAATGGCCAAGCTGAGAACTGTCAGCACACTCACATACTGTGAAGCAAAGTACACACTGTATGGAATTCGGGCTAATCAGAACAATACTCTGACAACAGAATAAGAAAAAAAAATAATATAAGGAAAAGTCAAACTGTATAAAACAGGAAGCTGGAAACATTTAACTAGAACATCAGTTTTTCTTTTTCTGTCCTTTCTATAAAGCTTAAGCAATAGAACTGCCAACAGATGCTAGTTAATTATATCATAGAATTGACCAGGCCGGAAGGGAGCTCCAAAGGCCATCTAGTCCGACCCCCCCGCAGTCAGCAGGGACACCCCCAACTAGACCAGGTTGCCCAGGGCCTCCTCGAGCCTCACCTTGAATATCTCCAGGGATGGGGCCTCAACCACCTCCCTGGGCAACCTGTTCCAGTGCTCCACCACCCTCACAGGAAAGAACTTATTCCTAATGTCTAATCTAAATCTGCTTTTCTCCAGTTTAAAGCCATTACCCCTTGTTCTGTCACTGACAGCCTTTGTAAACAGGCTCTCCCCAGCCTTCCTGTAGGCCCCCCTCAGGGACTGGAAGGCCGCTATTAGATCTCCCTGGAGCCTCCTCCTCTCCAGGCTGAACAGCCCCAGCTCCCTCAGCCTGTCCTCGTAGCAGAGGTGCTCCAACCCCCTGATCATCCTTAAGTATCCGCCACTTAACAAATCAGAAGGACCCTGTAGTTTTGACATTAAAATAGTTGAAAAACTTTTTGGAGCTTTGTAGCACTCTTAGAGTCATAAACACCAACCGATGTCTATTTTGCAAGAAGTTTTATCTTTGAGAACTCCCTTACCTTTTCACCACCAGGAGCTTTTCTCTACAAAGGCAGCCTACCCAAGGATCCCTTTATTTGTTTCAGACCAACTCAGGTGCTCCAGTTTAACGCATTAGGTACAAGTGGGTATTATCAGGTGGACTTGGCATGAGGTGAATTAGAAATACATACAATAGTTCTTCTCCTGACAGAGCTTTAGGGAAGGGCTATGTGCAGTTTCTGGTTGGTGACAAACAATGGATGGGTAGCACCATCTAAAATTTGGCAACTAAATTCAGAAGATGCCTGTTTGTGGCCTGCTTTGAACTAGGAGAGAAGAGCTATTTTACTTCAAAGCAATCAGAGAGCAGATTCTGTATACCAGTTCCTCCTACTGAAAACCGAAAAGAATACCACAAACTTGCAAAAATGTTCCAGTTTCTGTGCAAAGATATTTTTTCTAGTGCCAGCCATTTTGAGTCTTATTTTAAAAGCTTAGTACCAGCTTGTTTTTATTAAGTGGTTGAAAACATTTGACTCAAGCATTCTAAAAGCAAAAAACCCTAACATCTTTTCTTTAAAATAGCTACAGCAGTGCCACTGAGAATTTCATATGCATCTGCAATGATGTTACATACAAAGAGTGTATTTTTTTTTTAATATTGATACTTATAATTCCTCTGGATGTTTGTGAGTACACAGAGAGAAATAGTAATCAGATCTATCTGAAAATGTAAATGTTTAATGAAAGATCTGGTTAAAATGTCAATTCAGTCTTTTGAATGCTTTCCAGTATAAACACAGCTCATGAGTGTTTCTCCGAGTATCGTTTACCACATATACATAAATAATGAAAATGGCAAAGGACCCCTAACCCTTCAGATAAATGCATACATATCATGATATGTGTTGTCTTCCAAACAAAACAGTGTCTTCCGAACAGAATTTTGGATCTAATTCAGCTCTTCATTATTCAAAGTTAACTTAGTTTTCTGTAACTCTAGTAGGAAAAATGAAGCTTAAAACCTTAGCAATAAATATACTGCTCTACAAATAAGTGGCCAAAACAAGATACTGTAAATAAGTTAAAAAGACTGTCTGTAATGAATACAGTAATATAACTCTTTTTTTTTTTCAGAATTACATGACCTCTAAGAAGCATAGACTTAATCAAAGCAATGTCATTTAGTGCAATGGTCAATGGCTCATTGTCCAGACGGAGAAGTAAGGAAAATATTATAAACATAAATATGCACAAGCAAATTGGAGGATAAAAAAGCAGGGGGGAATTGCTTTCTTTGAAGAAGATCCTTCCTAAGATGGTAACTGACTGATGTGACGACTTGTTTAGCAAGCAAATGGTGTTAACCTCAGCTAGGGTAAATAGTAGAACAGAATAATGCTCTATGACACTCCCTCTATTTACCTGTGTTTACAACTGTTCCAACCATGCTTTCCATAAAGGTATGTTGTGATTTCTTTACGTCCCCACCTAGGCCTATGGGTTTTCACATACATGGTTTGATGGTGGTTAAATAAGAGACCAAAAATTGCTGTACTCTACCAGAAGAAATAAAAAGCTGATTAGTTAATATTACTTCATATCCAAAGTCCTAAGTGAAAAAAATAATGTCTCTGAAAGTATCATTCGTCCACCTTCCTGAGCACTTGAGATGCTCAGTCAAGTACAGTGTTAGCTGACAGAACCACCAGGTGACAATGGAGGGCAAGGTGTACTATAATAGAACAACCTTATACAAGGAAATAGCCTGAATGTGAGTCTCATCATTTTGATATAAGTGGCCAAAGATACCTGTTCAAACTAGCATTTCATAATATACCAAGTCATACCGGCCCTCCGGGGCAGAAGGAATTAAACTATCAGTTCCTATTCACCACTAAAAAAACCCTTAAACTTTGTTTCATGTTGAGACACCTCATTAGGGGTGGGTACTTAATCTACAGACAGCATTATAATAAGTAATGATTAATTAAAACATTTTAAAAACACAACAATTGAGAATTTGAACCCTTTAGAAAATTGCAGAGACTAAGCATGTGACTATCTGGAGGCAACAATTATTGTTACTATCTCTAGAGAGTACTTGGCCCAGACATGTTTATTAATACCAGACTTATTAGGTCTTGACAGCTTATAGGACATCTGTTTGTTTCATTTCCCTTTAGTCTCGCCAAATGCTAGCAGCGAAAATCATACAGACTTTTTTCCCACTTCTGCATAACTTTAAAGACTTTTTTGCATATATGAATTTTGACAATAAACAAGATCTTCTAGCGTTCTCTATCTGATATATATGTACAGGCATGTGTATTCAAAGAACTGCAAAGGTGGGCGAATTTCTTTAATCTGAGGACATTTATCTAGAAATAAAGGTGCAGTTAGTGGAGCTAACAAACATTCCTCAGAGGTAGGACAGTTTTAATAGATTTCTTCTTTAACTTGAACTAAAAACAGTTGCAGAGACCAAAATATCCCAGCAGAAGTTTTTCACAAGCAAATCCCTCAGATATTCAGTATATTGCAAAATTCCAAGACAGCATTACAAAATTTTAGAAAATAACACTGAGGCTTTTGGTATAGCTTTCCCCATTTTTCTACTTTTTATATAAATTGAAGAGAAAAAGTCAGCCCACAGATCCCGACCCGAAGAAAGTTCAGTCTAAGGTATAAAGTACAGGTTCTAAGCTAAGCTGGAAGAAGTTCTTTTTGTCCGCCTTGCGTTTTGCTAGACCATTCCAACAGTCTAAATTTAAATTTCCTATGTTGTTCACAATTCTTGTAAATCTTCTATTGTTCTTGGCCATTATTTCAAAAGTAATAGTACAGATGAGATATAAATAGCATCAACTGAAAAAAACCACCAGTATAGCTATTTCTATATTATAAATCAATCACAGGCAGATGATGATGGTTTGATCCAGATATCTTGTTATGAGTGTATGCCAAACAGCTAAACTATTGCATTTGCAAGAATTCAGCTTTGCCCACTTCATATGGCTGTATAAATAATTTGTTTAAATTTTAAAAATAACTTTATCTTTGATTATAAACTTAATGTCAACAATATAATTTTAGACATATACATTATTTGTAATTATTAAACATAAATTAGACTTACTCAAGCTTTGAGTAAGGCCCATGCACAGAGTGGGCAGATTTCTTTAAATATTGTCACTCCCAGGAACCTCATTTCCAGTAAGAATGTTTTGTTTTACAGAGGATTTCAGAATCAAAATTTGATTTTTTCAACTATTTTTCAACACTTAATGAAAATGTACAGATGTAGATTATTATAGCCACTAGTGAATTAACAAGCAGAACTTTTGCAGAAAATTGCAGCAACTGTCCAGTTTCAGATATGTTTTGAGATACATGTTCCCTACAAAGTATATTAATATGAGTCAGATATACTTATATCATTTATGATCACTCCCTGACAATACAAACACATGTATTTCCATTTCTATCAAGAGATTTACACTCTGAGAAATCTGATCCAACAGTGTTGTAAGTGTCCCACAACAGATTTTTTACTTCTGTGGGTCTGAAGTAAATAACATTTGATCACAATATTGATAAGCATGTTTTCAGCACCTGTTTCACAACAATATTAATGTTTTTTAGTATACTCATAATACACTATTCTAAATAACTACAGGCCTTTCATCCTACAAAAGAGAACGTTATAATCCCACCATCTTAAATCTGACCTAGTTAAGATTTAGCATTATACCATTTACTTATGGATTAGAAAAAAGGAGTTTTACATTCATAAGGAAGTGGAAAGTGTTTTTCTAGATGTTCCTCTCAAGGAAAGTATGATGCAAATTATAAACTCACTAGTTCAAAGACTACATCAAATAATATTTGCATACATTTATTAGTTGTATGTTTTAGCCTACTCCCTGAATAGTTAAATCGAATAGCACATTAAATCAATTAAGAGTTGATGCAAGTTTGTGACTAGGATGAGAAGCAGTTAAAAATTTAAAAACTGAGCTACACTGCTTGTTACCTAAAATACATGATTTTATTCAATTACTAACAATAATTCACTTTTGGCTATATTCATAAGAATTATCACAGAAAGCTAATATCATTATTTACCCTACTGTGCCCGGGAATTGCATAGCTCTCAAATTACCTTTTTTTTTTTGTCTATACAAACAGAATAGTCTTGTGTTACAGCTCGATACAAAGGACTCCTTGTAGGACTTTCTTCTGTATGTTATTTATGTTCTTATTACACAGGATTTTAACATGACATAACCCCAATATTATAAAATGAAATCCTTATAACTGTAGTGGAATATCAGACAGGAAAGGGAGACTGGGAAAAATCTCTCTTGTTCATTTTCATTTCACATTCTTAATAATCTGAAAGTACTAACTGTGACAGTAACAAAAACAGAACCAAAGAATACACATATAGTATTAATATGCCTGTATATTTTAATAGCATTATTAATTTATCTCTTCATAATTTCCCTTTGTTTGAGAGGACATAGGTTAATTCACAGTGGCTCAACACATAGGAAGTTATTTTATAAGGCAAAGTAACCAGCCTAAACCACGACAGTAAGATTGCTATCACCAGAGAAAGAAATATTTCTGTCAAAAGATAGCAGAACTGAGTTGGATCTTTTGTCTAGGATACTTGGACTAAAATCACACCCTGTTTTCTTTCCAGCATGCCCTCCCTCTCTCAGGGAGCAGCCAAGGCCAGCTGTTCCTTCAGAGCTGGGGAGCCAGCAGCCAAGGGGGATATACCATAGGCAG
This sequence comes from Arenaria interpres, assembly GCA_013399435.1. Lineage (NCBI taxonomy): Eukaryota > Metazoa > Chordata > Aves > Charadriiformes > Scolopacidae > Arenaria > Arenaria interpres. Next base: position 171,917 of record VXAK01003229.1, read on the forward strand.
CCAGGCAGAGGCCTCATCAGCCAGGGGCTTAGCGTTCTCCTGGTTTGCTTGTCTGTCTTTCCTCACCACACCAAGCCCCAGCACTGTGACTGGGATTAAAGATAAACTAGCAAAATTCATCCATTTATAGTTTAGTGTATGAAGAAACGTGCACACTCATAACTCAAAGTACAGTAGACCATCAACAGCGGGTAGGACAAGGATCAGCAGAAGGAAGATGGCTGATGAAGAAGATATGAGTAGTTCTCATTAGAAAGAAAACACCAAAGAGATAAGGCTCTCTATGAACAAGCTGGGATGGAAGAGGAATGAAAGGAGCCAAGGTTAGTTGGCTCCCGACCCTCTGAATCCTCAAGACAAATTCAGCTTTCTTGACAGTTCTGAAAACTTAGTATCGCTGAATTGTATTAACACAGCCAAGTACCAGTAAAAGCACTTCTTCCACATAGTGTCTAACTTCAAGAAACACAGAACAATTCCCAATGATACAACAGGTCCCATGGCACTTTATTGTAAGAGAGATATTTGTGAGATTGGATTCTGTTGAATCAATCTACGGTATTTTTATGGAAAACACCCAAAATATAAGTCTGAATTATCTCTCTAATCAAAACACAGGATTTCAAAATAGATTCTTAACATCAATACGTTCTTATTCATGCATCTGTATATGGCTGTTAAGAAATTCCTGGATCATGGTAGTTTTATATCAGTCATGCAGAAAATGCTGGATTTGGTCAAATAAAAAGGTTTAGTTTGACATTCTCCTGGGGATTTTTTATGAGATTACTGACAGTTCTTTACTGAATGAAGTAAAAAAAAAAACAACCCACGAAACATCTGTTTAGGTAGATAGGATTAGACTGGGACTTTTGTTTGTCTCTTGACATAATAACGATCATGCTTGTTTTTTCTCATGTAGGTAAAAGAGGGTGAAAGTCATTGCAATGGAAGCCCATGTCACTGCAAGGTAACAGAGGTAACTTCCTTAATAAAAACTATTGCTATCTCCTTTAAGCAGTTACCACAGTTTAGGTGATACTCATACAAAGGCTGTGGCAGCACGTGACAGCGTATCATACCAACCCTATACCCGTGGATCCACTCGTATCTTAACCCAGCCCCTCTAAACATGGGACAGAGCCAGCTGTACTGTTAAAACAAACAGAATACTCTACATGCATAAACACAAAAATAGAAGGTTCATTCTTGGATGGTTGGAAGAGTTTTATCACCAATATCTACAGAGCTGTCTGCTCCTTCTTTCTCAAATATTACAAACCTAGTTTTTTCTATTTACAGTGTTTTAATGCTATCCTAGCTACCTAATTTTGTGCTTTGATTTCCAATAAAGAATGTTTTTCTAAATAGCAGAAAGGAATCACGCAACCTTTTCCAGAAACCTTGATCGTTAGAAAAGTCTTTGTCCTAAAATTGAGTTGCAGAGCATTCCTCACATCTAAAAAAAAACATTCAGAAGTTTGTAGATCTATCACTTAATGATAAGTCTATAAATAGGCCTGTCTGTATCACCTACAGTAAGATAGTATGTGGAATAGTATAAGAAGTTTACTGTCTCAAAGTAAGCGTACAAGCAGCTAATTTCAGCTTAAGTCAAGTTAGGCTGACAAAAAATTAGGTAACTTAGAAACATTAGAAATAAATGAGATGAGTCAGGGTTTTCCATGAAGTTGAAATGCTTCACCACAGCATAGCCAATGGAAATAATTTTAACCTTATTTAGATTAGGATAAAATGACATTCTAATATCTCACTATCTTATCTAGATAATTTTATTAGTACTTAAGATATAAAGGAAGCATCTGGCAGCAGAACAGCATTCCTCTATCACAGAATGTGTGTTCTGCACAGGCTCCCATCTGCAAATGCAGATTGGAACTTACTTTTGTGAACTAACACAAATTATGAAATATTTTCTAATCTAATATATTCTCTTCCTTTTAGTGTTCTTTAAATATTTTTTTTCTATATATTTGTTCTTCCTTCTTCCATTTTCTCCTTTAGTATGCGTATAAACACTCATTGCGTGATTTCACTCATTGCACAATTGTGTAACGGGCATCTTCTGTGACGTATTTCTATTTCGTTGTTCTTTATATACATTTTTACTGCGTATTTAGGGTATTATGTAAAAATCTGTTTATCTATTACCATTAAAGACTAGTCTTTTTGGAGCAGGTTCCTTGAACTCCCTCAGCTCACAGTTAGTTTCAGGGTTGTCTGATAAAATAGGGACGAAAAATGAGAACAGCTGAAGATCCCCAGATGCTCTCTACAGTCAATTGCTTGGCCTCAGAAGAGATGAAAAAGAAAATAATTTCTTTATAGAACTAATGTTGAAAAAATACACTCTTTGCTAAATATTTCAATAAACATCACACATTGTTCTTTTGGACAATATCCAAATTGCCACAGAATATTAATTTACAAGTACTCTTTTTAGTGTAGTTCATGCACAATTCAATGCCATACCATTTTCCAACAGAAAAAGTCCAACTCAATTCTAAAGCTCAAGTGAAAATACTCTTGACATAATGCAAGTTTCATCTGAATCACAGAATCCCAGAATTGCAGAGCCGCTGAGATTGGCAGGGACCTTTGGAAATCATCAGAGCAAGGGTCACCTAGAGCAGATTGCTCAGGACTGTCTCCAGTTGGGTTTTGAATGTCTCCAAGGATGGAGACCCTCCAACCTCTCTGGGCAACCTATTGATCATCCTTATAGTGAAAATGCTTTTTCCTATGTTTAAATTGAATTTCTTGTATTTCAGCTTGTGCCCATTGCCTTCTCTCCTGTCACTGATCGCTGCCGAGAAGAATCTGGTTCTGCCTTCTTTACTGCCTTCAAGGAGGTATTCATACACATTAATAAGATCCTGCCTGTGCCTTCCCTTCCCAAGGCTGAACTCAGTCTTTCCTCATAGGACAGATGTTCCAGTACCTGGATCATCTATGTAGCCCCTTGCTCCACTCACCCCAGTAAGTCCATATCTGTCTTGACCCAGCACTCTAGATGTGTCTCATCAGTGCTGAGTAGAGGTGTGGGTTTGCCTCCCTTGACCTGCTACTGATACTCTGCTTAATGCAGCTGCAGATCCCATTGGGCTCCTTTGCTGTGAGAGCCTGTTGCTGGCTCACGTAGCCTTTTCATGAGTAGCTCTCAATGACATTGGCCAAATCCCTCAGCACTCATGGGTGCATTCCCAGCAGGTCCTATGAAACAAGAGCTTGAAAATTAGGCTTTCCGACTACGGAAACGGAGACCAACAACATTACCTCTCCCAGTAAACCTTTCCTGAAATGTTTTTAGTCTGTTTCATTGAACACAGTAGAAAAATACTCCCCAGGAGAATCTAAAATGCTCAGTAATTGAAGGCAATTAACAATACATGTTACTACTTCTCAAATCCGCACACTAAAGGTCCAGCAACCTCACTTCCTACTAAAACTTTTGTACTATGATTCTGCAAAATGTATATACTCCCAATCCACAGTTCCTGACTAATATTCCCATTTGGGGTGCAAGAGCTCCTATAGTTGTCACTATATTAATTGCTTGGCACTGTGGTTGGTTTTGTCTTTTAAACTTCAATCCTTTTCCCCTATTGATTCCATCACAGCTTCAGGTTTCAAAGTCTTATAGCCCTAGGGCAGGAATAGTTCAGTGGTTCTAAAGCAAATACCTTTCCAATTATTAGAATAAACTAATATGAAAGTATTTTCCCTATAATTCTCTTTGAATTATAAACTCATATTGTAAATTGCCAAAAATTTCTAGCAACATGAAGGAAACAAAAGAGAGAAACAGAGAAAGAGGGAAAGAGAGATGGAGGGAGGAAAGGAGAGAGGAAGGAGGGAGGGAGGAGCAAGAGAGTCTTGCCAGAACGAGGATTTATTTGTGCTAAGCACATAAAGAGAGTTACAGATATGCCATTACCAGAGATATGATTTAAATAAAGCAGCTACTGGGAAATAGAAATGTTCTGTAATAGAAGCGAATAAATAGTTCAATGATCACTTGAAATAATGGGCCCTGACTTTTAATGAATTTACATTTTCTGGTAAATACTCATTTTAACTGAACTATTCTAAAGCTGCTGTACACAGGTATCTCTTATCAAAGAACAGAAAACCTAAACAAGGTAGAAATACCATCTATGGTTTGGATTCTTTTTGTTTGTTTGTTTTTTCCAATGAGGTGCAACTTTTGACTGAACCAGGGTCCTACCAAATATTTTTCAAACTAGCATGTTTCTATTAAAACTTTTGGATTTGCTGAGTTCCTTTTTATTTCAAAAAATACATAACAAAATTATTCCCTAGATCTACATACAGAATTCAAAGTGAAACAGTTATCCAATATTTTAACCAAAGTATCTAGGTTCATTTTTCCCAAGTGGCTCTTAACATAATATTTGTATTGTTTCTTGAGGGAACAAAAATTATATCAGAAATCAAGAAAACAAAATAATTAGATATTTACATACTTTGCCATGAATAACTCTTATGATTTTCTGAAAATGCTACAGATTATAAACACACCAACTGAGTGATTATGAAAGTGCCAATTATAGACAATATCTGGTTTTGATTTTAGTTCTTTGAATCTCAGGAATGCAATTTAGGACTCCATGTCCTATGTTCCTATTTCATACCAAATCTGAGGACATAAGTGGTTTAACAGGTAATACATTCAGTAAACGTTCATTTCAATCAGTAACATTAATTCCTCCAAAGATAGCTAGAGATCCTTTTTTATTGCCTCTGAGGTAGTTGTATAAAAGGCACTGCAGCTTTATTTTTCACTAGGCTAGCAACACTTGCAATAAAGTATTCCTTTCTAATACCTGAAGGCTTCAGGAAAATTAATAGCTTTACAAAATGTTGAGAGTCTTCTTGAAGCACGATTCCAGCTGCAAAGCCCAGGTATCCTTAAAACGGAAGTATAATGGGTTATTTTGTAACGAGACTAATACGTTACCCTTACTCTGAACAACTCTGTAGTTGTGTAAGACAAGCTAAATAGTTTGTTGAAGGTACAATACAGAAGAGGTCAGAGGAAACTTTCACTGCACTGAATCCGGAAGAGAGTCCTGAGTCAAGAACTCTTCCATAAAAGAATGCGTGCACAGGATAGCAGTCCTACAATGATGGCGAAAGGGTCTCAAATAGCTGAAAACATCTTGGTGTAAAAAACTTATTTTTTGTAACTTTTTCTTAGTAGCTGAGGTCAACCGCATTTGCAACTGGTTTTGGATAATACATATATGATAACTTCCTCTTCCGTGTTACTTGCCTGAACACAGTACAAAAAAAACCTAGCAGGAACAATTAAATGTAACTTTTCAGTTTAACTTAGTTGAAGACAAGAATTCAACTCAGCTTTAGACACCTAAAAGATTAAAGACAGGGTCCAATTAATAAATAAGCAACAATAACAAGAATAAGGAACAAAGAACACAGAATTTAGCAATTCAGTAATTTCTAATAATTAATACTACTTATGTGGGTTGGCAATAATAGAGGTATTCACAATGGTAATAAAGATCTCTCTTTTTTCATATTTTGAAACAAACCTTTTATAGCATTATTAAATATATTTCATTTATTACTAAACATAGGTATACATGGCAGTATCTGAATATATGATGTAAACCTTCCAAATTAATTGAATGAGGAATTGGAAGGACAAATGTGTGTTTGAATGAGACCAGAAACAGAAATTTCTCTTTTTTTTGTAACAACTCTAGTTGTTTAGACATAAAGGTCACATGATCCTAGGAAAGAAATAGGGTGTTAAGCACGTTTAGAGAACATATAAGAAATTTAAGAATTGTGTTCGATAAAGCACTCCATAAAGTTTGCAGGGTCTTTAAGAACATCGTTTCTAGCTCTTCAATAGTTTTTCCAATGAGCCATCATATAGAGGATTCTTGACAAAGCAAACCATTAATACTACACATCTATGCCCAAACTGCAAAGAATATAAAGTAACTTTTAGTAGTATGTGGAAAATCCAGTGGTTTACCAGCATTTATTCAACTTCAGGACAACTTGAGATTTTGAATTAAACTTTTCTACCTCATTTGCAAAAAGTAGGCTTCATGTGATTCTCAGCCTGAAGACTTACGTTCTTCAAAGATCTTGTGTTTTGACACATCATTTAACTGAGATTACTTTCTAGAAGAAGCACTGCTGTTCCAGTCAATCCAGATGCTGGTTTTTCCTGTTGAAGATTTATCAGATGATTTAAAATAAGGTCTACCGAAACATTCTTTTAACTATGCAAAATACATGAAAACAATTTCTTGCATGATCTAGTGCCAGATATTTTAATTCTGCAGGCCACTAGCATCACATTTTCTATTGTCCTTTTCAGTCTGTTTTTATTCTTTTAGGATCACGTATTTTTATATCATATTTAGGAAGCCTGCCTTTATGTATCCAAAAGAAGCCCATATGTGTTCAGAAAATAATTTCTGTGCTATGGGCAGATGGAAACTTGCCATGAAATGAGGATCCTGAAACGATTCAACAAGGGACTCAACGTTCCCTGAACTTGCTAGCATGAAGGGATTTTGAAACTGTTTCCACTACAAGCTGTCCCTCTGATACACTAGTATTTTTTCATCATGAGAAAAAGGGGCATAAGAGAACTTTGTGGGTTTTCCGGGCAAGTTTTTTTGTACCACTCCCTCAACAGAAGAACAGTATTAGGAAACATAGGAATGCCGGAAAATGTTACACTTTTGTTAACTTTGTGAAAGGATTTTTGGTCATGAAAACGAAGAGGTATTAGCAAGGTGTGTCCTGGATGGACCATGGAACTATTCACTGTTTATGGATCCAGCTTTTTTGAAACTCTTACACATCGAGTTTTACTGATTGTCTTGGAAACATATTCTAGTCCTGGCCAAACCTGGGGGGGAATGCAAAGCAGAAGCTGTATATTTCATCATGAGATTATTTTTTTTTTCCCTGCTCTGCTCTCGGCTCCTGTGTCGTCTGGTTCGATCGGCCTCACCACCTTTCTGAGGAGCCCATGTGCTATTAGCTGGCAGCAGTGGATTCCCAAGGCTGTCGCTTAGATGAATTCAGCAAAGTGGTTCGGCTCAATTTCAGCGAGGAAACAGTTAAAGAGCTCAGTGTTCCCCTGTGCCCGGGAGGCAGCCTTTGTGTTTAACATTGGCAGGGGCTCAGTTTGGGCTGGAGGTTTGTTTTAATTGGGGGAGGGGGGCAGAAAAGAGGGGACGCTCTGACTTCTTCAGTCTGCCTTCTTTCTTTTACTGATCTAGCGGAGGTGGAGATTTTCAATCCCACCCAGTCAGACGCAGGCAGGAGGATCCGGTAAGACTATCCCAGGAAAAGCCACTCGGAGGAAATTCTCAGCGGCAGCAGCAGCAGCAGCAGCGACGGCAGCCCCAGCATGAGTGTGAGCCCCAGCCCGGCGGGGGTGAGTGTGTGCCGGGGCCGGGGGGGAGCCGCTGCCCGTCCCTGGGGCACCCAGCACCGGGACACTTGGAGCACTTCTCGATAAGGCTCCAGATAATGATTAGGTGACGATGGGGCACCTCCGTGTGCGTGTGAGTGTGTGCGTGTGTGAGGGAGAGAGGCAGAGAAAGAACCAAAGACAGGCACAAGGCAGCCTGGGATAACTGTAATTAAATAAAGTTTCACAATTTACAGATTTTGTCAGATGCTGTATATAGGCTGCAGGGGAGGCGGTACTGATTTACCAAGTGCTTGTCGGAATCGATCTTTTGATAACGGTACAAGCAGAGAATGTTTTCTTCGGTGTTAAGAGGAAGAAGCGCAAGGCAATGATCCCAGCAGCAGCGAGCTCTCACTGTCTCTGCTGGAATGGGAGAAAACCAAGAGAAATTCGTCCTGGCGGCGGAATTTTTCAGTGCTTTCCTGCCCTGGTTAAGTTTATTAGCTCCTGTTTACATCTCAGCTGCCTTTTGGCCAGCTTAATCACTGTTAAGGTTTTGGCTCGTCTTTATGCACTTTGAACGATTTCATTTCCAATAGCAGGGTCTCTTCTGGTGAATCTGGGCATGGGAATTCTTCTGCCTTGACACCCCAGGCAAGTTAGGAGTTTTGTTCTCTGTGCCCTCCAGCCACACAACAACCTCTCACACGCTCCAGGTGTTCAGGTTACACGCGAAGGAGAACGTTAGATGACGTTACTACAAAAAAAGTTATTACAGATGCTAGCACTTTACTTATATGGGGCAGTTTGCATGTTATGTTCTGTAAGAATATAATCACTTTGAAAATATGCACAGAGGAATGAAGGACTGTCAGGAATCCATAAGAAAATTTCCTTCGAAATGATGATATTAAACATTTTCTAGTCTCGCTTCTCATGGAAAAGTTTCTTCCGGGAGAGGGAAGAAATGGTAATTGGGGATTTTGTTCCTAGCTTTGCATGCTGGCGGCATGATTGCCGTGATACCACCACGTTCATATGATATACATATCAAATTTTCACATGAAAAGGTCATTAAATAAAGAGGATACTAATAAAACCACTGAAGCATAGGGCTGTGGGTTCTGTTCATGGCTGTATCACATTTACTTGGGCAAGTATGAACCTAGGAAAGTCATTTAAATCATTAGTGATTCAATTTTTTTCATTTGTAAATTGGGGAACCATAGTCACAGTAAACTATAAAAGTGTTTTATGGATACTTGCCTGAAAAGAGTCACAGTCAAATATGTCTGTTTCTGATACGATTTGGAAACCTAAAGTGAAAACATTTACATCACGCAAACTGTTTCTAACTGCCCTGAGATACCATCGTAACCGGCACTGAATAAGGAAGGATTTAGTATTTAGTATATTCCCCTTTAAAACCCAGTGCAAAGGAACTGACAGTCGGTCAGATCCTCCTCTCAAATACACCAATATAAAAGTCTGTAAAGGTGGATCCCCGCTCTGAGGGATGGGCACTCTACACACCAGACAGGACTGCTCAGGTTAACATTGCATTTGCTGCTGTATGTGGGTACATACACACTTCTACAGACCACACACGACGGAACAGGGTAATAGTAGTAAATATTTATACTGTGGCTCCTATCAGTAAATTGTCTCCCACATTCTTTCTCTGGTAAATTTCTTGCCATAAACTCTGAATTAATAGCCCCATAGGGAATGAAATTAGGATTCATTTATTTAGAAGATCCTCCTAAATCCTTCATGTTAGTCCCTAGAAATCAGAAAGTTATAAATACTTTACTTTCCACTCTTTTTTTGGCAACACTGCAGCACTTCGTCTTGTTTTGCAGTTATGAGCCACGTAAAAAAAAAGAAAAATAATCTTTATCATAAATTAAACTGAGGCTTCAAGGAAATGGACTTGAGTGGCCTCCTTGGTTTCACTGGAGGTGTAGGATCTATACCCCCTGTGGCAGGGAGCCAGCTCTGGTGGTTACACATAGGCAGGCGTACTTACTGGGACAGAATGCTATGATGCTTCCTTTCCTATCTGGAAATGTCATGAATTGTTGCTTTGAATACTAAACCAAGTATTTTTTACCTTTAAAAGAACTTGATTTTTTATAATTAACTTCACCATGACTAAGTACTGAACATGAGTCCCAATGACATTCAGTAACCAAATGGCACATAAAGTTTAAAGGGATTTTCCTGGCCCGAGGTCTACCCTCAGACTATACAAGTCTTCCTCCTAATGTTTAGGGATTTTGGATCCGGCCCCAATTTTGATTTGAAATCCAGGTAATTATAAAATCGGAGAAAAATAATATAAAGCCTCATTGTTGCAAGATATCAAAAATACTCAGAAAATTAACAAATTTACTACCTTTAATTATTAGTGCAGTGCTGCTGCCTTACTTTTTAAAAGAAAATACAGTAACTTTTTATTTAATCTAAAATATCATTCAGCAGTCTCCGAGGCCTCTCTTTGCTGGTACACTTTTCTTGCAAGACTGTATTTTACAACAGAACTTCATCTACCAGATTTTTTCCATTCATATACAAATTCTGTCCCAAACTTTTGCCAGATCTCATTTGTACAAGATATCAGTTACTTATGGATTTTTTTGTGTTTGCATTTTGTCAGACAGTAAATGGGGGTAATCTAGATTTCAGAGTAGCACTGTGATTATAAACAGGTGTTTGTATGTATGTGCTGTAGAGACTGTACATTCAAATACCCTTCCTAAGTGAGAAATAGGGTGTGTCGTCTACCTGTTGTATTGATTCGGTGGTCCTTTCTTCTTTTTTGTTTTTGTTCATTGTTTTTCTGTGCAGGTGAAGAAGTGAGAATTATCTCACTGAAATACTGAAAAAAAAAAACCCCGTCCCACTGAATTTGCTCTTTCGGGACTTCAGGATGGAAGCCTTGTGTTTAAGAGTTTCCTTGCTGCTGCTGGTTCCAGGATTTGTCCTCAGTGACAGCTCTGACAGATACGCTGCCAATCGGAGTGACATGGGAAACTACCTTTCCACTTTCTCAGGGATCGAATCCAGCATACTGCTCACCACCAGACAGCCCCTGGTGTCCAACCAAACTGTCAAATGCTCCCAGCAGACTAAGATTGCTGAAACTTTCAAATACATTAACACGGTGGTATCTTGTGCTATTTTCATCGTTGGAATGGTTGGGAATGCAACTCTGCTGAGGATCATTTACCAGAACAAGTGTATGAGGAATGGCCCCAATGCACTGATAGCCAGTCTGGCACTAGGAGACCTTATCTATATCGTCATTGATATTCCTATCATTGTGTACAAGGTAGGATGCAACAACAATACATTCTAATTGCAATTTCCTTACAAATACACCGTCTGTTCTCTGTGGTTACTCCTTTGTCTAAGGAATGCTCTTTTGTCAATGAATAGTCCACCTAAATACAACTCCTTCTTGTTCTACAACAAAAACCTTGCTCTCAGGTCTCACTTCCATAAAGAAAAAGTGTATCTCCTTTTAAAGATGAGGTAGCTCTTAACTCTGAACCAAAGCACAGCCTTGGGCTTTTCACAGGAACTCTTCATTTATTATAGCTACTATAGCTAGCAAAAGAATTTAGGAGGCAAGAGTTTTTAGAAACTGTTCTCCTCCTTGATGGACACACAGCATTGGACTAGTTGCTATTTTTGGAATATCCTTACTTTATGTTTTAACAGAAAATACTCTGTGATCTGCAGGCTTCATGTTATGACTTTGCAGAGAGATTATGTCAGTTAAGTTGAGCAATAAGGTTTTAATTTAATATTCGTTAATAGCAGACTCTCAAAATTATTTCAGAGTTAGCAAAATCAATTATATCACACACAGAACACTGAAGTATTAAATTTCACCTGGATTTGTTAAAGTGTAAAAAATATCCTCAGCAATTCTTTAATCTGGTATAAAGTTATCCTGTCCCAGTTTTTTTAATTTTCCATTTTAATTAAACAAAGCCATAAAGCAGTGCCTTTCCTGATGCCATATATGTTTACTTATGTAACTTGCATGATCCCAGAACAGGCTTGAATGAACAAAACGGAGTCCTCTTTTAATATATCTTGCTGATACTCATAGAATTATAGAATCATAACATTAATATGATATTAATTTATCTTGGAAAATTGTCAAAGAATTTTGTAAGCTTCTATCTGTATCTTTGTGGATTGTACACAGGTGCAAAGCTGATAGGATATTACAATTTTTCTTTCATTTCTCAGTAAAAACTTAAGGTGTTTCTGTTAGTAAACAAAACACTGGCATAATGAAAAAACCCATTTCTCACAATTTTGGCTGTTAAAGATTTTAGAGACTTAGCTTTTATTTACATATGTTTTAAACAAACCGTTTTAATGCATAACCTAATAATAGTGTTAATAATAATAAATAGTGTCTTGTAGTTTCAAATCGGATTTTAAAATGAAAGAAACAGTTAATCGAAAAGACTTCTTTTGTATCTAGATAACTACAGACATCGTAACTATTGACCTGCATTATAACACAGGTATTGATAGGACAAGATCATAAAAATTGGGATTCATTAGTGGGTTAAAAATACGTGAGTATGCATACATTACATTTGTACCAAAGCATATTACTCACTGTAAAATGCAGTATCCGTCTCTGATCTTCCAGTAGTATAAATTACACATAAGTCTTTTAACTTTATCTGGTTTTAATATAATATCAATTTGAAGCTAGGATAAAGACTGCTAAAAATAATGTACGTGATTTAATGTAAATTCTAGTTTCCACTTTTCAATATCCACCTGGAAAATAAAATAATCAAATTGTTGACAAGATAGCAGACATATGTAGAGTATTTTGGATTAACAAGCTGAGGAGAAAGATTAGCCTGATTTGAGATTCACCTGTCTTCTGTAGCTGTGTGGATGCCTAACGGGACATGGCACTGGGGTTCTGCATGTCTTCTGGTGAACTGGACTTGCGTCCTGGACTGCATCTCCCATGATGCATTACAGTTTCCTCACTGGTAAATTAGCCTGATGTCTTTATGGATAATTGCTAAGGCAGTGTTCTTACATCTTACTGTATTTCTGATAAGAAATTTTAAGGAAAAATGGCATGTGTTTCTTTCAGAGCTGAGTTTGGGAAAGAGCAGGTATTTTTATTACACAATGTTAACCTTTCAAGAACTCTGCTGCTTTTTTACAAAGAGGAATGGAAATCTGGAATTAATTTTGCCTTTCAGAATTGCCTTTTGATGGTCTTCTGAAACATCTGCTAGTTAAAAGTAACAATATTTTTTACACTCCCTTTCTTACTTTGCAATACCTTTTTTTCTATTAATTTTCTGACATTTCTTTGGTATTCTATAGGTTTGCTTGCCTTGCTCTCTCTTATATGATAAGCTAAGCTGTGGTCCCAAATATCTGTACAAATGAAATTACCTTAGACTATATGAAAAGTTATTTCTGTACTGCAGAGAAGTGTTTGATAAATAAAGGACTCGAATTAAACTGCAGCCCCTTGACATCAATGTATGTCCATTCCCACATGCAAGAAGGCAGAATTAAAATCACATTTACAAGCATTCCAGCTTTTAGTAATATTTTGAATGCTTGAACTTCCAAAATAAATTACTTAAAAATTACCATATACAATCATCTTGTGTAAGGTTAGCTGCCTGTATTCTCATACAGGGAAGCATTTATAGCATTTATAAGGGAGCTCTAGTATTTCTGATAAGAAATTCTGTTATTATTTATAGTCCATTTTTCATATAAACGATTCAGTAATATGTCTGCTTACATTAGGAGTTGATTTTACATTTTGTTAAATAGCACTCCTGTTTGTATCACTAGGGATCCTAAAATCTGTCGCACCATTTAGCTCCTCTTGTTCAGTGACAGTATGAAGGGTGACCACTGGAAATATCGCAATTTGAAAGTGGTCTTTTAAGTCTTTTAAGGAAAAAAAAAATACAGCATTCTTATTTTTGCTTTAAAGTTTAAAGTATTTTATACACTTGGTTCTGAACTTTGTTTTAAAGATTCTTGTAGCTTCAGTCAGCCTCATACTGAACCACGTAGCATCCTATATAAACAAATGGTGTCAAACACTTAATACCTTATAGGTCAGATTTTCATTTTTAGGAGCATAAAATGGCTCTGAAGTCAGAATTAGAGTAAACAAGCATTCATCTGCATATTAAAATAACCAATAGCACAGTATTAAGATGGCCCTATCTTATAGAACAAAATATGCAATACTATGTCATTATAATGTAATGCCAGAAATAGGTATAATTATTTTCCTGAAACATAAGGTAGAGTTAACTATTTTGAAACTACTTTCAAAAGAGAAGTAGGTAATGTTACTGATATTCAAATCCATTTTACAAATCCTTAGAAAGAAGTGGCTATAAGATTGTAGTAACTGAAAATGTAAGTTCCCAGAAGAATTGAGTCCCTCATTCTGTTATGCATTCATACTATTAACAGAGATGTGATGCTGGGAAAAAAAAAAAAGAAATTATGTAATTTATGTCAGCTAAAGATATAGTCACAGGCATTTGACATTTTTATTCTTTCTTCACAGTACAGTAGGTCCAAAAATTCCCCCTTACTTTCTCCAATTACTGTAATTGTATAGTGGATTTCCCTTAGCAATTTGTTAAATGGATTGAGATGTGAGTAATATTCATAAGCCTCCTTTGAAGATATTCTGGATGTATTAAAGGCCCATTACACTTAATTACCACTAGTATATCCACTTGTAGTATCAAATCAATATTAAAAATCATAACAAATTGAGTTTTACAGGAAGGGTGCCAGTTATAAATCCAGCTTTAATAGACCAAACTAAGACAATTTCATTTTCAATCACATGTTTATACAACGTGGACCCAAACAGTTTCCTTTTTACCCAAAACATATCCATCTCAGACATTCAAGATGCCAAAGCCTAAAGCCTCCAAATCAGTAAGAATTACTTCCTTGCAGTGAAAAAGAAGATTGGGAAATAGAATTTTTACGTTTTATGCTGCTGTAGAGGTAGGATTAAGGCACTGGAAAAAAGACGGGTTTCATATCTCCTTTATCATACCTCCTTTTTTTCATACCACCTTATCAGGTGACGTAGCCCATAGCCAAAATCTGCTACATCACCTGCACTACCTATCACGGCCGTATGTCTTTGTAGCAAATAAGCTAAGTTTGGATGCAATGTATAAAAATTTCTTTAGAGGACTGCCTTCCATACAGAAACTAGACAATTTTCTAAGGCTATACATAGGCAGCAGCAGAATAACCATAGCACTACTATTGCCTTGGCTGCACTAAAGCTCTGGAAAGCCCCTACGACTGCTGCTGCTGCTGTCACCAGCTAACGTTTAGCAGAGTAACAGCAAGAACAACTTGTTTGCTCCACAGAAAAACCTGTCCATAGCTCTTTCATAGAATCATAGAATTTTCAAGATTGGAAGGGACCTTTCAGATCATCTAGTCCAACCGTCAACCTAACACTGACAAAACCCACCACTAAACCATGTCGCTGAGCACCACGTCTACCCATCTTTTAAATACCTCCAGGGATGATGATTCTACCACTTCCCTGGGCAGCCTGTTCCAATGTTTGATAACCCTTTCAGTGTAAAAATTTTTCCTTATATCCAGTCTGCACCTTCCCTGGCACAACTTGAGGCTGTTTCCTCTTGTCCTATTGCTTGTCACTTGGGAGAAGAGACTGACCCCCATCTCTTCTACAACCTCCTTTCAGGTCTCCCCTCAGCCTCCTTTTCTCCAGGCTAAACAATCCCAGCTTCCTCAGCCGCTCTTCATAAGACTTCCCAGGAGCTCAGCTTTCCTGACCTCCAGAAGCTAGAAACACTCTAGGCCAAGGCTCTCACTTTTGGAATGGCAAAGTTCAGTTCTAATATGTTTTTGGGAAGTCCTGACCTTTCTCTGCTTCCACTTCTATGCAATTTAGAGAAAAAATTTTAAATCAGTTCTATTTATTTCAAAGTGACCTACATAGGATTGACATAAATTATATTGTCTTACATCTTTATATGCTTAACTCCTTAAACCATTAGTTTATAAAGAAGTAGATTAAGCAAATTAGCCAGCTTCTAACCTGTTTCTTTAAATGTGAATAAAAACATTTTCCTAATTATTGTACCGATATAAAGTGAAAGAAAACAAGAAGAGTGTCCACTGCTCAAAAAGCTCAAGAAGATGATGTTTTCTTTCATGAATTAAGCTTTTTTGTTAGTAAATCGGTATTCATGCTTACCTTAGTAGTGACACCATCTAAATCTGAGTAGTCCACCTAGCACATTATGAGTCTAAATACAAAAGGTAGCTGGCAGTACGCAAACATCTTCTGCCATTTTGTCTTCAGTAAGGAAGACTCAGCTGAGGCATTTCTAGCCATGGGCATTTTTCAACATCAGAGCAAATGCATAAGTGTTAGCCAATTCCTTCTTAATCACAAATTATTTGGCATATCTGATTACCTTTGCTGACAGAATTAATGTTCTACATAAGATTAATTATAGGCATAATTAAACACTTTCAGACTGATCCTGTAGGCTAATATAACAAGTGATATCCACAGTAGTTATACTTTTGTCCCAAAGCACTATAAGGCCAAGCCCACAGCACACATAAAGTTCAGCGTACTTAGAAAAGAAACCCCCCTTTAAAAGCAAAATCTGTCATGTGTGCAGCATACATTTCTCAACGAAGTACTAACACTAGTAGGAAATTCTGAGGCCACCAGTTTAACAACTGCATATTGGCTTTCATTGTAGCTTATCAGTGATTCCAAGAAGCAACATGTTGGTAGTCAAGTGTGATGCAGAAATTCATATAACTTGTTCAGAACATGTTCTATTATTTGGGTGTATGACTCCATGTAGTTCTCATACATAAAAAAATCTAGAGGTAGCATGGGAATTGATTGCTGAATCCTGAAGGCAGAAGTTATGCAAAATGGAACAGGGAAGGGAAGTCCATCAGGAATCTGTTCTCTCCATTTACCGACTGCAGCTTCCTAGCAGAAAGTGTTTAATATGCATAATGAGGTAGGAGTTAAGGAAGAGATTTTATATTCTTGTTCTTAGTTAAAGATCCAGTCTGCATTTAACTAATGGCTGTACTTTGGGGAGGTGGGATATATGTTCCCTTCAATGCACAGGCATCTCCTCCCTCATCTTTGGTTTCACATCTCATGCCTGCCTTGCTCTTCTGTGGATTTGTAGTACTGTGTAGTGCCTAGAGACTCTAAGTTTAACAGAATATTTTAGTGTGTTGGCTAACTCTTTATTTTTCAATCAGCTGAACTCTACAGATAACAAGGAATTGTTTTGATTGTGCATATCCAGGGCTTACCAGTTCTGCAGTAATTTCTTAGCAATCCTGTCACTCTCTTTAGCAACACACAAAAGACAACACAGCTGGAAGAACAACAAAAGCAATATTTTGCCCAGGGATTGAAAGAAGTCTTTTGAACAAATCACATAAGTACACCTTGCAGCTCATTGCCCTGAAGAAGAGCAGTACAGCTTGAGAAAAAGTCTACCTAAAAGCATGGGAGGTTAGCCAACACCACAGAACAACAAAAAAGAAACTAATCCTACTTTGTAAACAGCAAAAATACCACAGGGGAGATGTCTAGAGTTGTTAGGAATGCTTTACCACTAAGTAGATTTTTGTAATAAATATAAACATTTTAACAAGACTGTAAAAATTAGGATTTATTTTTTTTTACCAGTTACTTGAGACAATGTTCTGCTTCAAAAAGAGGGCTTTTTTTTCTTAACTTTCAGGATCTCTTGAAGTATAATCTATCTTCTCTTGTGCAAAAACTATACATTCCCTTCCATAGCTGCCTAAGCAGGAGAAATAAGACTGTAAGCATTCATGAAATGGCATGAGACCATCTGCTACCTCCACTTTACTCAGCGGGGCAAAGACAAACAAAATAGCAAAAAAGCTGTGGTATGGCAAACCAGAGGAAAAAATGTCTTTGATGGTTCTCATGCATCCCCACATAACCTTTCTTCCTTCCAGAAAAAAACACAGTCAGTCTTTTATCCACCCGAAGTAGCAAAATTAGGAATGTATTTCCTGCAAATTACAGTTGAAGAGATGCAGAGTGCCTTCTCTACCATGGCAGTATCATGAATAAGTATAAAGAAAAAAGCAAGTGACACCGAAGTCAGCAGAAGCCCAAACTGTGATATAACCATGATATACTCAATATTGGGCTTGTGCCCTGCATTATAGATGTTAGCCTTGTTCTTTGCTTTCCTTTACTCACTGTCCTTCCCAAAGTTGAGGCTTTTCACTCCAGCAGTCGGAAGGGAAAGAATACCTGGAGACAGGCTGTGTTCTATCTCCTACACCTTACAGCTCTCCATCTTTCTAGCAAAGTGGCGGAGCACAGCTGAGTTACATATGTGGGATGAGCAACAGTCTGTGGGTCCCAAGCAAGAAACAGATGAGGATTGTCCTGCAATGCAATTCTGTCTTGGATGTACGGGGTTGTAGGAAGAAGAGAAAGGCTTGAGTTGGCCTCAAGAGAGAGAGGCATTTCTCTCTCCGTCTTGAGAGAGAAAGGCACTTCAACATGCAGTGAATTCTTGTCCTATGAAGTTTCATGGGGACAGAAGGGTCCCAGTTGAGTCACTGAATCAAATACCACAATCAAAACACCACAAACAGGAGACTCAATACACCCTTCTTCCTAATTAACCAGTCTTACAGCTCAGAGACAGGAGGAACGCTTCAGTCAGAACCATCATCTTTTGTCACGTAATGCAGCCAGCTCACTGGTCTAGACCTTGGACACTTCTGTGTTCAGTCAGATTTCACCTAGATTCCAACTGAAACCCCAGGTACCGTATTTGGCTCATGCCTTGAAGCAGAGAAGGGCATGCACAATTGCAGAACACAATGTTAAGACAGAGCTCTACTGGGACAGCTTAATGTCTCCTAGAGGAAACCAGCCTTTAAAAAATAAATTTAAAAAACCCACTAAATCTGCTGATTTAACAAAACCAGAGGAACTTCTCTTGTCTTTCATTCTGGGCTATGTTGCAAGAAAAGGAAATCACCCCAGAATACACTGGTTTTGTAACTCTTACTCCACAGTTAGAAGATGCTGGTCACTTATACGAGTAGACGATATCTATACAAACAGAAATCTGGTTTGGTCTGTTTCTCCATTACTGCACAAGTGTAACAGAAGTCATGAAATGAAGAAGGTATTTCTATTTGTCCTGCTGAAGACAGGGCAGAAACCCTGACTACCGTGGTTGTTGCCAGAGTTGTTGCATCAGTAGAACTGAACGCTTAAATGCCATGAAACACAGGAGAGTACCCTCATGAGGGCGGCATGAGGGGCAAGCACTATCTCTATGAAACACAGTACAGTTTCTGGGAAACAGATCTGGGTCCACAATGGTCCCAAGTGGATACAGGAAGAGAAAGGCTCTGGAGCACTAGGCTCAGATCAGAGTAGGAAAGGGCAGGTATGAAACCTTTGCTTTCCTCCTCAATGCCACATGGCAGAGAGAAGGGACCTCCTGATATGTAGTTGTTTACCGAAGCAGTTTTTAGAGAGCAGCTTAGAGGCGGTTCATATCCAGCACCTAACCTAGTTCGTCTATTTTGGGCCGAGCTCCAGGGTCATCATCTGCCTGCAAACACACAGTATCAGCCTAGTATTAGATAAACACTGTGGATGCACACGAGCATGTACTGGTGAATACTCATGTGGTTGGCTTGTAACATTCTCTCTTTTAGACTAATATAAATTGCTTGGGATGCACAGTGGGACTTTATCTATGTTCTGTACATCAGCTAGCATACTAATGGGGGTTAGAAAATAGCAACAGCAGTAGAATAAGATCAACTGAGTGACATTTAAAAATCATTGCAAAGGAATGTTCTCAGCGCTGCTGTCTTGTTTGTTTCAAGCTGCAGCGTCAGGGCAGAGAGGCCATATAAAGCAGCAGAGAAAGGGGGATGCTCAAGGAAGCTGTGGCTGTCTGGTCACTTCGCTGAGATTTTTTAAGACCAACAGCAGAACCTTGAAGTCTTGGTTTCTGATTTCAGTGTAAAAATATGCTGTTGACTACACTCTTTTCTCACTCAGGAATTGCACCACAGTTGAACTGTATGAAATACTCCTAAGTTGCAAACTGCACATGGAGAAAAGTGCATTTCCTTTGCCCTATGTCTTATTTTGAAATCTCAGAGATTTTGTGAGCGGGTTTGCAAAAGCACAATCCATTTGACCAACTCATGGAGAACTGGGATACAAGTTGGGATAATCAGTCTGATTCCTCCTATCTTTGTGCCTTGAGAGAAACTGTAATGTACTATAATTTTATACTCATTTTGTTTGGATATTAAAGCATGCAAAACCACTAGGAGAGCAGAGCCGGTATTCTCAGTCCTTATATTGTATGTAAGTAAATCAAGACTAATTCAATTAAATTCCTGGGCCCATTTTTTTTTCATACAAAATAAATACGTTCTTTCCCTCTGAAGTTTCTGTACCCTGCTAGGGCAGAACACAGGGCAATGGACTTGTTTTGATGTAAAATTAGTAAAACCAAAGACAGGATCAGATTTGCCAACTAAAAATATCTACAGAAGAAAAAACTGGCACCTGATCCAAGGGGAAGTAATGAATGCATAGCTGATGCGGAATGATAATGGAGCATACCCATGGAAATGATTGCAAAGTTAATCTAAAAAATCAAATAATTCTGATCCCGGTGATTTTGATTAAGATCAACTTGAAAAGAATGTCTAATGATTTGGTACTGATGTTACTTCAATTAGTGGAAAAGTGTAAGAAACAAAAGGAATAAAATACTTTTAATCTTAAAAAAGGAGAGCTTCCTGGGGTGTGAGGAAGATGTGTACATGCTGGAACCATGATAAAGCTTCCCTGTGAGGAGTAATGAGTTAGTGAACCTTTTTCAAGTACAACACTTTTCTTTTTGAAGCTAATATTTGCCTTGTAGTAACACAGTTTCACAGTCACTACAAAGTGCTTCATTTCTATTGCTGGGTATGCGCTACAGCCACAGTCAGTGCACATAAATGAATAGGTGGCTATCTTTCAGATGCCTTTTAAAGTGTGATCTATAATGATAAATCAGTTTTGGGGCTCTGATTGGCACAGGGGATTGACAAAAGTCTGCTAGGGCCTCTTTTCCCTGGCAGTGCCATTTATCATTTAGCCTTCACTCAGTGGTACCTGAAAACTATTCAGATTTTACCCAAAACCCAGACAAGAGTTTGGAGCTGAAATTCCACGTGACTACAACTGGCTGGAGAATTACCGTGGATTCAGATTACCCCTTCTTTTTCCAACATTTTTTCTGCAGCCCTGACACAAACGAAAGCCTCGTGCAGGAGTTGTAGGCAAAAGGCAAAAATATGCCCTGAAAAGATCTGTTACTATATTGCAAATCTATCTAGAAAATAATTCTGCCAGAGATTTCAATGTATTTCATTCAGTATAAATTACAGATAAAATCAGAGGAATAATCAACAGCTTGCAGGTATAATCTCATTACCTTTTTTACTGAAGGTGCTGAGAATAGTTAAATCACCAATACAGGTGATCCATTCCCTAGCCTTCTGGCACAAGGGGGATTGGCTTTCATCAAGTATGATTGTCCTAAACTGGAATACCATTGCAAAGGTGCTCGCATTTTCTCTGCTGTGGTCTTGATGGTAAATAGCAAACGTAACGACTTTTATATGATATTCTAACACTCTCAAAAACTAGGGAATAGACAAACTTGGATTGATCCTATAGGTTACGCTGAGAAATCTCATGTTAATATTCAGCAGAAGAGAAAAAAATAATCCAGTAAAAAATATAATGCCTAACAGATAACTCTATTCCTATTTAATGGGCAGTCATACACATAGGTTTGCTTCACAGCATTAACAACCAGTTGGCTGAAAGCTCTGAGTTGCTAAAATCTATCTTGAAATACAAGTAATCAAATGACAATATGAATATGGTCCTAGAAAGACACAGGCAGTATGTAGTACACAGCTGCTTCCAGTTTTTTTGAGGGGAAAAAAACACAAGTAATTCAGCATTGTGATAAATGGCTATAAAAAAAAAGGGGGATGTACACAAGTCAGATCAGGACTGGTGAAGAGAAGATGAATTCTTTCAAGCCTGACATTCAGTGATAACCATCCTGTACTCTACAGCAAAGTGCTCTGAAAAACTCATGCCATGAGACTTAACTGAGGCAAAGGCAGATGTGAATTTTAATTCCCCATAGTTAACATTTATATTGTTGAAGGTAGTGATTACTACTCTGTTTCAATGTAACAGTAGTTAAGATAGAAATAAAATGTTTACTTTGAATACTACAGTTCTCAGCCAAAACCAAAAATTGTTTTTCTAATTCTACAGACAGAATCCACCCACTTTTACTAGATGAGTGTGTTCCAGAGCCTCAGCTTTTACTGAAAAATAAAATTCTAGTCCTTGTGGGTGCAAAGATAACTCTCAAAACGTGAACTGACTGTAAGCAAAGAAGTCTGCCCAAATACGAAGACGGCCTGGCAGAACAGGTCTGCAAGAAAATAAACTCTGAAAACAACTCAAATTTCTATTGATTAATTATATTCCAAACAGTATCATCTTTGTTCAGTTTTAACTGTAAATGTTAAAAATATATTTTTCATACATTGTGCTTATCATTGAAAGAACACAACTAACTTTTGCATGCAGAATGCAAAGGCATCAGTCCTTGCAGGTTTGTGCAGACAAAAGTACGCTTCCTTGTTCCCTGTTTCCCATTCTGCACTCTTTCCCAGGAACAGCTAGACTGTGGCACATCATACATCATGTATATATTGGAAATGCTTGTTCTGCCACCAGTTTATCTTCATCTCATGCACTTGATAATAAAACTGTTGTGAAGTTTAAATCTATTTTAGTTCCATAAAACTGTCCCAGGTCTGGATCTGACTATCTTCAAAAATTCAGCAAAATTAGGTTTTAGAAGCTTTTAGAAGCTTTCAGAAGCTTGGGTTAGCTTATAATTGTTACCCCATGGTGTATCATTTGCTGTCTTCCTCTGAACCAAATAAAATATCTCCAAATTTAAATGGTACCATCAAAATATTCTGTGTTCTAGACTTTTTTCAGTAAGGCTTAATATAAAACCAATGATTGCACGGTAGTAATAATTATCTAATTATCCAGTAAGACAGTTATTATTACTGCCTTCACAAATGTGCCCCTTGTTTACATAGGGGATCTACTGGGATGTTGACAAAGTTGCATCTCTGACTCAAGCACTTGATATTTTAATTTCAAATCTAATGCTTTCTATTACACAACCACTTTAACAGAAGCTGATAAAAGTAGAAGAACTGCTGGGCTATATCAAACAACAAACTCATCTTCTTACTCACTATCCTACCCCTGACAAAGGCTCAGCAGTAGAGACTTAGGGAAGAAGATTAAAAAAAACAGTAGTGCAAGGGTGATGTTTAGTCTTCTGGTGAGAAAGTTTAGTGACTTCATTTTTCAAAAGAACTATTCACGGTGACTGTAAGATCCCTTTCTTGAGTGGATTCAATTAAGTTAGAGCTCCATACTTTGTATGGACTTCACAATTTTTCACTTATTACACTTATTATCTAAATAAATGAATGTAATCTGCCATTTTGCTGCCAGGCACCCAGTAAAGGGAGATCTTTTGTGAATCTGCTGACAGTTGCAGATTTGACTACCCTGAATAATTTTGCATCCTGTATTATGTACGTGTACTTGTTCAAAGCCTTAACAGTTACAGCTAGAAATATTACTGTTTGCATGCTAATTATTCACTACTATTCACATAAATCAATGTATTCATATCTGTTACGTAAATGCCTCCTCAGAAATGCTAATCTAAACGCCAGCCACTCATTCACATCTTTCCAAACGGACGCTTTTCTGTTGCCTTGTAGTACAGCCCACATGTACGTATGATGGTAGTCCTTTAAAACATAATATGGAACAAATTATGCACACATAATATTTTCTCTGCACACTTAAGAATCTGGCAGTGCATATTGTCATGAATTACATAGTGGGATGTTTATAATGACAAGAATCTACTTGCGTGCAGCATGAGAATTTGGCTCTGAGGTATTTCATTATGAACGATGAGCTATGCTTTGACTGCTTGGTTCTGGGACATGGTAATTGCAACCATATATGACAGGGTTGAGTTATATTTTCATTATTCAGTACTGGTGGCTGAAGCACAATGATAAAAAATCTTTTAACAAAGCAAGTTACTATTACAACAGTACAGGGTCAACAACTAAGTTTGAGCTTTCACCCTCTGTGCTTCTATAGTAGCTGTTGTTTTCCAGATTGACTCAGTACTAAGGGATACCCTTGAGGTATGGAGAATTCAAGGTTACAATAGCTGTGTCTAAGACAAGAAATAATTACAATTGTTATATACGTGCTAAGTTACTGTTTAAATATTCTGATTATTGTTTATCTTCTCTTTAGCTCCTTGCTCAGAAGTGGCCTTTTGGAGATTCTGAATTTGGACAGTTTCTTTGCAAATTCCTTCCCTTTATACAGAAGGCATCGGTGGGAATCACAGTCCTTAACCTCTGTGCCCTTAGTGTGGACAGGTACAGCATGTTTTACTCTTTTGACAGACACCATTCTTGCCCTTGCAGTTTTCCTAAAAAGGGGAGTACTCAGTACCGTCTTCTCAGCAGGGAGACTGCAGTAGAGATGTAACTTACATTCTGGTTGTTGATATCCTGGCTAAAACAAAGCATCACGTCTGTGATTCAAAGTGTAATATTAAGTCATTGAACTAATTAACTTTACTTTTTTTAAAAAAGATATTTAAAAGCTCTAGTAAAGCATTATCTCAATTTCCTTTGCCAGACAAACAATTTTTTGGGATTTACCTCAGTATTCAGACTTCTTTCTTTCATATGACCAAATGTTTGTTTTGTATTTGAACAGGATCATCTTAAAAATATTTTTTTTCAACTCACTGCCCATGGACCAGTGTTTATTTTGATGATTTTTATAACTAATTGAGTTTTGTTGAAGAACATGATGGAAAGTTGCTTTGGTAGCTTGATGTTGATAGTTTGAAAATTAATGTCTCTGTTAGAAGCGCTCAGGGAGACACATAAACTTTTTAACAGAACAACAGTTAAGATGCTTTTGAACATTATTATTTTATGGTTTTCTTCTTCATCCATTTAAGACAATAAGCAGATGAAGACTTCACTTCTGTCAAAGCTATTTTTATTGCTCTTGACTTTACTTGATCATGTTCTAATCCAAAATATCCGTAATTCTGATACAGAAAATATTAATTAAAAAAACCCATTATTTGTATTAGTACAGCGATGCAAAGTTAAAAGAAACTTTGAAATTAATCTTGGTTTGGTGGTTTTACATAAAAAGTTGATGTACAAGGTTTGCAATGGGTGAGTAACTTACTAGTATCCCTACCTGAAATACAGTTCCTTATTATATTAGTAACTCATTAGCTGAAGCCAGAAACAAAAAAGGTAACACAGGCAAGTGTTCTATTTCCATTTTTCAGTCTGAGAACTATGAAAAGCATTCTATTTCTCAACCAATATCTGTCCAGCATAAAATACAATCCCATGGATTGCTCTAAGGAATAAATCATAGATCAAGCACATATGAAACAGAGAATTTGTTAGGTAAGTTCTGACCAAAGCAGTTTCACTAGATTTAGTCCTACTGTTACATACACTTTCATAAATTGGAAGTGACTCAGCTGAAGCTACCTTTTTATATATGTTGTGGGTTTTTTTACAAGCACTGATTTGCTAAGCCTCACAACAACCAAATGCTGTTTCCATTTGAGTATAAAGTCTTGCATGGGATCAGACTCAGACTATTTAATTTCCTCCCCCAGTTTACATGCTTTGCCAAGGACATACTCTGTATTAACTGGAGCTACTCTATGTAAATGACTGCAGAGAATGTGTGTTTGAAAGCAGATGTATACAGCCAGATTCTGATACTGGCCAACACAAAGTGAATCTAGGTTATATCACCATAAAATCAGGATTTGACAGCACCTTCAACAACTTAGGTTGGACACTGGAAGTGGCATAGTCACATTAATACAAAATTATACATCAGCTGATGATTTACTATGGAAAATAAGTAAATATAGAATTGTGTGCTTTCACAGCCGGACTGTTTCTGGTCTACAGGCGAGTTACTATTTTCTTTAAAAAGCTCCTGAAAACGATCTCATTTATAGTTATTTAGTGTCTACTTATGCAATAACATTCTACAAGGTAGAAAAAGATAGAGCCAATTGGTATAATAAATTCAGAGCTCAATAGCTTTGAGAGGTGGGGATTGGTCTCTTCTCCCAAGTCACAGGCGATGGGACAAGAGGAAATGGCCTCAAGTTGCGCCAGGGGAGGTTCAGGCTGGATATTAGGAAAAATGTTTACACGGAAAGGGTTATCCAGCATTGGAATGGGCTGCCCAGGGAAGGGGTTGAGGCACCATCCCTGGAGGTGTTCAAAAGACAGGTTGAGCTTAAATACACGGTTTAGTAATGTGGGGGTTCTTTTGTATGGTTTTTTTTTGTTGTTTTATCAGTTAGGTTGATGGTTGGACTAGATGATCTTAAAAGTCCCTTCCAACCTAGACGATTCTATGATTCTGTGGTAATTGTTGACTCTCTGTCCCTCTTACAGACTACAGCTTTAATTTAGAACAAGACTATTTTTTTTCCCTACAAGGGCCTGGTCCACTCATTACTACTGCCCTTCACACAAAGTGACTTGCACTGACAGTGTATTAAGGTTTAAGTGTGCATGCCTAAGGGGAACAATGACCACTCACATGTGGAGAGGGCTTTAAGAGGCTGACAGAAAGCACCAAACCAGCCATTCACCCTTCAGAGGAAGCTCACACTTGTTTCAAATGCCCCTCAGGCATCTTTAAACTCTAGGTCATGATGGTGAGGATAGCCTGACTCTTTTTCTAAACAGTGCCTGACTGTGACTAAGAGGAAGGATATTTCCCTTCCTGAGCTTTTACTCTTGCTTATGTCTAAGGCATAATAATTTTAATGAAGAAATGGTTGTACAAAGAGTGAAGATACAGATATCATTTAATACATGTACACCCTCTTCTTGTCCCCTCTGTATACCAAATTGCATAGAACAGTAATCTCAGGGTAGGTACTTTCATCTGGTCCAACTTCCAGTAAGTGTATTAGATAAGTCAAGATTTTACCAATAACACAAGCTCTAAGAGCTTTATTGTCTTAAGAGCTTTGCAATCAATACAATGCTGGCTATTTTTAAAATGAAGAACAGCTGTGATCTTTCACAGTGGAGAAGAATAGGCCAGTATCAGCAACGCTAGTGTCATTTAGGAACTATCCTGACACTGATTTTGACAGTTACTGCTTCTTAGACTCTTGATCAAAACTCTTATTGTTTCTGTATTGCTTTTCCCTCTTATAAAGGGCTGATACTCGCAGAACAGAAATATGTTATACTACTGGCCCACTTGAATAACTAATTTTTTAATGTAGTCAATATAAGACAATATTAAGTCCGTAAGACAGCAGGGATAGTGGACTGGTAGTCCTCAGACAAGCTATAGCCCATAATTTAATTTTCATATACTTGATTTCATTTCATAAGACCCACAATTTTTTTAAAATCCTAATTCGATACCACTATGGTAAAATTCATCCAAATTGTTCCAAAAACTAATCTGGGCCACAGCAAAAACTACAACCATGCTGCATTAACGAGGCCAATACCGGAAGGCTAACTTGAGGTCTAAAATTATTATTTACCAAAGAATGATGAAATCACGTACAGGGCTTAGAAAAGTATGAGAAACGAGCCAGTGGACTTAGAGTTCCCCATTTGTTACTTATCAAAAATGATACTTAAGAAGCTACTTAAATATAATATCCAAGTACTGCAATACAGATGAACTTTATAGAACAATGTTTCAGCCAGACAAATTCCAAATGAAAATAAGGTACACATTTTTAAAAATGAGGGTGATTAACTACAAAAACAAATCACCAGGACAAGGTGAAAGTGTCCTGCTTTTAACATTCTCAGATCAAGGCAGGATGTCCTTCTGAAAGAAATACTTTAAACAAGTTATAACTAGATAGGAGAGCAAAATATTTAATTGTATGTATGTATACTTCATGATGTAATGATCCCTTGTCCTTAAATACCGTGCATCTCTAAATATAAATAGCAGGAGGGATTGCAGAGTCCATGAAAGCAAGTCAGAATAAACAGCCAAGAATGGGAGAAAAGGGAGGAGAAAAAAACAGGAGAGAGAGCAACTGAAGAGCACAATATACTAAAGTTGATGGCACATGCATGAGCAGTAGAAAATGAAAAGGGGAGAGAAGAGCCACAATACTGAACAGCAAAAAAGGAAATTACCTAGAAAAGAACTGAATATTTTAGACAAGGTTGGAGACAAAAGGGAAACAAGCAGAAAAAAGAAAATTAAGACAAAGCACACACAGATTTTAGATTGGGAAATTAAATGTAATGCACGATGCGTGTATTTTATGTCAGTTCCCTGGCAGACATCCTATATTTTCTATGTATGAGAGAAATAAACCCTGCAGTATTTTACCACTCCTAATTATGGGAGGTTTGTGGTGAGACAAACATCCTATATATTACATAACTCACAGAACACCCACTTGAAAAATTATACTACCACTCTTTTTCAAATCACTCTTAAAGCAACGAGTAAAGAGACCAAGTAACAGCAGGTTAATATGCATTCAGCAAATTCTGATCTAATTACTGAATTTCTTATGCTTCAGCTGAAACCATTCATAACATTCTTCAACCCATAATACCTTGTTATAATAGTTACTTGAATTGTGAACTGAAAAAAAAATTGCTAATAAAATACATACAGGACCCAAATCCTTACTGTTCTGCATACTAATCTTCTCATGCACAAAACAGTTTTAACTCAAGCAGAACAGGTACACAAAACCACGAAAGGAAATAACTGTATTCAACCCATTTGTTGTCAATTACATACTTATTCAGGTAACACAACAAAAACTTTACATTTCTTACTTGAAAAATATATACAGTCTACAGGCCCCTGTTTGCTAAGAACATCATTCAGTCAAGGATGAGATAGTATCGTGTACCTTGTGTAGCTGATGGGACCAATCGTTAAATTGGCAGTCAACAGAAAGTAAAATTGGAATTGATTGTTAAATTTTCAGAGTTCACAAATATTTGAGTATTTGTGTGAAAGGTTATGTTTCTAGCAATAGCCATTAAAGCCAAAATTTGATATTTGGCAAAATAAGTAAAAGGATCACAAATGATTTAAAATTAAAATTTAATTTTATTATGAATAAATATGCATGAGAAGATATTATGCTGAACGTTACCTTCTCAATTATCTCAGTATAGTTTATTTGTTGCAATGCTCAGAATTCCAAGCTCATAGACCTCCTCCCTGCGAGTGAACCATTGCCTCCCTCCTTTCTGATATTTTTTGAAGGATGCCTTTAGAAGATGTTTTTATCTTTAATCTGCAAGTCCAAAATGTAGCTTGCTTTAGTATGTTCAAAATCTTTGTTCATACATTTCTGTTACAGTGACGTTCTGGGAACCTGTCCGTAGTACACCTGTGACTACGCTGTGTATGATATTGCTATAGATACCAAAGTAAAAGTTTCTAGTCTGTTTACTGCAAGAATGATGGCACACAAGGCTCTGATCTTCCAGTGATGTTGTGTAATAATACTTTCTGAAGAGTTTGTAAGCGGCTTACAGCCTGATCTTGCATTCATACATCTTCCTTCCTCTAACATTAAGGCTACAGGGGATTTAATTTACAAGTTTTGTATCCCGTTAATAAGCACAATTCCAAACAAAAAAGAGGGTGTGATTCAGGAAATCAGAAGAAATGCTGCATGTGTGAATCCCAAATGAGTGTCTTGTTAGAGGAAGGGTGAGGATGCCTTGAAACTACATTGAGGATGCCTTAAAAACTCCAAATTTTACTAAACTCGGTAGCCTAGTTCCTCTATCCCTTAATTAACGTTTTTCCCGATCAGAAGCTCTTCATTCCTTCCATCTCAGAAATTCTAAATTTGGTACTTCCCAGTACACTCAAAGCATGCTAACCCAGAGTTCTCAACTACTCCTTTCCTGAAACCCTTGTTATCCCTGAGCCTTCATGCCCATGCCAAAATTCTGTATTCCTTCCAATCACCTCTCTGCCATCCCACGCTCCCACAACCTAATTCTTCAACCCAAAGCTTTCTAACCTAAATTTCCTTCTTCTTTCCTTCCCTTGCCAAAACTCACTCATCCCTGCAACTCAGCAGCTTAACCTTGGCTTGTGCCTTGGAACAGTGTTAACAATAGAGGTGGCAGCTGCACATATCCAAATGTATCCGCCAGGATTCAAGGGGGCAAAAAATGAGGGCATGTCTGAGGAAGAAAAAGAATACTTACCGTAGTCACAACAGTAAAACGACACAGCTCCTTACAATTTATAATCTGCTTCGGTGACTTATTATTCTGACATTTTTTAAAGCAGATGAATAACCTCTCTTGACTTTTTTCCTCCTTAATTAGGAGGACTATTTCATCAGTGGATGCCATGTAGCACTGTAATTCCAAATGAGAAGGAGCTGTTATTTTGGAGCAGTAAAATAAGCAGTTTAGAAACTGCTATATCACCAATGACAGAGAACTCTCCAGCATGCATTTCAGATTAATATAAGATGAAAAATAATATATGTTCTTTCCATAATTTTTAGATAGCACTGTCTTTGCTAAATTGTTGGAAATGATAAGTAACTCCTTCACTGCAGTTATTGCTAAACAACAGTTAATTCTTCCACTGAAAATATTATTTATAGACTGCTTTGTACTTTGTATTGTATGCCTATCCGTTTTCCCCAAATAATTTTCGAACCTTTTGACCAGAGTTGACAGAGAAGTTGAGGTCTCAGAGCTAATAAACTTCTACAAATTGAAATTTGTAGAATTGAAAACAGGCAGGCAAGTAGAGGAAAAAGACCCCCTCAGTTCTCCGACTGGGGGAAAGGCTGCACCTTGGTAACAAGAATCCTCCGGTATTGCAGAGACAGGGAAAGTAAAGAGAGGAAAAGGGAGAAATGCATGAGCTTTATTTGAAACTTCCTGAAGAGTTCTCACCTTTTACCGAGATTAGTTACGAGATGCACACATAGGAAAGTAGGTTTCAATAACTCCACTTTTTCTAGAGAAATCTGCTATCAAAGGGATAAAGTAGTGGGAAAATATGCTGGTTTTGGCATGTACAGACTTTTCAGCTATGCACTTCAGTTTCTCATCAGAAAGGTGATGCAGAGGCTGAGACAGCTATCAGACAGTCTTCACTAGCAGTAAGTTGTAGTCTAAGGCAAATACAGAATATGCAGACAAACCCAGTATTTTTAACACTGAATAGTGTAAATAGAAAAAATGCATTTTCACTTCATGAAGATTATTTTCACAGTATTTCATTGGATGGAAGCAACTTTGCTTCAGATAGCACTGCTATTACAGCTGAGGTAGCTGGTGATAGCTGTTTTGTATCTATTAGAATGGCTTGTGTGCCTGGAAGCTATTTTTCTTCTTGTTCTGTTAGCTGATCTAGTGTAAGATACAGTCTTATACTGTATCTTACACTCACAAACCTTGCCTACTTTAATTAGAAATCATAGTGTTGTCCACATAGCAAAATTCCACACAATCCTGTGCCTAAACAGAACAGTTGCAGACAGCTCTCTGCTATCCACCCCCTGACACGCTCTGCCGTGTCGAGGTGGCTTGACAGCTGGCAGAGCCCTGGAACAGTCAGAAGAAAACCAAGCAATACAAATCTTACGGTGTCAGCTTTAGGATTTTACTTAATAAATAAAATGGAATCAAGATCCTTGAATTTTAGGAAGAAACTGAAGGTTGGAAACTAATGACTGTCTCTTTCAGGTACAGAGCAGTCGCCTCCTGGAGCCGCGTTCAGGGAATTGGAATTCCTATGATCACTGCCATTGAAATTTTCTCCATTTGGCTTCTATCCTTCATACTGGCTATTCCAGAAGCAATTGGTTTTGCTGTGGTACCTTTCAGATACAAGGATGAAGGTTATGTCACCTGCATGCTCAATCCTACCAATAACTTTATGTTGGTAAGTAACATCCTTTCTTCTCTTTTGGGAACCCACAGTCTATAGGTTAGCCAATTAATGGATTATAGCATGTTTTATCGATCCATTAAAGTGCAAGATGTATTCCAATGTGTACTGGTGCAAAGAGGTTCCTTCATTTAGAGTGACCCGTCTCTACTTTCAGCCAGATACTAAATGGGACTTCACAACATTCTCATTTCTTCGCTGCTGAGGATTCTTAATACAGAAATTTGCAATTCTGGCCTGCTTAAGGTTCAATCAAGGGAGGTATCAGGATAGCCAGAGCCTTGGAAGGTACTGTGTTCCTAGGTACCACACCTTGGAGCTTGTAACTGTCAAAACCCATGTTTTACCATGATTAGTCATCATTTTGCATGCAGTAGCCAGCTCTTTTGGCAGATAAAGAAAAGGGTGGGGCCATGCTCTAACATAACTTTTCCCAGTCCACATGCACTCAGTCAAACAGAGAATAATACCTTCATTTACAAGAAATCCTGACTACAGATCTGACAGACTCACATCTCCAACCTAGGTAGCTTGGGCACTGTTAGCTGTCATCTAGACACAGCAACTCAAGATCATGAGAAGTGTCTGAGACACACCAGGCTGTTCTGGCAAATTTTATAGCCCTCATCTTCTGTGCCAGTACCCACATTAGCTTGCTCAAAGCAAGTCAGGTGAGTAGTCACTACAGAATGAATAGCTCTTTACTGCACAGGGGGATAGTGATTTTTTACCTGGCCTTACAATGAGAAAATGGGAAAGTGGTATCTTAATTTTTTCTTTGGGAACCCAAAGAAGGGCCAGCCACCAGTCACCTAATAATAAAAAAAAAAGAGTAATATTTTGCTTTATCTCAGAGATGGCAAATAGTGCAACATCTTGAAGGAAACTCCGTATTTTTTTCTGGACTAGAATTTTTCATGAGAGTGCAAGTTTTTCTTTTTTTGATGGCTGGAATTTCTCCTTTTATTGGGTCAGAACTTGGCTTGGGCTAAAATTGGGAAGGATAGGCCAAAATGGGGCAAGGAAATTTAGAAAAAGAGTGAACAATTAGTGTTTTTCAAGGAACATCCCTAACTTTGGCAGGATTACACAAACTGCAGGGATGGCAGAAAGAGCAAGAGACAATTGCAAGAGGACACAAAAGGAATTCCCTAATGGAAATAATTAATGCAGGTGAAGATGGAGTGAAATTGCCCAGGACCGACTATATCTTTGTTTCTAAACTCTACAGACTATGTGACTGTAGATACCGTAGTTAAGAATAAGATTTATGAAATGCACACTTCAGCAAATTTCCCTTTTGTAATGGCTGTTTAACTCCACAAATGTGCCTGCACAATCTCCCCCTCTGCCTAAGAAAAAGAATAGTTTTCTCTTCCCTCTTCTCAAAACCACTACAGGTAAGTCTTCCATAAGCACGTTAACTTTGATGATTATTGTTCTGTTCTTAATGTGGAGTAAGTGGAATAGCTCGTTTTGTTTTTGTTTTATTAGCAGGAATTAGTAGCTTTTACTTGCTCAGCATAATTCAAAAGCTCCAAATCTCCCCACGCCTGCTTGATTTTCAAGGAAACAAACCAGCATTTATGTCCAAGCTGAGAATAAATGTTGGACGTGTCAGTCAAAAAGAAGAGTGTTGTGTTTCAATGTGTTGCAAGCAAGTAGAAACATGAGATTAAAATGGAAATACCATTTTAACCTTAACTATAGTATTTACTACCACAAACATCACAATAAACAATTACTAAACTTTGGGAAGGATTTATGATTAACTTTTGTTTTTAATAGCAGCTTTATTCATGTTTAAAGCTACCCTTGAAAGACTTAAAAGATTCATGCTAGACCATGATTCCCAAGAGGCTGAGTGCACTAGGAAACTTGTTTAAAATGCGCGTTTCCTGTAGAAAACCAGTTCCATGTGGGCCTTCAAGACAAACAAAAGAATGTCTACTTCTCTTAAATCAACCCAATTTTGTGCTTTGATGTAAGCTTTGTGAAACTCAGATTCCACAAGTAATCATTTACAGACATTTTCATGTAGGTTTTATAACTTTGCAAAGCCAGGTCCTCACACAGAACTGATGTGTTGGTCAGGGTTGTGACACAGAACTCTTACGCGTGTGTTTTCTTGACAGGCAACACACACGAAAGCTGGTAGACTGATATGACAGAGTGTTTTCCTTGTAAACATGGCATGGATTCAGCCAGTACACATTTTGTTGTGCTGCCCAACCAATATGATTCTCGTCTGACTTGGAGGAGTTTGCCATGGAAAAAGATAATTGTCTCCATGTATTTGTAATCCTTTTCTCTGCAGAAGGAGTGGTAATTAGATTTCCCCTCAGTCCAAACTCTTCAAATATGAGGCATATTGTTTTCTGGTTTTCTACTGGCAGAAGCTCAGTTCCCAGTGGGGGAATTTCTGCCCCCAAGGGGAGTGCAACTATGCAGCAGACCGAGGCCCCTCCTCACACAGGGATGAGGCTAATGAGGAGGAGGAAACAAGTTAATCAACAGAATTCAAAATGTTCTCCGAGGTGGGGTTGTGGCCTAGATACCAGCCGCATATTCTAAATTAGCAAGCTCTGTTAGCAGCTGTGTTGGGACACAGGGAAAAAAATTAAAAGCATTCCCTTTTTCTTAGTAAATCAACTATCTGGTGTAACTAAAGCAGATATAAAAATGAACATTATTAAATAGTAGTCTATTAATTGCATCCATTTTTTTCATCTTTCAAAGTTTAGTAGCATTCAGTTTCAAATGTAAACAAGATGTCAAAAGTTTGACTTTTTCAAACAGGATTAATATAATCCTCAGTTATTAGCATTTTGACATTTGGTGTGGGAACTGTGATGTTACAAGAGCACATCCGCTAGGAATAAACAAGCTAGAGGAAAGATTATGAGAAAGAAGGTTCCCTTTTACACACATCCATCTCAGTGACTAATAACATAGAGACAGGAAGTATTTAAACTGTCATATTTCAGTGCACCATTTTTGCTGAGCATAAAAGTTAAAAAACAAGATACAATATTTTCTCAAGTCTGAAAATATATTCTACAGAAAAGACTGATTTTAAATGTTTTGTCAAATGTAGTGTTTCCCATAATACATAAATGTATTAATATAAACCACAGCTTAAATCACAGCTAACACTTAAAATTACACAGCAAAGTACTGCTACTTCATCAAGTCCCTCAGTGTTCTCTCACAAAAGGCAAAGGGTATGAATGGCAGCCAAAGGGTTAAAAATAATTGTACTACTAGAAGGCATCCCTAAGCTCTACGTATATCAGACAAACACTTAGGAAGTGGCTCCTATCTGCCCAGTACATAAGTAAACCAACTACCAATCTTTTCACTGATAACAAAAGGTGATTAAACTTAGAAGACATTTTGAATTTTCCTTTTTTGGAATCAGGACAGAAGCCATAGAGGTAAATGGTATTTCCTGACACAAGCTTTTAGTAAGATTTGTTATCTCAAACTGACACTGTCTACATTTTGGCATGTCTTTTTCATGAAACTGGATGCCAGTTTTCATGAATGAATGTGAATACTGAGAAAACACAACTAAAGAAAATTAACTGCAATTCAAGACAGATTGCAACAAATGCACAGGCAGGCCACCGTAAGGTAAAACTGATGTTTATACTGCCACAATTCCCATTTTGATGTTAGCCCAAAATGGATCAATAATAAGAAAATTTACATAATTGATGCAGTTTACCTGTTGGTAATACCAGCGTAACAGCTGTATGCTTTCCAAGACATTTCTGTGGTACCTTCCATTGAATCACAAGAAAATATCTGCTCTTTTCTTTACCTTATCTACAGTTCTACAAAGACGCAAAGGATTGGTGGCTGTTTGGTTTCTATTTCTGCATGCCACTGGCGTGTACTGCCATCTTTTATACACTAATGACTTGTGAAATGTTAAACAGAAGAAACAGCAACTTGAGAATCGCTCTCAGTGAACACCTTAAGCAGGTAAATATTAAGAACACCATTGTTTGAAAACACTGTTCTTCTCTCTTTGGGTTAGCTTAGAAACGTTTCCAAGTGTACTTAAATACAGTAAATTACAGAAATAGAAAGTGAGGATGTAGGTTATTTATGACGTTAAGGTATTCAGTTAAACCTGACAAGACTAAGTCATAGTTTTAAGGAGCTACCGAAGACAGCATGCTCAGGAAACTAGCCTGTTCCTTTCTTTTCTTACCTATGGACGACAGTTGTGCTCGCCTGCTCTTTAACCCCAAATCACTAGCTTTGAAATTTAACTACAAAGATTTGACCAAAAAAAATGTTTCTTTTTATTCATAAAGATATGACTCCATGGGTCCTCCCTACTTTTGGCACACTTTGATATGCAACTTTAGTTTCATACAAAAAGCAACTGTAAAATAACCTGGTTTAGGATAGAGGGGATTTTTTATTCCAGGGTTATTGCACTGCTGCAGTACCAGGACTGTAGCTGCTTTGAAAAGAGCAACAGGAGAACAGTACAAACAAATGATCATAGAGTAGTCACTCACAGAACTGTCAGATTTCACTTTGCTGTTTTTGCAGTACTGTCTGATGTTTAATTCCCAGCTGAAATTTAAAAACAATCTGTAGTTTTTGCCCTGTGGTAACATCAGCCCCTCAAATTCCACTCTTTCTTTCAAATTCCACATTCATGGATGTGAATCCCTAAAGCAGCCCCCCTTCTGCATCAGAGTGAGTTCACAGAGGTTCCTCCTCTGCTCGTTCATTCTCAATATAAGCCCTCAATATAAGAAGGACATGGACCTGATGGAGCGGGTCCAGAGGAGGGCCACAAAGATGACAGGGGGGTTGGAGCACCTCTGCTACGAGGACAGGCTGAGGGAGCTGGGGTTGTTCAGCCTGGGGAAGAGGAGGTTCCAGGGAAACCTAATAGCGGCCTTCCAGTACCTGAAGGGGGCCTACAGGAAGGCTGGGGAGAGCCTGTTTACAAAGGCTGTCAATGACAGAACAAGGGGTAATGGCTTTAAACTGGAGAAAAGCAGATTTAGATTAGACATTAGGAATAAGTTCTTTCCTGTGAGGGTGGTGGAGCACTGGAACAGGTTGCCCAGGGAGGTGGTTGAGGCCCCATCCCTGGAGATATTCAAGGTGAGGCTCGACGAGGCCCTGGGCAACCTGGTCTAGTTGGGGGTGTCCCTGCTGACTGCGGGGGGGTCGGACTAGATGACCTTGAAGGTCCCTTCCGACCCAGATGATTCTATTCTATGATTCCAGACCAGGGCAGATCAGAAAATCCTCCTCTTGTGCAAATCCTTCACTTTTCGCCCTCACCAGGCCCTGAGGCTGCAACACAGCCTGTCCGAGGGCCACACACAAGCTGCTCCACCCATTAGAACCAGAAGGGTATGTACAGGCTGGGGGAACCCACCCTCCAGCTTTCCCATCCTGATGTGCAGTGCCCAGCAAGCAACTCAGGCTGGTTGCTGAAGGATGACTTCAACACCACTATTTACAAATCCTTGTCTTTTTAACTATCACCTTTTGCCCTTCTTTCTTTCTTTTTTCCTTCCCTACAGCCTTGTCCACAGTAATGTCTAGTCACAATCCTTTTCATATTTTGATGAAAATTGCTATTATAAGAAAGAAGAAACAGCAATAGTCATAATTCAAAGCCCAGCAAGACTTTCTGCAATCACACATTTTACTTTAAGTTTTTTTATGACATTAAAAACAGGTATTATAATGACATTTAAAAAGGTATTCCTACCCCTTCATAGGCTTTTCTTTATCAAATCCACGCCTACCAAACACCACTGGTATGCATTGTCAAAAATCCAGTAAAATAACTGTAATTCTCTAGTGCCATATAAAATATCCATTAAATTTAAATTATTTCCTGACTAAGTATTACAAGATTAAGCTGTAATACAGATGTTTCTAGAACTTTGCTTGTAGAGGAACTATTTACTTAAGAACATCAAGATCACATAGCAAGGATCACAAAGCAAAATTAATATACTATGCAGTGTCCCTTTACGTAACATTATGCATACTAAATATAAAATAATACAGCAGACAGAATTTGACATCCTGACTAGGTACATGATTGAATGGCACTTTTATTGCCAGTTGATTTAGGTGTCTTGGGTTTAGATTGCCCCACATCAAGAATTAGGTACAAGTGGTTTATCAATCAGGTGTGATCCCGGTTTCCCACACACATGAAAGTTTTCTTGCAGATTATGCATGTTTCTGAAGAAAGAGGCTTATCTGAGGTATTGCCAGCAAACTAATCCAGTGTGGAAGGAATAAGAAGGGCGGGGAAAGTAATCAGGTTCAGGAGAGCCCAGCAGTGGATTTCCCTTCGTTAACATCTACAGTGTCCTGGCAATGACCTCTGTGCTCCAGCTGCTCCAGTCTCACTAATAAGCAGGTTCTGTAGAGGATGGCCAGGATCAAGAACATGACAAGCCCCTTAAAAACCAGTTCAGGCACATCAGGTAGTCTGGAAGCTCCACTTTGGGAATCCTTGCATGCTTTATCTAGATTACTTTGCTGCCAATAGCACTACGCTACAATCACCAACCAATATGAATTAGGCACTCAGTCATAGTTATCTTTATTTCCTTTTCTAGCGTCGAGAAGTTGCAAAGACAGTTTTCTGTTTAGTGGTGATTTTTGCTCTTTGCTGGTTCCCTCTCCATTTAAGCCGAATTTTGAAGAAAATGGTATACAATGAAAGAGACCCCGGCAGATGTGAACTGCTCAGGTATTTCATTTTCAGTGTCAATCAATTGTATAAAAAATTGATTTATAATTGATATATTTACATTTTGATTTATTTACAACTGAAAATATATAATGCTGCACACTTGGAGTTTTGTGTGAGAAGTGTGTTCATGCATGTGACTGTGGTGTTAGAAGAGCAAACACTGTATTTTATGACTTTTCAGCTGCATCCATTTTCAGGAGTTTCAAAGGGGTAGCATAATTTCACTACATGTTGCCTGTCACCATTGCAATCACTTCCCTCTGGCTTTTGTGAACTCCTGTGAGACAGGTTATTATACACATAGTACAAGATTAGATTGAGAGAGTTAGGTAAGAGAGAATTTGTTTCTGTGACAGAAGAGATTGTAACCATGAGGAGCACGAATGCTTCTACAGTATATGAACAGTTTAAATGTTTTCCATTCTCTTTTGTTGCCTAGTTTCTTGCTGCCATTGGATTATATCAGCATCAACCTGGCAACCATGAACTCCTGTATAAACCCAATAGCTCTCTATTTTGTGAGCAAGAAGTTCAAAAACTGTTTCCAGGTAAGATCTTTTTGATAAGATTTTTATGCAGTTAATGAACTGTATTAAACCACGTAGTTATTATCTATTTTTAGTAGCTGGGAGAAGAGGCGTGCAAAGGAATGAAAGATTATAAATTGTCTAGTTTACCTGCTAGCCGCTTGCATAGCACACATACCAAACTGGAAGTGGAACAATCCACTTAACTAAAATGCTAAGCCAGTAAGTAAGTTTGACATAGTCCTCGTATATAAACATGTAAACTGTTGTTTTTTGTTTTTTTTTTTAATTTCCAGTCCTGTCTTTGCTGTTGCTGCTCCCAATCTAAAAGCTTAGTGACTTCAGTGCCCATGAATGGAACAAGCATTCAGTGGAAAAATCAAGAACTAAACAATCACAATACAGATCGAAGCAGCCATAAAGACAGCATAAACTGAAAATTAAGGACTCTGATACCACTTCAGCATCAAACAGGAAAAAAAAGTCACAACAAAGCTATTTCAACAGAAAGCCCAGTGACTCTTCCATAAGCAATTCAGACGTGCACACTTGTACCTAATTCTAGAGGTGACCGAGTAGATTGACTGACTATAACTGTGATGTTCTGTGAACTGAGATCCACTGGATGGTCATTCTGTCTCTGAAAATGATAAAAATGAAAAAACTGTCTTGAACTACAGAGGTGGTTTGCTCTTCTGAACCAAGCAGGAACTGTCCGGTGTCTGTGACTGCTACAATACAGTCTTTTTACCTGATTGTCACTTAGGGTTAATCACTCCAGAACTTTCCAGAAGATATCCAAATGGAATCTGTCTGTGACTTTATTTTCTCTCTGCCCATTTGTCTTTTTAATTTTATTTGTGTGGTGGATATATTCCATGCACCACTATGTTTTGCATGTTGTTGTTGTTGCTTATCAGGTTTATGTTGGAGAATGTTTTGGTCCACACCAATATTTTATTTACTTACGTTACCATGGGTCAGAACCTTAGCTGGGCAGTTCACATTTGTAGCACTTCAGTACTCAAAAATAGGAAGAGACCATTTGAAGTAGCGTCAACATTTGGCACTTAAGCACAGATTAATACCAAAAAAGAGGTATTAATAATACAGTACTATACTGTGTTATTTATTCTAATGCTCTGTACGAAATGAACATAATAAATGTAATCTATATCAGCAAAAAGAATGAAAGATGCCCACAGAGGGGCACCTTACAATGTGTTTTTAATTAACCTGCCATGTTAATTCTTAAACTATATGAACCTATTAATCTATTTAGATTATAGCTGCATTAAATCTCGAAGTCGAAACGATCATTGGAACACAGTGAAACATTACTAAAGCTGTCCAAAGAGTTCTGAGAATATGGTTATTATCATAGCAACTATACACAACACTACTTGCACATTGTAAGCATGAGGTTATAGTCACAGTGAGTGCAGAACTATGGAAGTCCATAACAGCTGGACGTGCACAAGGATATTTTGTGCCTTATGCATACAGAGTTCTTTGTCTTGCTCTCACAACGTTCAAGATTTTAATGGGGTTTGATAGTTTATTAGAATTGTTAACCATACAAATGCTACGAATAATATATAGAACATACTGCTTGCATACATGTAAACTGGTGATTTACTTATTATTTCCATCCATTGTGGTTACATGGCAAGGGATTCCTTGTTTGGCTATAAAAATTTTTAATAGGTAGCCTTTAATTAAATAGTGGAATTAAATTAAATTAAATCATATATAATATGCCTCATGCACAAATCTGCTAGGAAATTTATAGCATATATTGTGCCAGTCTAAGCAACAGTAATTAAAATTCCACAAATTTTTAAACATCCGTTACATTTCAAGTAAAAGACATAATCCTACATATTTTTATTTACGAGGTCAAAATGCTAGTGCCTATAGTGACTTCTGCTGCACAAGTTTCCCAAATGTTTACATTCACAGAAATCTTCTAAAGTATATTAAAAAAAAAAAAAGTAAATTGGTTTATGTATTTTTGTGTGCTTTTGTCTCTGTGACACATATGTGTGTATAAATACATACAAATTTATGTTCATATGTTATAGACCTATATAGAGTCTTCTGACAGTGCTCTGTAGTAGTGCTTGGGAGCATGGTACTGAATAAGATTTGGTTGAATTTTATGCAAAACATTTCATCCTTAAACTGTATCAAAAACCATAGTAAATGACTAAAAATGCTTTCCTTTGAGAAGGTTGAATTACTGAGTCTCTTTACATCCTGACACCTTCACTGCTCCATTGACAGAACGTATTGAGCAGATGATAAAGGTAAACAGAAAACAGATGTGAAGACTGCATTTAAGTTACAAATTGCCCCTTCTTTATTTCAAGGCATGAAAAAGCTTTGTGCGCGTTCCCCTCTTCTGTTATTTATGTGATGATTAGATGAATAAAAAAATTCATACTATATCAGCAAATCAATAATCTGATTGTTCACAGACAATCTTTTCTAACAGTCTACATAAGCCAGTGAGAAGTAGAGACAATCAGGACAGAAACTTAGGACTATTAACTTCTACCAAAAAAAGCATCTACGTGCAAAAGTTTCAGACCCTTAAATGGATGATTTTTAGGCTTCACCAGCACTGATACCAACCACAAGTCATGAAAAGAGAACAGTTTTCCTTTCAGCGTTAACACTTCGAACACCTCATGCTTCCAAACTAATAGTTGGCTCCATTACATGGCAAAGATACATGCATGCGGACACACAAAGCGTGCTTTAAAATAGTTCAGCCTAGATGGAAAAAACCATCTTCCTACACCCCCAAAGAGCTGACTGACCTTAGGGGCAGCATTATAAAATACACAACTTTTTAACTGAAGAAAAAAAGAGGGTAAAGTATTTAACAGATGCGAGAGGTGTTTTTTAGAATGCTTTAAGAATGATTTTTGGAAGCTTACTTGGGGATCAAAGCCTGCAAATACTAATTTGTGATCCTCAATCCATATCTTCCAGCCAGTGGAAGGACAGACAGAGACTAAATAGCAGTGACAAGTGAGGTCTCGAGAGGTCTCAGACTCTTTTTTGCCATGCGTGCTCTTTTGTATTTTCACTGTGGCTGCTGCTTCCACTCACAAACCAACCATAAGGACAAAGGGTGTTATGATGTGACAATTATGGTGAGGGTGGAAATGTTTCTGTAAAACTTACTAAGCTATTTAATTTTTTTAAGTTCTCTCCTATTCTTCCCACTGATAATTGTAAATACTCCTTCTAGTATTGCATTTTCCCTCAATTCTGAAAAAGCTACCTTTCCAAAAGAACCAACAAAAGTCTTCCACGATTCTGAAATTTAACCATATTTAATTTTAACCTTTACCTTTTTCTGCCAATTTCTGCAAAAAGGTGCTCTAGCATTTCTCCTTGTGCATCAAAAGCAGTGTAGGATTAGTTGGGATTTCCCTCTGCTGTTGCACAGAAGCTTTCTCTTTTACATCAGAATGACAATAAGTATGCTTCCATCCTCCTCTTATTTTATAGATGTTTTTCTGTCTGCTGTTTGCATTCCTCTCAGCTGAACCAAGTCTAGCTTTTCCCTGCAGCTGACAGGATCTCTATTCCACAAGTTTCAGATTAATTTTTTACACTTTTTGTAACATCTGTTCATGATAATCAAAATCCATTTAACTATCACTATCGTCTCTTTTGTGGACTTCACAATTCACAATTCTTTCCAGTCCAGTCAGTGTAAAATTTAACTGTTTCCTCTTATATACAGCCTCGCATCTTAACTTCAAACAATTTGTAGAGTTTTCTTTAATTTTAGAACCCAGTTATCCTCCTTGTTTTCAAGATGCATTTTTTTTCAAACTACCTCACTGAACATTTTCTCTTTGGTATGTTTTATACTTATTTGCTTCAAAGATACAGCACGCATAGGTTTTCACTCATATTCATGTTTGCATTTATGTATTTACATATGAAACTGTGCTTCAGACCTGACCTAGCCAGTTCCTGGGCTTTGGTAATAAGTGCCTATGTAGTAATTCATCATAAATGTCACCTGATAGAACTGTTAGCTTGGTTCTGTGAAAGGAGGCTCATGCAACCCTCGTGTCTGAATATGCTTATTTTTGCTTTTAATATGGTCAGTTTAAGGTGTTTACCTGTCTGTTCCTCCATCATTCAAAAACAACTATGAGCCCCCTACCCAATTTCAAGAAATTTTACAGAGCAGAGTTATCATCATTATGAAATTACAGAGAATTTAAAAAACACTGCAGGATGGGTAGGAGAACAAGATCCTACTCGTGCTCTATGCAGAAAATCGCTGAAATAGAGTTTATATGTACTCAACAAATTCACATGATAGGTGTTAGAAGCATTACAGATGCAGAAAAAGCTTTGATCAGAGCTTGCAACTTGTAAGACATCTGAGAATCAAACCACAACACACAAATTCTTGGAAGCCAGTATTTGTAAGTTCCATTGCGTGTGGAATTACTTGCTATTTTGCTGTTTCTCTTTCATCATTTACATATTTACCACAATCTTGTTACTGTATCATTTGATTCTGTGAAGCCTTACGGGTTTCAGTTTGGGAGAAGACATGGTGCATTCAATTCAAATTCTGCTGCATTTGTATGAACGGATTTCTGCTCAAACGTCCCTGAGGCAAAGCATGCATTTTCATTAGAAGAAACACACTCGGACTGCATGCTAACATTGCCTTGCAAAATTTCTTCCAGACGATCAGTTGTGGAAAGCTTAGCTCAGCAAAGTGTCCCTAATTTACACTTCTCACCCTTTCAAAGACGAAATAAAGGCAATTACCTCCAAAATCAGAGTAAAAGAAGACACATTAAAAGTTTACAGAACAGAAACAATTTCCAAATTGCATAGGAAAAAAACGCCAATCAAACCCAGGCATGTTTAAAATACGGCTCTAAAAGAAACAGCTTATCATTAGTCCAAGTCTGGGAAAGGAAGATAAGAACTAAATAAAAAAAAATATAGGTCATCTCTAGTTTCTCTAAAGGAAGATGAAATTAATTGACCTCTAGTATCTCATCTAGAATCAGCTTTTTCCCTGTACAGATACCACTGCTTCTGAAATGAACTGTTGCTGGAGTCCCAGTTTTGCAGTCTCATTAGTTACAGTAGCTTATTATTACAATAAAGCTCAAACAACTGATAAGAAAAAAGAATTTATTCCATTCCTCAACAGCACTCTGCCCACATTTTTCAGAGTAACTGAGTATCTGCAAACTGCTCTGAAATCAATGATTCGGAAATACTTGGTGCATCTCAGAATAACACTTTTACTTTAATCTCACGCTGCCTTAGTCCTTGGGAGTAAAAAGACTGAGCCTACAAGTTACTGGATCAAGCATCCAAAATGATTAATGAGAAGCCATCCAAGAGAA
Organism: Arenaria interpres; assembly: GCA_013399435.1. Classification (NCBI taxonomy): domain Eukaryota; kingdom Metazoa; phylum Chordata; class Aves; order Charadriiformes; family Scolopacidae; genus Arenaria; species Arenaria interpres. Next base: position 216,366 of record VXAK01003229.1, read on the forward strand.
CATGCATTCTGCTATATATTTTAAACATAGGGGAAGATTAGAAATCCATCATTACTAGACACCACTGTGCCATCCTGTATCCACACTTCATATTTATTGAAATCTCTGTGTCTAAAGTTTGTGGTTTTCCCCTCCAAAATTTTTGTACAGTGGCCTCCTTGGTATTGCCTCTGAATAAAGTATACATTTGCATTAGCTTTCTTTCAAATATCTACACAGTATTAATAAAGCATCCATCTCCGGATACATGGTATGTTCCAATACAGAAGCACAACTGAACTACACTACCAGAAATGTAAAAAATTTTTAGGGTCAAGTTTTAGCAGAAAATTAACATCTTACTCTTAGGACAAGTGAATACTACAGTTCAGTACTAGCAGTGGAAAATGTATGGATTTTTTTACAGAAAAAAACCCAACCCAACCCTGTATTACTTTTGCGAATTCAGCCAGAATTAAAATTCTAATTAAAAGAGTAGATGTTTACATGAATAATGAAAATTTCCATGGTTACATGAGCTGGAATAAAATACTGTAAGGGCTATAAATCATTATGCTCTGGTATATAAAATAAGTCTAAATTCTGGGAATTAGGAAGACGTAACTACCCAATGCAAGATTCTTTGATTTCCCTGCAATGTTTCTCTAAAGTATTAGCTCCAAGAGAATTCAGAGATAATTGTGAAGAAAGGGAAATGCCTTACTGAGTGTTAACTAACATTGCCTTCTTGCACTGCAAAAAAGTCTTTGGCTAATATTTTTTGTTATATCAGCATCTTACGGATTTCCTGTATCACAAATGAACTGCAGCAACTCCAATGCCAAGGACTTCTCAAAAATCAAGGGATAAAATGCTTATGACCATTTGTATATATGAGAATTTGCTTGTACAGAACTTTAAGCAGTGGTTGTTCTTCCATATAAAGTGAATTTATATTAAAAAAAAACCCACCCTGATCTTCTCTTGCATTTGCTTAAAAAGTGTGAGCCATTTAGAGAGAAAGCAGAAAAAAATACTGTGTAATTTAACAATGAGCACTTTCATACCACACACGACTGCACACTATGATAACCAAAGATGTGACTAGCCCACCGGGCAATCAGAGACCAAAATATTTTAACATAAAAGTGCTTGTTGAGAAATAGAAAAGAACAAATACATTCATTACAATCAAAGTTTCTTTCAATACTCAATATTCTAGAAAAGAGACTAGCACAGTAGTAAATTAAAAAAAATTGGGTAAATCCACTTGATGACAAACACAAGAATTTGGCCTGGACACCCAAATTTGTTTAAGCCTATGTCTGAAATGCCACTGAGGTAAAGGCATGAGGTTAATCTACAAAGAAAACTATTAGCTACAACTTCAGTATAAAAAAGCAGCTAAAGAAAGATCAAATTCACTTCTAATATTTCCAAATTTTTCAGACTAGAAGTGGTCTTACATATGAACTGTATCCCAGTTCTGTGTTTTGTAACTAGCGTATGTTTCCAATTAAGGACTTTTGTACATTTTATCAATGTTGGAGTTAGGGGTTTTTTGCGGGTTTTGGGTTTTTTTTTTAATAATCTGCTTGAAAAGTATGAAAATGGCATGAAGATTTAGCCAGGCTAGCTTTATTCAGCTGAGATTATAATTTGTTCGCACAAGAATTGAATGCATCCACACTGATTGAAATAATAAGAAAATAAGGAAGGATGATATTTTATTTGCCAGCTGAAGATATTACCTCAATCAAAGTTAAAACCAGCCATTAAAATAATTTCAGGTTTTTCTCCTGGAGAAACTGGCTGCCCATGTCTTGGATGGGAGTACTCTTCACTGGGTAAAAATCTGGCTGGAGGACCAAGCCCAGAGGGTGGTGGGGAATGGATTTAAATCCAGTTGGAGGCCAGTCACGAGTGGTGTCCCCCAGGGCTCAGTATTGGGGCCGGTTCTCTTTAACATCTTTATCAATGATTC
>VXAK01003229.1:218380-233027 GCA_013399435.1 Arenaria interpres
GCCACCAGCATCCTGGCCTGTGTCAGGAACAGCGTGGGGAGTAGGACTCGGGAAGTGATCGTCCCCCATACAACTATGGCAACGTGACTAAGCCCGTTACAGTTAAACAGGGCAGAAGTAAAAGATTCTCTGGGACTTGCATAAATGATTGAGAAATTATTGTCCCATACGCTCAGGTGGGAAAGAAGCATTGGCATACTTTTCTTCCTATAAAATTAGCTTAATAGAAGAAGTCAGAGGTAACAAGATTCTCCTCTCACACCGCTCCACGAACAGAGACAGGTGGCCAGAACAGGAGAACAGGAAAATTGTGTACTTGCAGGGAACAATCCTTACTATAGAATACTGATATTCTGAAAATCTAGAGTATTGTCCTGATCCTGTCTTTACTCCAAGATGTAACTCTTACTTATACAAGTTATTGCACAGATCTCAGTAGATATAGATATTATTGCATGTGTCCTCTTCACTGTTCAGGAGATACTGGAAATGTGCCGTTGGCTGGAGTATCCCAACATTACGTATCCTTGACATGCCTACTGCAATTATGCAGATCGGTTTTACTGAAACAATTCTGGTCTACACTGAAATCAATGTGGACATATTATAGTGCGAGCACACATCTCTCAGAAATATAGCGATGCTATGTCAGAGGAATCATAGGATCAATATTTATTACTGCAGGGGATGTAGTACGCTGTATTCCTGAAGAAGTTGATATATACGAGAGAAAAGTATCTCTGTGGGGGTTTACCCTGCTGAGTCAAGCTGAAAACCCTTACAATTCTCCTCATATACAGACCTCTGGGATCTACCTCCTTTCAGAAAATTTCATCTTCTGTAGTTGATTACATATTTAGCTGTTCTAAGGATGTATTTTCTAGGCTTTGGGGAAACACAGTTTGCACTAACTGAACACTGCATGAGAACTGTCATGTACAGTCATTCCCACTTTGCAGCTTTTGCCATGTGATTTCATAAATGTTGTTCTGTATGCAAATAAAATAATCAAGTAAAATAATATGGAAAATGTATGAAGTTAAAAAGAATTAGAAATCACAAGAAAAGAAGCTCTCTATAACTAAGCCAACCTGCCATACTTGCTCCACTTGGTAACAGTAGATTACTTTTTAGGTAATCTGCTAGTAAATTTCAATAAGCCTTCCCTTGAATTGAAAATAAGAATGCCACACAATGCTTAATTTACTGCATAATCGGTTAACTTTTTCCCTGTAAAGTCTCAAAATTGAACACAGGTAATTAATTATATACTGTTTATGTTTTAATTCAGGTAAGACAACTTCACCAGTAGTTTGAAACCCCAACTGCCATGCTATGCCTAGAATGGGTTAACAGTTCCAGACGTGTTAGCACCAGTTTGTTACAGGGGGTGCCAAGATGGAAAATGGAAAGGATTGACCAACCCAAATAAACAGACAATGCAATTCAAGAACAATTCTGAGCTCACCAGGGAGCTGAAAATCTATTCCAAATGCTGCTTCAACTACGCCTTGTATAAATACTCTAATAATTTTTTTTCCAAAACTATGCTCTGCAAGCCTAGGCTGCATAACAATTTTACAAAACATTAAAGATGAAACTTTATAATATTTAATACTAAAAGTTGGATGAGTAGTGATCGGCAAGAAATTTTGAGTGATAACTATTTTTTGTCAGCCGAACTCTGCAGAAACCTGAGAACTCTACAAACTCAAAAGATAACAGAAACTTTCTCTAAATAGTCTAATACACAAGTTAGAGAAATTTTAAATTGTGTGTTGAATTCCAGTTTCTCTGACTCGGTGCTTACAGTTTGTCCTTGCATCTCTCTTATTATCTTGTTCTCTCTGAGACCCTTTCTTATTCTTGTCTTATCACTACAAATAAGCAGTATGAATTAACTTATGTTGAACTTTTGACTACTTCCACTACTTCAAATGTTAACGTTATCCAGGCTAAAGCTGTATACCAACAGCTTCAACCTTGAATTTTCATGGTAGTTCCTTAAGACAAAGTAATTAAAATGTAACAGTTGTAGGGCAAGTGATTATTGGAAACAGAATAAAATTAATGGGGGAAAAGCAATTAAATATTGGTACTGCAATAAGTTTCCCATCTTTAGGAAAGGCTTTCTATCAATTTTCCACAACTTTACTCTCAAAGCCTCTTAAGAATCACAATCAATAAAAAGATGAATGCTTCTGTCTCACATCAAGGCAGCTAAAGGTTTTATGCAATCCTTATACTAAGCTAAGAGTAATAAATAAAATTTTTACCTTCTAGATATACATACTATAGAAGATTCTGAAGTCTAATTTGCAATGGAATAAATTGATAAGACAAGGAGTGATGGCTTCAAACTGGAAGAGGGAATTTCTTCAAACTAGGAAAAAATTCTTTACTGTGAGTGTGGTGAGACACGGTACCAGGTTCCCCAGAGAAGCTGGATGGGGCTATAATTATAATTCTATAACTATAATATAACTCTAATTATAGAATTTATTCTTAAAGAGGACTCTAACAGAAACTAACTTCTTGTCCCAAAATTGCATGTTTATAAGAAAAAGAAAAAAACCCCACCAAAACCAAAGGCAAACCATTTGTTTCTATCTGTGGAGTTGCAGGAGTGCTGCGTTAGAAATTTCCCCAATATAAACACTGCCTAGAAAAAGCCCTTTCAGGTCAAACTTGGAAGTGAATTAACATAGCAATATGTGGAATTTAACAGTCAGGGAGTTTACAGCTCTTGCTGTATCTTTCCTGATCCCAGCATAGCTAGAGAATTTACATTTTAGGACAATCAGCTTGACACCTTGCACAAGTATTACTTTAAAAAGATAAAGGATTTAGAAGATGAAGGATTTACCATAAACAAGGAAGTAAATTAATTGAATTTTATAATAACAACATAGAATGGATTAAACCCTAAAAGGAGCTACACATAGGCAGAAGATAAATGGTATCAATTTATGGAAAAGGACAGGGATACATCTGAGAAATATAATCAGAAGCTGCTCTCTAATGGGATGTGGAATCATGGAAGCAGACCTCCAGGTAACTGTGATCACCAAGTAAGTGATGTGTTTGCAATTGAAAAATTGCAGCAAAAAAGAGAAATGCAGTTTGGAATGAGTACATAGAGACATTTAGTGTCACAAGGCAGGATTTAATATGTGACTGTAGTGTGATTATATGTGGAATAATTGCATTCAGAATATACAATCATGGTCTAAAACATTCAGTTTTGGTAGCATATAGCTTACGGAGTGGACAGGCCAATTTCTTGAGAGATCCTTCAAAAGTAAAAGTAATTTTTTAAAAAATGCTATAAGAAAAAATTAATGCTATAAGAATAGATTACTGTAGAATTTTCTATGTAAAATTAACACATTCCTGTCCAGTGCAGGAGCCAGCTCTATTTTGTATACGTATGAGCAGTCTCTCTTTGTATTAATAATCATGAGAATCTAAAAACCTAAAGCAGTTATAGTGAGTCAGAGCTTCCTGTCACCCATGATGATCAATAGCAGATACGCAGGGAAGGCTGTAAGGACAGTATAAGTATACAGTTACACTTCACTGGTAGACTGTCCAAGCCTTCACCAAACTGATGTGAGAACCAGTACATTTGGGGTAAATGATGGGTATTCCTCTATGAATTTATCTTTTTGACCCTAAGCAATCCTTTAGTATTCGTAGCATCTTAGAACAGAATCATAGAATTGTTTTGGTTGGAAGAGACCTTCAAGATCATCAAGTTGTGAAAACCAACTCCCAGCCAAATCCATGGGAGTGCTTACACGCACCTGGGAGTGCTGGCTTAGAGAACAGGACCAAGCCTGTTGTGATAATGATCCCCTGATGTATAAAAGCTCTATATTTATTGATGTAGAAACACTCTACGAATTAACTGAAACAATCAAGTTTGGTATTCCAGGCCCATGACTGGAATACCAGCTGTAGCACACTGACTAGGAGTCTTGAGATGACTAACGTGAACCTTTTTGCTGTAGTTCTCTCTTTGCCACCTCCTGTGGACTTTCTTCAAAACCCATCAGTAGAAATTAGCTGTTACTTTAGCTTTGAACTACTTCAAGCACACACCGAACAAACAATATTCCTACCTGGAACAGGAAATGAGCTTACGCCAAACTCCAAGTAGCACAGGCGTTAGAGGCAAGCATAGGAGAAAAAAAAGCAATTATATAGAAAAGCTCCATTTTCAATGGCAGCTGATATTTTTGTTTCTAATGTTAGAGAATGCTGAAGTTTGAGAAGGTCTAGCAGCGGATTACAGGCCAAAGAAATGCTACAGACTTGCTCGGATTCACTTCCTCTAACCATGGTAACTAAGAGCTGAATTTGGCCCACGACTCCTCCAGTGTGTTCTCCTTCTGGGAAATGTGTGTCTAAACTTTGTAGTTACAAAATACTTTGATGTGGTTGTAAGTAAATGTCAGTAGGTTTTAATGTCTGGCAAAATAAAATTATACTTGCATTAGAATAAGCATATCTAATTTATAAAATATTAGGAATCATATTGCTGCTAAAGGAAAACAATTCCTTAAACAGAGAAAAGCAAAGTGCTAAACCAGTATAAGACACGGAACTGAATTTCTTGTATTTGTAAGAAAACGAAGGAAAAATATTGCTGGGTTCATTCAGAGGCTAGTTTCTATATTGTAGGTATTTTGGAATCCTGTAGAGAAATCTCTCTTTGGGAATTGCACTACTCCTCTGTCCAGCACTCAAAGTTTATTAAAGTTTTGTGGGAAAAAAGATGTTTGGCAGCATCCCAGTCCATAAGGGTCTGAGAATGATGTGCCAGGAAGACTCGGGAGGCCTAAAAAGCCACTTTAAAATATGGAAAAGCTTTTTTTTTTTTTTTCCAGAGGCCCAGTTCAGGGGGTTTGAGTCTGTTTCATGGATTTTTTTAAGCTGCAGCACAAAACCAAGCAATTTGTTACAGGCACCCAAAACTCCTCTAACATTATCATGTTTAAACAACAGTGCTGCTTTCGAAAAGGAAAGGTTTTGCTTTTATGGTTTTTCATGGTAATTGAAAACCTTTTTTTTTTCCCCACTAATAGCTAATAGTTATCTATTTGCAGATATGTAGAAATGTATTTAGTGTGAAGATTATCTTCCAGTCACATTACTGTTTACGTGTTGGCGGGGATCAAAGTCTATTTTCGTCTTCACAGCTCTTCATGTTTCTATATACCAACATTCCTCAAAAAGTGAAAATTTTGTTCCATGATGACTGCCTAGTCAATGCACAAGCTGTTACAAATATTTTTGCTAAACATATCCATGCAAGGATAAAAGCAAAACCATGCATGTATTTAGGAAAGAAAAGCCTATTTACGCGTCTTTTTTCTTCTTTTTAGCAGTCTTTTCACCCACTTAACAGACCACATCTCCGAGCATTTGAATTTAAATCACTATAAAATTCCTTTTAATTAATTTGTTTTAAGGTTTTGAGACAGGCACTGACTTGGCAAAAATAGCAGCTTGGACAAAATCAGAGCAGAAATGCATGAGGTTTAGGTATGATAGGTACTGTACAAGAAACTTGTAAAAAAATTCTTCTTCCATTAATACTTAGAGCCCAATTCTGATTTCATTAACATCACAAGGACTTTTTCTTTTGACCACTGAAGAAAAAGATCAGGGTCAGACTATGTTTGCTGTCTGGTCATTTGAAGAACTGACCACAAGCAGGAGAGAAATAAAGCAAGCAAGCAAGAGAGAAAGGGAGATTCTGTTCATTGTATGGTATCTGACAGATCCCCGTTTCTGAACATAGGACAGATCTAGAAAAAGACAAAGCACTGCACTCCTAAGTGTCACACCATCTGATTTTCATTGTCTTTGCTTGCATAATTGAGTCCAGAGTTTAGTCTTTTTACAGTGCATGGAGGAAAGTTTCTGGATTTGGTACACCCACAAAAGTCATCATGTTGTACAGGGAGCAGACTAATGTAAGCGGGCACTCACTGAAGAGCTCTCTGCCCTAGGTTCTAGTCCCAACTCCTACAATTATTTTCATATTTATCCAGGACTGACTATTTCTCTATTTTCTGTAAAATTTGACAGCAGATCCTCTTTCTCACAATGTGCCATAACTGCAAGACTTAAAAGCTGATGGTGAATAGTATCTACTTTGGAAAGTGAAATTGGAGATGGGAGAATCCTGCCTACATTCTGAAAAGGCTGCTGCCTGCTGACTAAAGCACAGTCCAAAGGAGGGGTTGTGTCCTTTCAGACAGACAAGGGAATTGAACCTGGATCTCATCCACATTTCTGTCTGTTCTAAGCACTGAGCTGCAGTCTGAAGGGAAACAGATTTTTCCACTGTGGGGCCAGCTGTTGCTGCAAGGTCCTGGCCTAGTAAGCATTTTCAAAGCTCACCTACTGGATTGAACTCTCCAGGGAAACATGCAGAGGAATGCTTCATTTCTGGACACCTACTGGGCATTAGTCTGAGTTAATTACTAGGCTGCTCAGTCCTATTAAGGCTTACGTACCTCTGAGAACATGAATAAGCACTGCTGGAGTACTTTATGCACCTCATAATAAAACATGCTTGGGCTTCCAATCAAATATAGGTACCTCCAGGGTTATGTGGTAGATGCATAAACACTTTTAGGACTGCAATTTTGACCCAGGGCATCTAAATTCCACCTACTTGAGTATCAGGTGCTTATGTCCTTTTCTGGACCTCATCCCAGATTAGAATCAACTGCTCAGAAATAATCATAATATCTGCATAATGCTGATTTTCAGAATGATTTATAAATATTAAGTAATTAATCTTCATCTTGCCCCTGGACAAATATTTTCATTTTACATATATAAAAATTTGTGATAAATTGCCATAGGCTACAACTGAGTCAGTATCAGATTTAGAATGGAGGAATTCCTGGCTCCCAGACTAGAACTCAGCTCATGCCTTTCAGAAGAAAGAAAAAAGATAAAATTTTACTCTTCGGAAGCAAGAGTTGTTATGCTGACATGTTTTAATTGACCAAGGACGACTTCTTTTAATGTGGTTTATGTTGTGGGGTTTTTTCCCAAAGCATACAAAGCACTTTGCAGCACTACCTTTCAATTCTGGTAGACTAGGAACATCACTGACATGTAAATAACTGAGAAAGAATGATCGAAACTTATCTTTAGTAAACCTCAGATTTTGAGTGGTGTTAGAAAGAATGATTGGAAATACTGTATTTTATATTATGTAAGCTTGATGCATCAGTTAGACAATCACTCAAATTAAAGAAAAGGCTTATTAGATCACTTAATCACTACCAATAACAGCATTGTCTATACTACACAGACACTGAAGTATTTTACGAATCTTTAACATTTTATGCTCCTGCTATGTTTTTCAAGATGGAAAATCCAGAAGAAATGAACCAAAAAATAACAAAAGTAGGATGCTTTCTCCCTTCCTTGCTGAAGGAATTCTGTAATTCTGGATGCCTCAAGAATTGTCGCTGGCTTGAAAGGATTGCCAGCTACCAACCCCTTCACATCATATTCTTGGCTTGAACGTTTAAAACAGATCCCTCCATAAGTTCTCTTGCACGGCTTATCAATCTCCTTTCTACATACACAACCTAAGGAGTATGTTAGCCACTATAAAGTGGTAAGTGCTGGAAAATCCTAACGTATGAATCAATTTCTAGGCTAAAGTACCAAAACTGATAAAACAGATCACTACTACTGAAATGACAAATTGCAAGCTTTAACAACCATGCTTCAAATACTTCCATCATAACAGTTTTCAGAACTCTACATCTTGATAAACATAGTTTTAAAGCTAGTAATTCTCAGTTTAAATCCACAAATCTTAGTTAAACACTGCTTGATACATGTTTACGTTTACAACATGCAACAGAAGATCAAGAATACAAGTAATTTTGTTATACAGCAGAGTATGTTTTTTTGTGCAAAGATGTTGCACGTATCACACATATGATATGCACATGAGGTCTTACCAGAGACCACACTTTGCAACAATACACATAATTTTCAGCAATAAAAGTTCTAATGTTAGATATTCAATAAATTGAATATGGTCATGGCTGTGATACTCCTTTAGTAAACTCTCACTTCAAGTATGCCTGCTAAGGGTATTTGCATGATTGGAAAATTTTCCTATCATTCAAATAGCCCCTTCCTTTCCTTACAAAAACCTGTATTTTGTACTTCTTTTCTGAAATCTTGAAATGAGAATACTAGGGGGTTATGTTTATACCAGACTTGAGAATTTTGAAACTTCAGTCTCGTAAATACCAGGGCTTCAATTTTAGGCCGACAGCACATCCTAGTGGTTACTCACACCGTTCTTCGGGATTTGGTTTACGCAATACCTCAGTCATAGCGGAATAAATACTTTTCTGGTATCCTTCACTTTTATCCTGCACTTTTCTTCTTTTCCTTTATGGAACAACTAAGAATGAAGTTGGGATTTTGGAAGGAGGCATGAATTAATAAAGCTGAGGTAATTCAGAAACATTGAAGATTTTAAAATTGGTTCTATGTATATTTTAAGCAAAGACATGCTTCTAAATATGCATCATTTTAGCTATTTTTAGGCAGAACATACAACGAACAGTAGTGTAGTTTGTCCTTTTGTTTTTATTTTCCAATAGGAAGAAACAACATCTCTGTTTTTACTTCATTTTCGTCTGGGCAGCTTTACCTGGGAAATATGAGTAAAGGGCTACACAAACTACTGAGTACTTAATTAGTCAATAAAACTATAAATTTAGTCATCAAAAATGCATCTATTACAACATTTTAATGTGGGGGTTTTTTGCCAGTCAAGTATGCAGCACAACCATATAGCTGTTTGTTAAAGCAGGTAGCAATCAACAGAAAATGGAAATAAACTGCTGCTTAACTTTTAAAATTTTGCAACAGCCCCATTTAGAGACTTTTAAGTGACTTCTTAGGGGGAAAGCTGTGAAATACGGGATGCCTATACGGAAAATCTTAAAGATATTTTTCCCCAGGGAAGTTCACAATTTTGCATTGTGCAAACTCTTTCAGCTTATTTCTCACTCTCTGATATGATCGTATTTATAATGTATATCTTCCCAGTAAGAAATATCAGGTAACACGTTTGTCGCTTAAAGGAACAGACTTGTAAATGGAGTTCTGTATTCCATGACACGCTGTGTAGGTGGAATTGCTTGTAAAAGGACTGGAAGGAATGTCCTCTAAGGAGCAGCTCAGGGCTTTGGGCTTGGCTCGGCTGGAGAAAAGGAGGCTGAGGGGTGACCTCATTGCTCCCTACAGCTTCCTGAGGAGAGCAAGTGGAGAGGGAGGTGCTGATCCCCTCTGCCTAGGATACAGTGACAGGACACAAGGGAATGGTTCAAAGCTGTGCCACGGGAGGTTTAGATCGGACATCAGGAAGCATTTCTTTACCAAAAGGGTGGTCAAGCACTGGAACAGGCTTCATGGAGAGGTGGGTAATGCCCCAAGCCTCTCAGTGTTTGAGGAATTTGGACAACATGCTTTAACTTCTGATCAGCCCTGAAGTTGTCAGGCAGCTGGACTAGAAGATCGTGGTAGATCCCTTCCAGCTGAAATCTATTCTATTCTGTTCTACCCTTTGCCTGCTGAACATCTGCTTCTTGCTGTGGCAGTACTAATCAGAAGGAAGCACACTTTTGCAGCAGAACCTGCTACCGTGAAGGAGGGAAGGTGGTGAATATGGAGTTGACTCTCCCATGTTGTTTTTCCCTCATATTTTTAACATATTTCTTTCCCCTTCTTGAATCAGTTATTCTAGAGTAATTTTAATGCCTGATACATTTTTGGCATTTTGTTCATGGTTAAAATGTTTAAAATCATATTATATGGGAGAAACACATTTTCTGCTACTATTATATGAGTTTTCCAAAGGCTCAAAAGTCAGCACTCGGTTAAAAGCATCCCCAGCTTTTAGTTTGGCTTCATGGTCTTCTGCTGCCTGACTCATGTTCAATGTGTTACTGGCAACGCTAATGTCTTAATTTGGCTGAGACGAAAACTCGCCCAGAAATAGTCCCTGTGCCCCATCTACAGGCAAGTCCATCCTTTCCTGTAACGCTGAGGAACACACAGCAGGTCCCACATATTCTCTCCTAAGAAGGGGAGCCAAAGAAAAGCAAAGTTCCAGCAGTCAAAACTCTGTTAACAATCCCAGATGGGTATGCATACCGTGTTTTAAAGCTGTAGCTGCAAGGTAAGAGACCACAGAGAGGTTTTTTGCTCACAGTTCACAAACGTTTTCTGAATGAGCATTGACAGTGGCTGTAACAGCAGGTACAACCTAAGCAACAGTACTGCCTGCTTCTCTACCAGACCAGATAATTTACTGGAATAGCTTACGTACCAGAGTTTGGGAATCCTTGTTATAACCAAAATCTCAACAGTGATGAAGGGAGTTCTCAATCAAAATATGCTAACTTCTCAACAGAAAGGCACATAGCAGGTAAAGGAGAAAAGATGATCTGCAGGTAATGCTATTTAATATAAATTAATATATTTTTACGCTTAATGAAAAAAGTTGTGGTTGGAAGGGACGTCTGGTCATGGTCCACATGACAGGTTTTTTTCTTAATAGGTGACGGGGTATGGGAGAGATTTGTTTATATGATTTTTGTTAGAGTTGAAAAATTTTGTCGTAGAGAAGCATCTTTTTGCCGAGAAGCATCTGTTGTTGAGCAGCATCTTTTCCAACATATCATGCCGCTATATTATTCTGGTGTGTATTTTATTCCTATGAGTGCCATAATCGTAGCGCTTGAGGCTGGAAGGGACATATGGAGGTCATCTTGTCCGATCCCCCTGCTCAAGCAGGACTACCTAGAGACAGTTGCCCAGGACCATGTCCAGTTATGTCCTGAGTATCTCCAAGGATGGAGACTCCACAACCTTTCTGGACAACCTCTTCCAGTGCTCAGTCACTTCCACATTAGAGTATTTCCTCTGCGAATCATACCAAACAGTCCTCTTTGTTACAGAGAACATCTCAAAAATCTATGAATTTTAATTTGTCCTTCATCTGGAGCATGGACTTTTAGTGAAGAGGTATACTGGCTCAGTTCAAACTGAATCTAAATTTTGTTTTGTTCTTTACCGCAAGTCATATCTGATAACATTTCTGAAATATTTTTGTATTACAGAATTCTACAGGGAGATCCTTCCTTTGAGAGTGGTCAGAAGACTTCATAATCTTGAATTTTCAAACATTTGGCATGCATTCTTTCCATTCTTTCGCAGCAATGACAGATGTGCCCTTCTGAGGAGTTGTGTGTGAGGGTTATTCACACTTGATTATTTCATGTTCACTACTTCCTGTTACACAGCACCTACTGTTACATCGCTTAACATATTTTGAGACAGCATACATAAAATAAATGAATAAAACTCTATCAGTGCTTTGCCAAGCAAAGACAGATGTCATTAACTCCATTCACTGCAACAGGAGCTCACGTTTTAAAATGCCAAATAGCCTAGTGGCAGTAGGCAGCTAACAAGTCCCCAGATAGCTAACATGCAAAATCCAAGTAACCATGAAAACAAAGAAGCCGCATCTTAAGTTACCACCCAAACTGCTAGTTACAGGCCCTTCTGGATCCAAAAACCAAACATTCCCTTCAATGATCATCCACAAAAGAAACAAGGAAGTCATCAGAATGTGATGGCAGCATTTCCATAACAAAGATCAATTTCTTAGAACTGATGACAGCCCTGTGACAGAAAATCGATGATGGAAAGAAAAAAAGAAATTAAATTGAGTTTTAAACTCTCATTAAGTTTTAATAAAATGAAACAAAAATGCACTAGAATGGTTTCCAGTGTGAGTAAGCACCAGAGCGGAGCGTGAACTAATCTGCTGTACACTGTTGGATGCCCACCTCAAATAGCTGACAGTAATACCACCATAATACGAAGGGAAATCTGTGATTTTCACTGTATGAGAATATGAGTTTAATCCTTACTGCCCATCCCAGAGTGAAATTCTGATCAGGCAAGACAGACAGCCCGCTTATCACTAAGGATCTGCACTTGTATTATACAAAGTAAGAAGAAAAAATGAGGAAACCTATGAAAGTAATGACATATAAATAAAAATATAATTCATGAATAATATATACCACATATTTTTCCAACTGCAATTATAAAATAGTCTACTTTCTTTGCCATTTTAATTTTGTAAATTATTTATAGGGTTCCATATACTAAGGAATAATCCCCGTTTATTATGTTTTGACATAATTCTCTTTTAAATAAATTTGAAATTCATGAGAGTAGGATGTACATAATGATTGACATAACAATAATTCGCATCAGTCTTTCCAGTAGTGGAAAATGATGCTACTACAGCTGTTATCTCCAAGTTCTGGGGACTAGCTTTATTACTCTTTTCTCTAATATTAGAAGCTTTAATACTTAGTAAAGATGAACTCTGTCAGTTTGGTTTTTAGCAATTATTTCACATGTAGCCTCTTGTTAAGAACAAGGAAGCTTGTGTGTGTTCTGGAGAAAGAATTAATCCAGCACAGTGGTTCTAGTTCACTGAAAACCCATACCACACATGGGAAAGCGATCCCTTGTCTTATGTGTCAATTAGGACTTTTTCACTGCACAATACTTTGAAAAATGATACATTCATGAACATGAATCTATGTGTGAGGATGAGATTTCATACAGTTGTTTCCTGTGTTACCAAAACACCTTAAGTCTTCTCTAAACACAGTTATTTCAGTCTTTCCTGAAAGCATCTGCATTTTTAACTTCCGATCATGCTGGTTGCTTCTCAGCAGATGCATCTTTCCCTTTTTTTTTTTTTTCCTTAACATCATGCACCATTTTCTAATTAAGCCCTTACCAATGCTAAAGTAGAACAGAATGATTATTTCACCTCTCCTATGAAAGATATTTTTATTTACATATTATAGTATAGTGACGGCATTTTCCGAAGTTGTTTGAACATTACTCACTTGCATATTTTGACTTGAATTGGTGGAAAACCTCCTTTCCCTCTAGACTGTTAAAATATCCTAAACCCTCAGATTTATGGTAAAAAAGCACTCTACTTTTGATTTGTTTTGTAGAAAAACTTTCTGAAAGTATTCAAAGCAACCTATTTGCAGAAGTGCATCCCTTTAACCTTTTTTTCAAGATTTATATTTACATATTTACAATATGGCTTTACATAAGCACTGCCACTGGAGAAGGGTATCCAACTTAGTAACCTTATTACCTTTCTTGCATAGATCCAGACCAGTGTATCAACCACCGAGGGCATCACAGGAAATCAAAAACAATAGGGTTGGAAAAATTTATTAGGGTTTCTAGTCCAAAGTTATTCTAATAAAAGATTAATTAAAACCAGTGATGGGCCAGGGACTACGCTTGTATGAGTAAAGTGAGGTTGCTTTCCTTCAGGAAGGTAGAGACCAGCATTAATTTGGCTGTTTCCCCTTTACCAGCCTCCACAAAACTTAACGGAACGGGTTTTGGAGTTTAAGACTTTGAGCCTTGACTCAGATTTGGCTGAAACTGGCCAAAAGATTCAAGTTCGCTAGAGGAGGAGGACAGGCGGGCAACCATATGACACAACTGTATTAATCTAACTACAAAGAGACCAGACTTGTTCCAGGCAAAGATGCCTACTTTGGAACCTGAGGCAAAGACACAAAATACTAGTATATGGAAAAGGACTGCATAAGCTCAAAACAATGATTTTAAGTCTGTGAAGTGTCTGAGTTCTCCTCCATTTTTTTTAGGCCAGCTCTGGGATAAGCAGTCTGACAAGTTTTGCGATTTTGCTAAGTACGAAACTTCCTGCCACTGTGCATACCTCCAATGAAAATATGTTTCCAGTCATTTCCACGACACAGGGACAGCAACTATTAAAAAAAACCATGTAGCTTCATTCTTTGAATAAAGCTCTGCACCATTGGTACCTTAATAATGGAAAGCCTAAGCAAACAATTGCAATGCAGAGAAAAAAAATAAAGGAACAAGAAAAGTCAGGAATTTAGCTAGAGAAAGAAAAAGAGAGAGACCCCAGCCACTGTTCTTTAGTACCTCTTACTCTGCACCGTTTCTTCCTGCATACACTTCTCAGTCACGCCTCAAGCTGAAATCTGCATTTGCCTCCTTCCAAGAATTTACAGCTGCAGCTCCTTGGATATTTGGCAGAGTATCACTAATGGTCCTAATTTAGTTCAGCATCTGAGGTCCTGTGCTTTGTTAGTGGAGTTAACTGGCATTTTGGCAGTTTTTACAAGGCACTTCTAAAGCAAAGCAAAAAAAAAAAAAAGTCCAGAAAATGCTTGAAATTTAATATATATTTTGCATTATTCGTATGTCCACTGGAGTCTTCCTGTCACAACCTGCCATCCGTTCTTGGAATTGGGAAGTATCTCTCTACACCAGATTGCTCACTCTGTCCTGCTCTCAGAGGGGTGTTTTGGACGGGACCCTGGGTTATAGAGGCTTTGCCCAGCTGTGGAGCTGTAATAATTGTCTCTCTCAAATTCCCGCCATTTCTGCCTGTCCACGCGCTTCCTAACATCGACCTCACTAGCTCCGGCTCCTCCTCAGCGCCCACGGGCCTGGTGTGACCCCG
>VXAK01003230.1:0-12730 GCA_013399435.1 Arenaria interpres
AAAATGAAAAAAACCCAACCAAAAACATATTGTTTAAAAACTTGCTTCGGACAAAGGAAAAGAACTCAATTCATCTGACTACAGCTTTGAGTGTCAGCCAATCAGCTCCTTATCAGAATCTGTTTCACAGACTTTACTCATCTTAGTCCTGTAGTACTCAGCTATTCTCCCTAGCCTGTATCAGCATTTCATGAAAATATCTAAAACAAATAATACTTCGACTTTTACTACAAGTTAGATTCCTTTAAAAAAAAACAACAACCAAGGGTAAAAAAAAAAAACAAACCAAACAAAACAAAATCAACAAGGGAACGTTAGTGAAATGACAAAATGTTCCCAGAAGTCTGCTGACAACCTGGTTCCACCATGATACTGATAAAAAATCCAGAAGTGAACACTTTGAATAAAAAATCATTTATGTTTTGCACTTAAGAAAGCACTTAAAAGAATGGTGGAACAAGATAAAAAATACCAAGTAAAAAGTTTGGATCTAAGAGGGAAAATTTATGATCATATCTTTAATGAAAATGCTTGTTAAATGAAGAGTAGAAAGAAATTATTAAAGTAATTACTAGTGTCTGTAGGACATTAACAGTAAGACTGTATAAATAACTCTACAACCTACTAGAATTGAGAATATAAATAATAATTGCATTTAGAAAGTAGTCTTATTCTACAATCTGTTGTGCAAAGAAACACTAAGCAACAGCTGACCTTTAAAGAATTATTTTTCATAGTAGTGATATATGAAGAAATATTCAATCAACTACATTCAATAAAGAAATTAAGAGCTTATTTGAAATGCAATGTGTTGTGATAAAAAGAAAGTTTCTTTAATTACCTTAAAGATTCTCCCTTCAATACATTTAGCTGGGTCCTTACAAATCTCAGAAACAATGTATTGGTATAACGTGAACAATGGTAAAATCTGTAGGAAAAGATTAGGTAATCTAGTTATAAATGTCATAATGGGTAAAATTATAGAAAAGTAGATTACAATTATATATCACAAATATATAGATAATATAGGAATACTCCTTTCACTGCCACATAGCGCCACTACTTGTCTTATGCTCTGCGTAGGATAAATATGTTAAAAGTTCTTCAGCTGGCTAAAGCTAATGCCTTATACTATCTTCTATGTGATCTACAGTGTAGAAATTGAAGTTTCCCCAAATTATTCTCTGTGTTCAAGGTGTGGCTTTTTGCTATACCATTAGAGAGTAAACCTGCTGGAAAGATGTTGATATATGGGATTTCCATAATTGTCTGCATTTTGATGCCATCTTTTCAGTTTAAGTAACAGAATAATAGAATTCTGTGAGCTTTATGAAATAGATACAATGAAGTCCTGCAATTGTCTAAGTGAAATGATATCAATTGTAAAATGAACTGGATGGTGATGAGGCTTATAGACAAATTTATTTGCATTCATTTAAAATTGAATTTTTTTGTAGGGGCAACTAATAAAAAACATTTTTAAACTGAGTTCTAGTAAAATATACAAACACTGTTTTTATTATTATAAAATATTTCAGAAAAAGCAGATTCTTTCCTAACAGATGTATTTGTTTATTGAAAATGAAAGAACTTCCAAAATGTAATTACTGTTCAGCTTTCACATTTTTCTTTACTTTAAAATGTCCTCCAGCTTTGAAAATGCTAACAGAATTGCTACTTTCTTGTCAAATGCACTTTTAGTTTTTTACAAAGTAGTTTGATACTTCTGAATTTGGATTACAAATGCCTGAGGCAAATGTTTTAATTGCACCCATGCAGTTTCCAACTGATATTTGAAGTAGTTCAACAAAATTAGTCTTTGAAGTCTTATTTTTAATAAAACTTGAATCTTGATGTGTTTTGGTTTTAAGTGTCAAATCAACTTAGTGCCCACCATCCAAAACATTCCCATGCATTAAGCATTCAGTGGAAATGAAGCTCTCATCCTGCTGAAACTGCAACTGCTTTGACCATGATCTATGACCTGGATCTATATTCTGCTAGTACAAGTGCAGAAAGAATCAAAAATGTGCACGGGCATATGAAGCAAGCAGTCAAATTAAGTGTCCCTGCTTCCAGGTAACTGTCTGCTCCTCGATGTCATTTGATCTCCCATAGTGAGGGCAGCTAGGCAAAGCTTAATAACAAAGTGAACTCCAGTAAAGCAGGATGGGAAGAAGCAACAACAGACACTTAGTCTGAAGTTTCAGAAGAAATCAATCCAATGAATTGCTTTCTGATAAAAAGAGGTAACATCTTGCTGCCTCCTCGTCTCTAACTCCTCTTCCATCTCTACCCCCTAACATTTTCTTACTTCCCTGCCACCAACCACGCAATCTCTTCCCCTCCCTTGCACTGGCTCTTCCACTTGCAGGACCTTTCCATAAGTGGAGTCAACTCATTAAAGCAGGAGAAAACTATTTTTTCTGCTGGGGAGTTTTCTGCCATGCTGAGAGTTGATTTATTGAGGTATACAGTAATCGCCTGTTACAGCATACAGGACCAAACAGAACAGAGGTAAAATTCAATCTTTTTCAGTACTAGTAAGCAATTCAATCTATTTCTTCCAATGTCCAGCACTGCACCTTTGCAAGAAGTTGGATTTAAGTGGAAATGGTCAGTAATTAAATGGAGCAAATAAGCAAAGGATCAACGTAAGAGGGAAGCTGTAAAACCATTCTATACAGAGGAATAAGAGAATGTGTGAAGAAGAAAGGCAGAAGACACTTTTATTTACTGAATGTGAAAGTAAAATTATTGAAAGCATTCTGGACACACTGCATTTAAGGTAATCCTCAGTATTTCAAATGTGTATTTCAAAATGCATATATTAGGAAAATTTCTCTAAAATGCCTAAGCTAAGTGTACCACGTATTGTCATCTTTGTGAATAAACAAGTACCCTGTATATTCTAAAAATTGTAGGCAGAAAGCTATACCTTGCCTCTATCTCAGTGCCACAGAACCTAACTATACAGGTATTTTGATAGAGCTTCTGAGCTATCTTGTAACTACACACACACAAAAAAAAAAAAAAAAATTTGGTTTGTTAATATTCCCTTCCAGAGTATAAAAATAATACTTACTACTAAATTTTGTTTTGCACAATGTAGTTCAAACATAAGGAAATTCAGACTTGCAACTACAGTGGAGATATCAGCTCTGTAGCGATCAGAGAACAAGTCGATACCAGGAATAAGCATATTTGTTTCATATTGTGCAAAGTCACAGTCAGATATCGGATGTGGAAGAGAAGCTCTAAACAGGGTCTGAAAGTAACAATAATGAACTATTTGTGAAAAGATGTATAGACATTAGTGATACACTATAAAACTCCAAGCCTTGACACTCATAAATGACTTCATAAATGAAACTTAAGTATCCAGTTGTTTCCAGACAAAACCAGGAAAAATCTTTTCAGAAAAAATGCCTTATGTGTGAACTTGATGGGGAAAATAAACAGGCTGTAAGTAGTGTAAGGACAGTCTTTCATAAAACAAAAGCAAAAAAGAAAAACTAATCTAGGCATACAAAAATAATCATGAAAGATTCCTCAGCAAGTACACTCCCCAGGTAGTGAAAAATCTTCCTAAAGAGCCAATGACTTTTCTCTCAGATTCCAAGTCAAAGCATCCCAAATAAATCTCTGGAAACAATGGGGGGGGAAAAAAAACAACTAATAAATCACTACAGGTTCTCATAAAGATATCTTAGATAATTCTTAGGATAAGCCTCTGATCAGCAGACAGAAAGATCTCAGTAATTTATTCGAAGATCTCCATAATCAAGGAAAATGCCTAGGAAAAAAATGTTAAGATGATTCTGGGGATGTGTTCAAACATTTCTGTACCAGTCTGAAGGTATTTCATGGAAAACGTCAGAAGAAAAACCTTTTTATTTTCCCCCCAATCTAAGAAAGCTAGTTTGATTTTACTAAGCCTTAAGTCTGCCATCATCTCAGCTGTTGTTTCTGGGAGAGATGCTGACTTTAAGGTGAGTTAAAAGCTAGTTCCACCCTAATTCTGCCTTTACCTCGGTCAGGTAGTGCAGCTTAAATCATATAACTTAAAACTGATGTGGACTTTAAGGAAGTAACTTAAATGTTACTCCTTTAAAAAGGGAGAAGTGCTAATATTGTTCTGATGTTGGATATTCCTTCTCAATTGTGTTTTTCTTGTAATTAGCAATGATATGCTAGAGAAACATGCATTTACATACCCAGTTCTGAGATATTAACAGGCCTAAAGCCTATACCAGAGGTGGAATTTAAATAAGGTTATAAAAGCTTTCCAAATCAAGGAACAAATTATGGGCTTGAACTTCACAAGGTACAATGACAGTAATTGATTATATTTTTCAAGACACTCACCCTGCAAGCTGCCCCTATCCCAATTAATACCAGACCCACTTCAGTCAAGTCACAATTATTTCTACCATTATACAACTGGAACAAATGCTTACTATTATTTCTGTCAAAAGAAGGAATCAAAATTGTTCAGCATTGTACCACAAGTAATTACAGTGCTGAAAGCTAGCCAAAATTCTCCTTTACCTTCAACTTGTTCTCTCTTTGCTGAGCTTAATGAGGTTTTAAACATGGCCTAGCACAGGTCACACAGGTCACAACCAAGGCACAAGATTTTAGAAAGTGGCATTGGTTTGTTGTTGAAGTAGCCAACTAACTTCCTGATGCTGCACTGGGATGAGTAAGCATTGATGCCAGTGGAATATGACTGGCAGAACACTTGCAGTTCTTTTCCCTATATCACTTTTGTTACTGGTATCTTAAAACTTCCTTTTAAACGTAAACTCAAACCTTTTTTTCTTTTATAGTTAGTTGCTAAAAGTTTGAAAACTTAGTTTTAATGATCTTATTTTCTTTGTAAATGAAACTGAATAATTTTGAGTATCCTCTATATTTAGAGCTGAGATTTTAGTATTTCAAACCAATATCTTTCAATGCTAAAGAAGATTCAAACATTTCTTTCTCTAAAGAGTCTGTTCTCCTGGTTTGAAAATTTCAGTATCTCTCTGAGACACTAGCCTCTTATTGAAGTGATAATTTTAGTCTATAATACAGGAATAATGTTAAAAACCAGAGAACAAAAACATCTAATCTAATGTGCATAAATTGTCAACTACCTCTGATCTCCAGTTTTCCTTTACAATCAAAATGAAAAGAGAAATATTTTAATAGAGAGTTATTGAGATTTAAATTTTAGAAGCAATTTATGAATTCTAACTGAAGTTGTATTCTTACCTTAAAAAGTATGGCAGAAAAATAGCAGTATTTAGTTCTTAATCTTATCTGTGATGTTGTTATATACCTAAAGTGCAACAAATAGTAAGAAATATGAATGTGCCCATCAATATAATTATTCTAACTCTTTTTTTTTTTTTTAATCTAGTATAATAATGATAATAACACAATCTAGATGCTTTCCATATTGGAAAACAGCTGCCTGTTCTGTAGATAGGTGCTCAGCTGTGCCACACAAAGAAAGAGGCATTTGACCAAAGATTTACCTAGACAAAGAGAGTTGTCTCGATTCTCTTTGAAATTAGAGAAGTCCGATCTAAGTGCAAAATCTACCTCACACAAAACTAGAAAGATAAAGCAGGTCATGCAACTCACACCTTAAAGTGTTTCCATAAAGGAAGCCTCAGATAACTAGCACACGAGGACTTTCACCACGGTAGGTGTCTAGCTGGATTAAATGAATCCCACACAGTACCTCATCAGAGCTTTAAACCATCCTGGTAGCAGGGTTCTCCTCTGATCTACAAGATTAGAAATCTTTAATACAATATTAGAGTTCCCTAATCTCTAATCTGCATTTTACAGCCTGAGACTAAATTGCTCTAGAAAGAGCAACTCAAGGGAAAGATGTTTAAAAGCCCAAATCAGGCCTGAATAGAAAAGATCTGCCTGAGGGAGAAGCCGAGAGGATGGCTGCCTCCAGATTGCTGCCAGGATTTGGAATGGACACATCAGCCATAAAAAGGAATAGTACACAAGCACCTGTAAAAGCAGCTAGACATTGGGTCTCGCCCCATTGGACCTGAAATTGTACCATACCCCAGAATTAGAAGAGCTGCCGTTTAGAATCAACTTAAAGTCACTCCTTTTACTCTTGGGTGCTAGTTCCTTGTGTGCCAATGCCGCTTCCTCCCGAAATACCCATGCTGATACTTTCAAAGCTACCTTGGTTTACAGATATTTTACAGTGATATTAATATGCCCTGCTTCTTTGGTAAGAGAGTTTACTCAGATAAAGCTCTGCCCTTTCATGGTTATAATGCTTGTAAGGTCATTTAGAGCTGGCTTATATTTCTAAATTTTATATTTTGTGCATTTTTGTATTGTACAATACATTGAGGAACAGCTCAGAATTACATCCATAGTGTTTTACCAGCAGTCAAGGAGTACTGGACAGAAATATTTATTGATGGTAGACTTTAATACAGTAATTCAAATTTCATTTAGTTGTAATTCACCAGAAAATGAGTGCTTTAGGCAGTAAATCTGCCCTCAAGATACATTAATATTTAATATGTGCAATGACTTGGGAGATGTGATATTTCAATTGAAAATCAATATGACTGTAAAACCCTTGCCCTTATGACTTTTTATCATTTTGTTTTATTTTAATGATCTCTCCATGTAATTTACAGCTGCAATTACGATCAAAGATGAGCACTCAAGAAAAGGGAAAAAACAATATTCTCCAAAAGAGCAACTTTTTTTCCTGAAAGGAAAAAGTCCCCTGCTTTTGATGAATTTTTTTTGTAGCAGCTCACTAGTGCTTTTAAATTAATTTCAAGTTGCCTACTGTCCTGGATGAGCAATTTGTTTAAAATATGAAAGAAATTATACATATATAAAATACTTACTGAGCTATCTTAGCCACTAAGACTGCTGCATGTAAACACCCCCAAACTCCAGCCTGAGAAAGAAATTTCTGGCTAGTATCAGTCAATCTTCCAACTGCAAAGCAGTCGGTAGCATTTGTTGGAAAACCAAACTTTTGCCAGTTGTTAAGAGCATCAGCAATGTTGAGTGTTTCATCAAGGGCTTGACACCAATATTTAAAAGCAGCTCTGTAACACATAAAAACCATACTCATCATATTGCTGACATTTTCCAAAGTGAAAGATAAGACTAGCTTCATTTTACCTTTATTGCCTGAGTTATAACTAATTCTGATTAGGTCAAAAGTTGAAATACAGTTTCTACAACACAAAAAGACACCATACCTGATCAACAGACTTATTGGAACTTATCATAAAATTAAATTGTCAAGCAATAGATATTATTTCCTAAAACCACATAGAGATGCTTAATCAATTTACTTAATTGCAATTAACTAGCTAAGAAAAACAATTTCTAGCAAAAAAGCCTCTCACAATATAGCTACTAGTGATTTAGATGAAAGAAGTTATATAGAGTTGAGGACAGTACAAAAACTTACAAGACAGTTGAAGTGTATACGAATGCCTATTAAAAAATGAAACCATGCTCTTTTTTAATCCAATAACTATGTACCTTTTGTCTCCAGCATAAAAGTGAAGATTTCCAAGTTCATGTAGAGCCTGAACCTTGAGGTCTCTCTGGTTGTTTATTTCAAGGATTCCTGTTATTTGTTTTTTAATCAATTAGAAAAAAATATTATCACATCATTAAATCATTTACTGAATCTTGAACAAATTTTGCTTGAGAAGTAGACAGGCATTCACATGTAATTAAATGCACGAATATTTCTTTAAAGATTTATTAGGCTTGTATATTTTACCTTCAAATATACAATTTCTTATTTCTACTAACTTTAAAAACAAGAGTAGGATGTATTTATGGACCTGTTTAGCTAAGCTTTTTTGGTTTTGTTTTCTCAGATTTATCAAATTTCTTCATCTTCAGGAGATAAACTTGGAAGCAGGCCATTCACCAGGGCCCTGATAAACAGCACTGCCTGCGTACAGCACACTAGCAATGTCCCTGTCATTTCTAGATCCTTTACGTCAAATAAAACCACTTATGGCATCTGTTGACCTGTGACACTTCACCTATTTTTGTCATACAGCAAAACCAGGTCAACTTTAACTGTATGAGTAAAGCCATACTAAAATGTAATATGGAAGCCAAGTAACTAGGTCTCATATTCAAATGCACAGACCCCAAAAGGTCTGTTCCCTAGAAAAAGAAGCTATCATGAAATTAAAACGAATCTGCTGAACTTTACAGCAGATTTTTAATTTGGGATTAATCAGTATAACTCCATTGAAGTTATGCTTTTTCACGAGATGAGATAACTGTAGAGGTTATGAACCAACTAGTGGCTTGTTTAGGACCTAATGCAGCTTTTCTGAATGAACAGGAAGAAGGTTGTATGTTTCTTGAAACCATCTTTCAGACAATTATAACTAACAGAAAAGTCATGCTGCAATAAACATTTGTGAACACAAATAGGCAGAATGATATTACATGTTATCTGTACACATAAATTTATATTAAAAATTACCAATTGTTTGTTCATAGGAAGAGATAATGACTGAAAGCTGTGATTGTGGTATTGGTCTACTCTCAACCATACTGGAGAAATTAAATTTTTCTTGCGAAATGTCATGTGGTGTTGGTAGAAATATCATTTCAGGTCCCAGACTAAATTCCAGCCTTCTTTTCGAAGAGATATTACTACTGATCGGTCTTCCAGCATTTTCTAGATCAGAAAAGTGATTTATGATAAGTTCAGATAAATATTGTGCTATTTCCAGCACCACAAGTATTCTTGCACCATACTATTCAAACAAATATATGATTCCTGTGTGCCCTATTTTTATCTGGTTTCCTACGCTATGATTCTGTCTGTGAGTCTCCTAATAAACTTGTTGGATATAACTCATTTGTCAGTGCAACTGAATGAAAACATGTGCCCTGTTACAGAAAGAAACTTGGGAAGATCTTCCAGTCAATTCTCTGACAGAGGTTTGGCCGCAGACAGAGAAGTGACACAACTGGATGAAAATAACTGTTATCAACCAAGCATGAGACATAAATTATAGAAAATCAGGCTTAGAGCTTGTGCTTACAGAACCTCATAACTTTATATTCTATGCTTTTCTTAATTGTCAATAACTAAAACTTGATTTTTTAAAAAAATCTATTCCTTTCACTGTTTACTATTTTAACTGCATAGACATTTTACTAAGTGAGAAACAGTTAAATAAATTACCTTGTGTATATGCAAGAAATAATGAAAGTAGTTTTCTGCTGTGTCTCAGTGCTCTGCTGTGATACTTAGATTTTTGTACAGTTTCTCTAAAACATTTCAGTGTATCATTCACATCGAGAGGTACATAAACTAGAGCTTTTGCTTGACTGCAATCTAAAAGGAATTAAATTATGAAGAACAATTTTGCATTAGATAAAAAGATATTTTTAGTAAATCACACCGCAAAACATGTGTTTGAACAATTCCACAACTTCAAAAGTAAAATACATTAATGTAATTGTCAGGTTTTTTTATCTGTTGGATTATGAATTAAAGCAAAATTATTAACCACCAGGAACATTTATATCTTTTTCAGTGTTAAATTTTAGTTGTCACATGACATCTATATTCCCTCAATTACATCTGCCCTGGACATGTATCAGCTCAGTCCTCTACTCTGAAATCTGGTATCTGAAGTCTGGAAACATCTTTTACTACAACTGCTCATCCCATTTACTGTAAATCCCATAATTTCTATGTACCAAACCTGTGAGCCTGCACGCCCTCTCCACTGAATGCATATTATCTCCTCTTACATACAGCATTATTTATTGTTTAATTACTTCTCTCTGTTGAATTCAACACAAAGCCTTGGGTCTCTGTGATATGAGGAACTATGCTTTACAAACTTGCATCAATGAACCATAACACTTTAATCCTGGGTGGAAAGTACAAGAACTGTGGATAAAAGAGGTGTTTTGTCACCTTGCAGTTCACTTCAGTTTTTCTATTGATTCTATCAGTAACAGCTCAGGTTCACATTAACTTCTGGGTATATTGCTGGATATTCAACAATACTGATGGAAAACTGGGCCAAGACCACCAAGCTCACTCAACATACTGCAGTTCATCTGGCATCTGGATGACAAATGCTTTTCTCTGCTTTCAGATACAGTCTGAATATATTTGGAAAGGTCTCAACAACATTACTATCCATCCCAATTTTCAAGAATAATAATTTGAAGAAAAAATTGAGTTTATATTAAAGGAAACAGATTATAGAAGCAGTGGAAGACTTATGATAAGGAGGAAAAATAATATCCACTATGAAACAAAAGGAAACCGTTTGGTAGAAAAGAGCTTATGAAACTGAAACGTGCTCTGACCTGTATAATCATTTTTCTTCTCAGAATAGGAAAAGGATCCAGGAAAGATCTGTTCATTAGCAGAATGGGTGACAGGCAATGGTAATTTTTGCCCTATGTAGTTTCTGCAACTCATCTACAAAGCAAGTTTTGTTTCTTGATAATCAAATAAGATTCAGAAAAAAATCAGTGTTTGGTGCTTAAAGTCAGGTCTCTAAATACACAGACATATGAAAAAATAAAAGAGGACTAATTTACAAAGACATCCATGACCCATAACTAGTGTCCATGTCAGTAAGAGGTGAAAAATTCACAACACCGAAATGTTAGATGTAAGTATTCAGACATTAATGAATTATACTGGTATTTGCCATAATCATGAGCAACTTGTTGATGTTCAGCATATATTCCATCTTTCTTTGCCTGGGTAAATGCTTGCTTGCAAGGAACCTGTCAATGTAAGTATGCCTAAAGGGCTCACTGCCTGTAAAGCACAATGCAATGCTGCATAGGGATATACAAAATAGCTCTAAGCAAATAACAGAAGCACTCCAGCCCTGTCAGAGAAGCAAACTTCCAGACTTCTATCATGGGCTAATCCAGCACAGACATTTTATTTTGCTAATGTAGCTACATCACTTCAGAAGCAAAAGGACCAATTCAGAGCTAGTTCTAGTCTCTCTGAATGGCACTGCATTGTGAAATGCAGCCATACCCTCCAGATTTCTAATCTGATGATGTCTTTTTTGAACAATTCTTACTACTATTATCTAACATTGGTCTTTTTTCTGTAAATTGTCTTTCAAAACTATGACTGCTTTTCCATGTTGCTCAGTTTACAGTGGCATGTGGTGAATTGCCACACCGCTTTTTTGGGGTTTTTTTGAGAGAGGACTATGTTCTGAACAGCAGGGCCCAAAAATAGTCGGCAGGAAACAGCTTGATTAGTTTTGGACTTAGGAGCAGTGTTTCAATGCAAAAACAAAGCAATCTCTTTGTATTTAATTTAATTAATCACAAAGATTGTGCAATATCCAAATAAATGTTTTCAGGTTAAAAGAGCGGCATCAAGAACGAACATGAAATTAGATTTAGGCTCATAATATAAAATGGGTACATTATGCATGGAAGAAATGTTCTCTGGGTCATCAAGTCCAGACCTCTGCTGTTGCTGGAATTATGTCATATGAGCATTTTCATGCACTTCAACAATTATATAATTTATTATAATTTACTATTTGTGAACATTGTGGAAAACCATATTAATCTACTCATTGAAAGTATTTCTCTATATTTAGTTCACATCAAGAGTCAGTACCCAAAAAAGAAATCTGTGGTTCACCTTATGTGCATCTTCAGATAGATATTTTATGAAATTAGATTCATGGCTGTCAGGGCCACTGAATTGCTGTATCCTTTCCAGCAGCTGCCTCTGAGCATACACCAGCAGCGGACTCACTTGTTCTGTGTATCTCTCACTGAAAAAAAAAAAAAAGAAAACTCTTGTAATTAAGCAAATTAACAGTGTATTTAACTATATAATGTTGGGTTTTAGTTTTTATTGGAGTTGGTGTAACTTACTGTGTAAATACATTAAATTGTACAGCTATGTGTACCAGTGCTTCCCACTTCTTCATTTGATATAACAATTCTATTGTTTTAAGAATCAGATTACATATCCATTTCAAGTCAACCACATTCACGTCATCCAGGGGAGACTGTGGATGGAGGTTAGAACCACCATTCTCATGAGTAATACCTCCTAAACAACTGGGAATGCAGAAGTCTCCTTCAGGATCCACAATCTACAGTGAAGAAACATTATTCTACCAGTTATTTTCAAACTTGTTTTTAGAACAAATCAAATTATAAACATTAGAAAATATCGCAATCCTCTAAAAACGTGTTACAGGGAGTAACTTGGAGATATCAGAATACAATGCAAGAGAAATAAAACTATCTCTACTCAAGGTGTGATAATAGAGTATAGTCTTAATAAAAATATTTTTTACCTTAAGAGACCCACTTGCTTGCAGTTCAGTTATCATGTCAATGATCATGTCTGATGCCAAATAAAATGGCAACCAGACAGTGTTTCTAAGAAAACTCCTGGTAATAGGAAATGCATCCGTATGGGAATGTGAATGGTTAGAAATCGACTCTAATTCTTGGGTATAGTTCCAAAGTTCTCGACAAGCATTCTGAAGCAATGTCCAGTGGCCACCACGGTGAGCAAGAACCTATGCATATCATTCAAAATAGAATTATACTTTGGAAATACAGAAACCTAAAGCTTCATTCTTTTATTGCAAAGCTTAGGTATAAGTAATCTTTCAAAATTACAGTCTATGGATCATTCTTAATAACAGATCATTCA
>VXAK01003231.1:0-90008 GCA_013399435.1 Arenaria interpres
TCTAACATAGAGGGCCACCCCATGACCTCTTCTTGCTTGTCTATCCCTTCCGCTTACAACTCTGGAAGATATTTGTGAGATATGTTTATTTTCATTGATAGACGAGAAAAGAAACTTCTTTAGAAGATTAGATGCAATGCTAGGATTTTATTTTTCTTTTCAGCTGTTTTTTTTCTCTAGAATATCTTATCTTCCTGAATCTCATGGTCATGTGAGTTATTGTTACGATGGGTCATGTCAGCAACATCTTTTATTTTAGCTTTTAAAAAAGTCTCGTTACCGTGGCAACTGCCATATCACCTCCTTGAAATAACATGCACAATACGGAATTTGATCTTTTGCACTGTAGAATGTTCAAGGGAAAGTGCTCCATGTTAAGGACCTTTTTTTTCTTCAAATTTTAATGAGGTTTGAATATTTTTAATGATTTGTCTATCTGTTTTTCCCATTTAAAATACTTTTAAAAAGAAAACAAATGAGTGCACCAATGCGTATATCTGTCCCTACTGACCCCTTCAGTTAGTGACAGAATTGACAATACACATTATTTTCCATACAGATATTATAAAAGTTGTATCAATTATTTGTTTCAGTCATTGCATTTTATTTACTCCATTTCCCTCATATAGTTCAGACAATAGTCATTAAGCTGAGACAGACAGGTTTTCCCTCAGCTCACATTTATCTAAATTATTTTATGCAAAAATTCATAGAATTTAAGACAAGAAGCAACCATTGTGATTATCTAGTCTGGAGTCTTGCACAGCACTAGTCACTGAATTTCACCCAGCAGTCACTCAGCAAGCCACAGAAATCTTGCTGAACTTTTAGGGATGTATCCTGCCTAACCACCTTTGTGCAGCAAATGCGAGCAAACATCCTGACTGGGATCAGCTTTTGTTGCTGCTACAGTGAAGCAAAAAAAAATGTATCCTATATCTTGCATGTTTTGCCTTGTCCTTGACTTTCTCAGGCCTGGCCTTTGGAACAATTTATTGTGTTGGGGTTATGTGTTACAACTTCTGAGGGGCACATCATAAGCTTTCTGGCATCCCAGTGTCCTGAGGATAGAGGCTGGCAATGCCTCAACAACAAAACCAACAAAATAGACTTTTCCACTCAAAAATTTACATTTTTAAAAATGCACTAAATAAAATGAAATGTCAAGAAAAGCATTGTGTTTAATCCTTCATGATCGTCCCATTACTGTTCCTGGAGTTGCCAGCAGTGCAACCCCTCCATCCCCCAGCACACTCTCCTAATTCTTTGCCCAATTCTGTTTGCCCTTAAACCTCACTAATTTCCTATCAGTCATTAAGCTGCCAGTTATGCCTTTCAAAATCTGTGCAGACTGTACAAGCCATCTAGAAACTAACCTACGAAGCATATGCTGGTCATTTTAAACTAGTAAGATTTATTGAGGCAACAAAGACATATTTCTCTAGTAGTATACAATTTTTTTTTTTTCTCAGTTGAGTCAGAAAGCTGGCAACAATATTTGCCAAGGCTGCATAAAGTAATGAGTACTTTAATGCAAATGGCTGTGGTCCGATTTCCAAGGAGAGATTGCTGGCATAGCAAATATTAGAAAAAAATTTCAGTGAAAACTCCTGTCTTGATTTTTCTCTGAAAAGTAAAAATCCAAGACTTTCTCAATGAACTCTTTTGGAATGTGTTTTCCTATCTGTGAGACATTTTTTTCTTTCCTCTCTTGTTTACCAGAGAATTTTGAAAATAAATGGGATTTGTATTAACAAATTTGCATTAGTAGTATCATTTGCATGCATCAGAAAAAAAAAGTTTGGTGTTCAATCTTTTTCCTCTGACAGGTATCATAAGTCTGCTGAAGTCAGTGAAGCTCCACAGTTGGAGATCCAAGGTAAATGAAAAGAAATGCAGTTGTTTCTTTGAAATTTGAGAACATTGTGGGGGTTTTGTACATTTAAAACATTACTGTAAATTTTAATAGATTTTATTTATTGGAGAGCAGAATTAAGAAAGTCTGTTTGTTTCTTCAAACATGGGTTTTCTAAACCTGACTGAAGCAATTAATGGTGATCTTAATGCTAGTAAGAAATACACATATTTCAAAATTGTTTTATTGGGCTGCATGTTGACTGCATTACGGCAATTTTGCAAAAACTTGCAGCATGTAAAAAAGCCAAACATGGCACTCAGTTATTTCATGCTTGTACAAAGTGACTTTTCCACTTGTTTCAGGCAACAAAATAAGAGAGAGAAAAATGCATTGTGTTGGAAGTGTAGGAGGAGACAAACAATTCATTAATAAAGGAAAGTAATGAAACAAGCTAAGTTACATTGCTTCTCCCCTCCAGATTGCTAAGAAAGGCAGCACATACCTGATATTAAGAACTTTCTCTGAGCTTCCCAGGAGTTAAGACTGGTTTTGTACTAAGAAGTGAAAAATACAGTCTGAGATTGTCCAGGTTTGTAAAGTTTTCTTCTCAGGAGTATCTTCTCAGAAGTAGGCATTGTTAGATCCTTACAATGACCAGCTAAAATTACTCTGATTTCAAACTCCTGCCGCAATACATATTCACGGAATCACGGACTCACAGATTTGACAGAGTTGGAAGGGACCTCTAGAGATCATCTAGTCCAACTCCTCTGCTGAAGCAGGGTTGCCTAGAGCACATTACTCAGGGCTGCATCCAGACGGGTCTTGAAAATCTCCAGAGAAGGGGACTCCACAACCTCTCTGGACAGCCTGTTCCAGTGCTCTGTCACCCTCACCGTAAAGAAGTTTTTTCTCAGATTTGAGTGGAACTTCCTATGTTCCAGCTTGTGCCTGTTGCCTCTCATCCTGTGGGGCAGGGAACCACTGGGACCCACTGAAAAGAGTCTGGCTCCATCCTCCTTCAACACACTCTGTAGATACTTGTAAGCACAAACAGACCCAGGTCTCTCAGCTTTTCCTCATAAGAGATTTTCCAGTCCCCTGATCATCTTTGTTGCTCTCCGTTGGATTCCCTCCAACAGTTTATTGTCTTTCTTGCACTGGGGGTCCTAGAACTGGACACAGTACTTCAGATGTGGTTTCACCAGGGTGGAGTAGAGGGGGATGATGACTTCCCTTGACTACTGGCCATGTTCTTTTTAATGCACCCCAGAAAACCATTTGCCTTCTTGGCCACAAGAGCACATTGTTGGCTCATAGTCAACTTGTTGTCCACCAGAACTCCCAGGACTCTCTCTGCAGAGCTGCTTTCCAGCAGGTCAACCCCTAATCTGTACTGGTGCGTGGAGTTATTCCTTCTGAGGTGTAGGAATCCTACACTTGCCCTTGTTGAAGTTTGTTCTGTTACTCTCCGCTCCAACTCTCTAGCCTGCCTGTGTGTTGCAGCCTTCTGGTGTGTCAGTTTTGTGTCATCAGCAGAAGTAAACCTCCCATTTGTCTGCTTCATGCATCTCCCCTGTGCAAGGTATAACATGGGAACAGCCCACTCATTGGATTCACTTGGAATACACATTTCAAATTATGTAAGAGGTCTTTGCATGCATCTCAGAAGGAAATACATGGGTAGGATCATGAATTATATTTATGAACAATACATTCCTTTGCTCACCTCTTTACATGTAGACAAAACCAATTGCTATAACGAGGGCAAGCCAGTCTGTATTTCAGTGTAATCTGCAGTCCATCATACATTTTTCAGTAAACAGTGGATACCAGGAAGCGGAATGTTGTTTAACCATGCCATGGATATCTGTCCTGGTGGACAAAATGCTGGGAACTCCAACATGAGTTAGGAGTGTCCAACTCCCCTTTATCAGGGGAGTTGGACTAGATGATCTCTATGGTTCCTTCCAACTCTAAAAAATTCAGTGAAATTCAGTGAAATTTAGCCAGGTTGGTAGGCTGCATGTTAAGTAAATGTGCCAGGATTTTCTCAAGTAAGCACACATCACATAATTTCATTTAGAGATTTATTTTATATTTTAGTTTCAGGGTACTGTGCCTCACATTTTAAAGCGTAGTAGCACTACCCAGAATTGTGCCCTTAAAAAAATCCTTTCTTGACTGCCACTGCCACTTTCTCCACTGCCTGGATGAAAGCTGAATACCTCTTAGCTAACCAAATACCGACAGCGCATGATTATGCTTATGATAGTTACATAGCTAAAGAAAGCAGCATGATTCAAGAGAGCTGAGTACTTAAAATGATCCAGCACCTGGATTTCAAATTTACCACTTCTCTGTTTCTATCGTAGGTCTAGTTAATTTTTAAGCCTATTGTGCCATTTTCTGGAGTGTAACAAACAAATTAAATAATACCAGAGCTGTCAAGTCTCTTCAGGTGTGACTACTGTTGTAAAAGGTAACCTTTTTAAATCAAATAAATAAATAAAATTATGCATTCATAGAAGAGACACATAAGTATAGAGATAAAGTAGCACAAAGCATTACATAAAGTGCAAATTGTCAAAACTTATATTATAACCTTATTATTTTGTAATAACCTTAGCATGTACAGTCCTTTTCATCTACTTCTTAAAGTAGACTTTATTATAAGTAAAAAAAGATTATTTTTCTCATTAGCAATAAAAATTAGTAAAATTAGACATTTGGATGTTTCCTGCACATTTCTTACATGAGCATCAGAAGGAACTATTTTCACTGAAAAGCAGGAAGAGACTAAGGAACCTAAAATGTCTGCTCCTGTTTCTTTGTCACAGTTAGCACATTTTCCCATGTATTATGAGCATTTTGTTTCAGAACTTAGCTGTCCCAATTAAATGTAATCACTTTTATGTTTTTAAGCTTTCTTAGTTCTCCCAACCCAGAACTCCCGAGAAAGGAAATTTTGAAACTGAGCAATATAAGGAAGTTGAATTTGGGTGATATGGTAAAGGGTGAAAAGGGAATTGGAGTGGCAGAAGATGAGAAGACCCTAGACAGATTTTAGGAGATCCTGACCAAAAAAAAATATGGAGGGGACAGATAGTAACACAAAGACAGCAGTGTCAGTATATTGCTCCTCTTGGGCAGCTTTAGTGAGGTTTCCATGCTGGGGCTGCCTCTTGGTGCTGAGGGTATGATTGTCCAAGTGTTTGGTAACTGGGTAATCTGAATCTCTGCCTCCTGGAGAACATGAGTTTGAAGGCAGAGCCCAGGGAGATGAGTACTGGACTCCTATGGAAAGGTGGGGTTCTATGGTCCCCTCCCACCACAGCACTCCTTGGGTTCCCATTCTCATGCCTCCTCAGGGAGTGCGTCCTGTGGGTAGCCAGGGTGCAGGTCAGGAGAGCTTGAAAATTATGCAACATGGGATGGGAATAATGAAATCTGGTGGTGAATACAAGCATAATGGGGTTTGAATCCGTGTTTTTATTCCTGACCTTCAGAGGGAGCTGTTCTATTTAATTAATAAGCTCACAAGATCCAGATCCCTTGCAAGGCTGCCATTTTTGGAGGTGGCATGACTTTGATTCAATCACAGATACAAAACAAGAGTTGGGTTGTTGTATTTGGATATGTAGGAAATGTCAATGTGGTGTAGGGATTTCAGAAATAGCTTGGCTTGCTGAAGCAATCTTGCTGCCTTCATTTTGTGCTCCACACAGGCTGATTTACATTTCTCCTTAGGCAGTAAGGGATTCGAAGAGTAATGTGGAAAACTGAAATACCTGAAAGAAGCATAAGTGATAGGATCAATCTTAGATCCTCCGGTATGGTAGCCAAACACCCCAAATGATGATGCATTGTTAAACAGATTTGGATATTTCAGGAAAAGCAAGATACCCAGGGCATAAAGAAAGCTATTATCAAAGCAAATGTAAGTCAATAAGATGGGTGTCATAAATAATTAGAGGTTGCTGCATTTGAGTTGGAGGTTCTTCTACCCACATATAGTATTAAAGAGCAAGTGGAGCTAAATGACACCGAAATCAAATAAATGACTGGCACCTGTGTCCTATTAAAACAACAGCAAAACTTCTCCTGACTGCAGGGGTAAAAGCTTAGTTACAAAAGGAAATAAGGTGATTTGTCTAGCCAGGGAAAACTATATAGACATAGATACTGTATTCACAGGAACACCAAGCTCAGTTGACTAATAAAGAAAATATTTGGATCAGGGAACAACAGAAACAGAAAACTGTATAAAGGCCAAAACCAGAAGCCCCATAGTGGAGAGAAATATTATCTGTGATGATGTATGGTCTTTTTTAAAAAAAACAAACCAACAACTAAACATTCAGGGCTCTGAAATGAAAAAGACAAAGAAAAGATAATTCAATGCAAAAACTGAGGACCAAGAGAAAAGAAGGAAAACTAACTTTTAATTGATACTTCAGAGTCTAAAAGTCTTTTCTATCCCTCTTTAAACTAATATTGTAGAAAAACACTGTAGACAGTATTACAGCAATTATATTCCCACCACCAACCTGAAAACCACACTGACAACGAAGCATCAAGAATCCTATTGTAAAATAAAGAGGATAAACACTTCCTTCTTATTGCTTTGTTGTTCCAAAGGGCTTTGAAAAAACACTATTAAATATAATTACATTTATTACTACTTCTCTATCTATATTTATCCAAAGTGACATATAGTATCTCCTTCCATGAAGTGAAGGGAAAAGAGAAATCCTATGTGTCTTTCTGAAATGCCATTGAGAAAATTGCTAAAGAAAGGCCATCCTTTCAAAAATTTTATATGCCACCTTTGTCATGGCAAGCAGTTTCTTTTCTGTCTGAGACCATGTTGCCAACACGTGTTGGTTTCTAATCACTTGCTTCACGAGTGCTAACACTGACTTTGGCATTTAGTGTATAGAGTATTTCGGAAGGGAAAAATACCCTTGAAGGATAGTTTCTGCACTCACCCCTCATGGTCAATAGTACTTTACCAACTTTTCAAAGCAAAACTTGTTTCATTGTTACATTGTTTCATTGTTAGAAACTTGTTTCATTGTTAGAAAAAGGAGACTGAATTAGCCTGTTCTTGCCTAACATGAAATCTGTGCATTAAAAAAAAAAAGGCAAAAAAGTCAACTGTTACCGTATTGCTAACATTCCTTATTTGTATTTTCTTCATGTGCATCTTGTTTTTTGTTTACGCAAACTTCATGGACAGTTATTGATACAATCATTATAAGGTAGGAAAATATTATATTTCACTTTCAGATACCAAACTGAGCCATGGGGAATGATAATAACTATTCCAAATCCTAACTGGCAGCCATTGACAGCTTTGGAGTAAATAATTTAATAATCCTGCCTCTTCAACAATCATTAAAATAATTGTCTTGCTATACAGCTAACATTCAGTTGAACAGCAACTGGCTGGGTGGCTAGGATCATATCTGATAAGTAAATGACAAATAAATGGGTTGTCATTTTTGGTCTGTGAGACTGCAAAATTAAGCTACAGCAGATAGCTAATAGCCAATGTAGTTATATGCAGTGCATAATCTGGGAAAGTCTCTGGATTTAGTTTCTCTCTGAGTATTGGTGTCTCTGGTTTATTCTTTTAATGTGATGTACTCAATTCCCAATGAGATCCTGTGGCAGGCATTTGAAATTCCCAAGACCATTTCTGATCTACCTAGAGGAATCCCATTTGAGGGTCATGAATATAGGCTCTCTCTGAAGAGGAACCTTGGTGTGGTTGCTTAGGAACCAGACAAAGGGATTCAAGGGAGAAAGAAGGTGCAATGGTAATGAATGAAAATATAATCTGTGGCAACATCTGACCTACATGAGTAACCGCAATAGGTTTTGTGCCTGTGTAGTTGATAAAATTATATTTTCACTTCCATCAATTCATTCTTGTCAGATGAATCTTAACTCCTTTTATTATTATTTAGCTGTAAATTATACCTCTATTCACAAAATCTGGTCAGAGTTTATATGTGTTGTCTGAGGGAATCAGCAATTAAGAAATCCTTTCTGAGAAAAACACTTCTAACCAGTTGATGAAAATTGAAGCTTTATTTGTAACTTTGTTTACAGAGCAGCACTTGGGCAACATTTGTCTTGGGATCTCTGATTACAGTCAGGTATGGTGGATTAAGGCTGATGACGATCTCAGAATTACATAAATAAACTTCTGGCATAATTGCTGCACCAAGCTATGTATGTTTAGAGGATGCTTGTGATTCAGCTCTCCGTTGCCTCTTCGATGAATGAACACACACCAGCTGTGTGGCAAACATCAGCATATGGTGATACAATAGCATAAACTGAGGATACCTCAGACCTTTAGATCTACATACAAATAGGCTAGTGGCACAATGCGCTGTTGTCTGGGTGTATAACAGATGTAACCTGCTGAAGCTCAGGACAAATGGTGGGTGCTGGTGCACTGCTGAGCTGCCATCTGCCTGCACTCCCCTGCTGCACTGCCAGTGCGCTTGCTCGCCCACTAAAACTGGTACTGGGATTGTGCTTACTTTGGTGACGTCCTTCTTACAGTGAACCTCTGCAAAGCCAAAAAGCGAGATAAGGCATACAGCTACAACTGTCACTGACAGTCACCCTTCTAGAGGGTCTAACAACACTAAGACCTGAGCCTAAAGATACAAACATCCAAAAGTGCAGAAAGTTGATGATTCTTATGTATATATCTGGCCGCGTCCTGTCAGCAGAAGGCCCAATTTACACATTTATCCTTCAAGTGAATTGTCAGCTGAGTTGCTTTATAATATTATGTGGGGGTTTTTTCACTTTCTACTTTAAATCGTCCTTCTTTAGTCTGTCAGGCAGAGGCGGCAGAAGGCAGTGCCAGGAGTAGGATGGTGACCTAGCTCTTGTCAAGTGGACCTGCAGGCAATCATCTGTTTGATCAGCTGTTAAGTGCAGTGATGAGTGGCCTCAGGTATCCGACGTGGCCATTTGGACCTTATCAAGGGAAAAACTGAATGGCTAAGTGAAACCAGAACCCAAATGACTGAGTGGGAAATTTCCTTACTCCCCTGGGCTCTGTGCACATTTGCAGGAGAACTGGATATTAGCACCATGAATGTAAACCCAAAAACTCCTTTCACATCAGCAAGTACTGTGTAAGACATTTTTGCAATGAACATACTAGAGCCTAAAGTCAAAAGAAAAATCGATCAAACCCAGTATCCTGTTTGACTTGGCTGTGTTTAAAACATAGGTTACAGACCTTAAAATAGTGTTGTGACTCTCTTATCTAGTCAGAGGTTGTACCTTCTAAAATATACTTTATGTTTTTAAAAGTATATTCTACATTCTTAAAGTACATCAGTAATGAGGTCTCAGCAAGCTTCAGGTTAAAGGACTGCAAAACTTTTCAGGATGAGCGCGAGTTTCATATTAAAATAAAAGAAAATTGGGACACCATGGTGTCTTCTTAACTCAGTCTTTCCCTTTACCAGAAGTTGTTTTTCATGCCAATACCATTGTCTTAGCAAACCTACAGTAGCAGCCAACAAAACACAATTGATTCGGTGAGCTGTTCTCTGCTGGTAATTCTCTTCAATTCTCACTTGCCTTAATTGTATTATTTCTTTCTATGGCTAAGGTTTGAATGTGATTTTTAAATAGTTTGTTTCTTGCCATTTGACATTGAGGTGCAGGCACTGGGTTAACTTTTGATTTGTCATTTCAAATTTTGACAAAATGCCTGGAGATGATACCTGGGCACTTGATTTGAGAGGAAAGAGGGAAGGAAAAACTTTTCCATGTTCATTTATCAAGTGTGAACTGCCTGTGGGTGGGGTCAGAGTGGGGAGAAGTAAGGAAATATGGTGTGGGAAGGAAAAAGGAGTGCTAGTACATGGAGCTGGAGGAAGGCCTAAGGAATAGAAGATTTTGGTCCTGCTGTTGTGAGAGACTGGTGTAGATGTAAGGATTGCTGCTGCAGGAGGGAGGGAGGACAGGAGGGGAGCAGAGCTCCTCTGGGAAGGGTAAGGCTGATTTGCTCAGGATGGGGCAGCTGAACTGCTCCTGGGAGTTTGCACATTAGACAGTCTGCCCC
Organism: Arenaria interpres; assembly: GCA_013399435.1. Lineage (NCBI taxonomy): Eukaryota > Metazoa > Chordata > Aves > Charadriiformes > Scolopacidae > Arenaria > Arenaria interpres. The sequence goes on from VXAK01003231.1 coordinate 9,969, forward strand.
ATTGACGTAGCTCAAGAGGTCCAACACGTGGTCTGACACCTTCTGTAGACCTGAGCTGAATCACTCTCAATGAATTTCACTTTTTAAATGGTATAATAGTTAATTCTCATGTTATTTTTTCCATTATTTTATCTGGGATCCACTATGAGACTGATAATCTTACAGTAACTTTCACAGTCCCTCTCATTTTGTAAGAACATGGTTCAATGACAGCTTTATTCCAATCTACCCCAATTCCTGCTCTGCTCCAGGACCTGCTGATATCAAATTCCAATGCTCCAGAGAGAGCTCTAGTAACATTTCTAGAAACAAGATGTATCATCATGATAATTTCAAAATGTCTAACTGATATTTGACATTTTCCCTAGTTACTGCTGTAATGGAGACCACTTCATAATTTGTATAATCTGGCATTTTTCATTAAATATCAAAAGCAAATATTTATAGGAAAATTTGGGTTTTCCACACTATTGCTGACAGTAGTTAATCTCCACTTAGTATAGAGAAAACTTCCCTGAAAAGACTTGTCATTACTCTTAACACTCCAAGTAAGAGATTTCTCTTTCAGAATTTTTTATTGCGTACTAATTTTCTATGGTTTATAACCTCTGATTAATATACATTGTCAGCTTTTTCCATCATATACATGTGCACATTTAAAATAAGAGCATCAGGAGAAAGATGGGTAATAAGAGTTAAATAAAATGTGTGGAAGAATGAATATGAAAATGCTCTGTACATCTGGATTGACTACTTCAACCTATTGACCTACTGGGTTTTCTAAACAGTTTTTTTTTCCTGCTTTTTTCTCTTTCCTGGAAATTGTGCCACTCCTCAGTAGCAGTTTGTTTCCATGAAAAGTTCCATTTTTGACTGATTGAAATTTTCAAGTAAAACAATATTTCCGACAGAATTTCCTAACAAGTTCTAATACTAGTAGTCTGATAACAGAATGGGGGGAAACACCCAGCTTCTCCCTTTTTTCCTTCATACACTCATTAGAAAATGCCCATTTCTCTCTAGTCCATTCACCAAACATCCCTCATGTCTTGTCATTGGGACAGAATGGGTCTGGATGCAGTAGGAATGCAAAAAAAGTACGAGTTGTTTGATTCATAGAATCATAGAATCATCTAGGTTGGAAGGGACCTTAAAGATCATCTAGTCTAAGATGATTCGGTCAGATCCATTTTGCTTTGTCTTGATAGACCCACAATGTCTCTCAATACCAACACTCACTCTCCTTTGACCCCTCTGTGCTCAGGGTACTTTCTCTCTAGCCCTGCTCCCTTTGCCTCTCCCTGGGTGATTATTTATTTGGAACTTTCTTAATGTTGTATTCCTGTTTCTGTTTTCAGCTGGTAGCTTTACTTACAAAGTAATCTCTTTTCCTTATTTGAGTTCACCTTTTTCTGCAACTTTCACGTGCCCAAATTCTTCAATTCTGGTTGCTTTCTCTCCCCTAAAACCTTCATATATTTTTATTCTTATCTAGGCTTTTATAAATATATCTTTCTCTTTTATAGACTTTTCCTTTTTGGTGAGATATACTTCCATCAGATTCACATCTAGTTTCCTTATCCAGATTACAATGCAAGCTCTGGTTTGAACCTGCACTACCTGCATTTCTGGCTTTTTCAAAATGAAGATGTGTTTTATTCACTCAAATATGTTTATTCACACAATTGTAAATTTATTCCTATAATTTTTATTCACTCAAAGATACATTTCACACAGAACAAAATGATAAAATCAAAAAAGTTATATATTAGTATCTTTCCTAACTCTTGGTATTTACTTGCAAGTTTTGGCCCACTTCCATCAGCCATGTTTGCTTTCCTTTCTGGGACTGCAAACAAAGCTACCGTCTACTGTAGTTTCTGTGTCTTCAACTCCCTTCTGAGTTCCTTTCTGTCTTCAGCTGCTGACGCTCAGTTCCTCTCACCTCCTTTTCTGAGACTCCTGCACTCATTAATATTTACTATTGCCTTTGATCCTAGGGGTCGCCTGTCAGCTTGAATAAAGCCAGGCAAAAAAAGAAAAAAAATCCATCATTTAATCCTCCCTCACTGTGTTCCCTTATGGAGATCCGACTTTATTGTATTTCCTTTCTCTAAAGTGCATTGTTTCATTTAATTCTGAGAAGCAAACCAGGATAATTTCAAACACAAAGTGAGGAACACCAGAAAGTCATAAAGTCATCTTCATTCCAAAAACCAGGCAATTGTAGAAAATATCTGTGCATTTCTGTAAAACAGCTTTAAGCAAAAACAAAACAAATAAACAAAAATGCAATTATTCATGACATTTCATTTCTTTTTTTGTTCATATGTCATTTTACTATTCATGCAGATAAACTTATTTATGCAAGGACACTTAATGATACCCAAGCAGATGTTTGATGTCTTGCTATAAAACATAACAATTTTAGCTAGTAATATGTGAAAGTGGAGACAAATTCATAAACATTAATTCTGCAATTTCTGGAGCTTAGGATTTTACATCAGGCTTGAGAGTGCATGTACTCCACTGAGCACCTAAAAAGCCATGAAACCCCATTTTGCATCCTTTGACAAGAGCTGGGTCTTAAGAAATAACATCACCAAGTATCAGATGCACTTTTTTTTTTTTTATGTTGTCAATGTATTTTGTACAAAATATGTTGTAATGCATGATTTTCTTTGAGAACTTTGTCTGAAATCTGTATCCTCCCAGGAGATAGAAGTTTATAGCATTACTTGTCACATTATGCGTTTACTACAAACAGCTTAAGATTAAAGGCGTATTTATTGTAAGTACTGAAGCAATGAATTAGATGTTGCATGTTTCATCTATACTTGTCATGATGCTATAGAGCTTGTTAGCAGTCTAGGATTTACAGTGATTTAATGCTAGATTCACATTCAATTTTCTATTTCAGGCTTAGGATTTACAATTATCTTGTCACCGTATTTCAAAACAGCAGAACATTGACTCCTTAAAAACAAACAAACAAAACCTATCCACTTAATGACTTAATAAGTACCTGTGCAAGAAGCGATGATTGTTTGTAAAGCAAAAGCTTTTTTTTGGCCTGTTGTCCTACTCAGATGTCTTCCTTATAAAATAAGCGGCAAATTCATTACCTGAACAAATAGCTGAGTCAAGAGATGTGAATTTGGTCCATGGGTTGTATGCCTATGATACACAAACTTTATGTAATTTTAAGTACATTTTCTGACTTATTTTCATGATTAGATCCCCCACCTATGCACTATAAGAACGTTACAGATCTTATATATTTGCTGTTAATTTTGTAAAGTACTTTGCTTTTCTTGACTGTATTGTACAGAATGGATAGCTAAGTATTGTAATTTTTGTTTGCACTTGCAAGTTACTTTAGTTATTCTATTCTCATACAATTTATAATGCAGAGGAAAACATGTAAATCACTCTTCTGCTGCAAGTTAAAACCACACATTTCTATGACTGTAGATTCATAGTTCAATCACTGCTAGCCAGCATTATTATTGTAGAAATTACTATCCGTAATAACAAAGTATTCCAATACTAAGCAGCAAAACTCCTCCAAACATGCCCAGTTATCACTGGATACTGGTGGTTCCTGTGGTGCTTGTCTTTGAATATTCACTTAAATTTTTAAATAAATTTCTCTAGTAGGACAAACCCCTGACAGCTATCAGGTTTTACTCTGGATATGTGAATTTCATGATTGTATGTGTAATCAACATATGAAAACAGGAATGATGGCTGAAAGAGTAGGAAGTATTATCAGGCCTTCATGTAGAACAGGTTTTAAATTTCCACCAGAAAAACTCTCCTGAGTGTTGAAGTGCTATTAGCTCATGAAGGATGGATGAAGCAGAAGGAGTGATTAGGAGATTAACTCAGGAGGTGTCACATGAATCTGGGAAGGATGCTAGTTGTAGAAAGGACAGTCCAGTATGGTGCCACTTGTACCAGAAGTGTACAGGTGAGATTGATAGCAGGCTGTCAGGCCCCAGCTTCCTCAATTCACCCCTGATCCTAATTTTCAGCACCACAGATTACTACAGGAAGAAATGTACAACCCAAGAACCATGTCTGTGGTGGAAAATAAGGATGTGGGGCTAATAACAACTACAAGGGTGTGGGGCTAATAACAACTACAAAATGTCTGTGTCCAGCACAGCTGCCTTTAACCCAGAGCAGACAGCAATCCCATCACCTTTATGTGGGACTGGGTCAGAAAGGCTTGCCCAGACTGGACATGAAATGACTCATGGGGGAGGTGGACTTTATACTAATGTCTGTGTGCACTGTAATTCACAAGTGTGTTGAAACCTCAAGTAATTTGCCTTTCACTTGTATTCTGGTTTTCTCCTGTATTCGTACATCTTATAATTTGCTGCAATGTGTACTGGTGCCATATTGGACAGGGAGATGAAAGGATGAATTACTAAGCATGGGATAATTATGAAGTTCGTGATGTAATCAGTTGCTCTAAATTGGTACTATCTGCATTTTTTTAATAGGAGATAATGATAGGATTTTATCTTCATTGGACTTTTTTTCAATTAATTTTACATGAAGGATGCTTCAGGCTCTTTGCTTCTCACACATCTTGTATCCTTCATGGTATACTGTGGGGGAGAGAGGAGAAGAACATTATATAAGTTCTGGTGCCCTCTTTTTAAATTGCAAAAGACATACCAGTTCCTTTTTCACACTCAATACTAGCACAATAAGGAGAATAGCATCACCAGAAAAAGTTAGAGTGTGGACCAGACTTACAGTGGAAATGTCAGCAGAGAGTGGCTTTCGGTTGCAATTGCCAATAAATCCCTTTTTTAAAAATAATGAAACTTCCTCTCTGAGAACTTTTTTAGTTTCCCAGGTGCTTGCACTTTTTGCATGGTAAATAGGAAAACCTGTACACAAACACGAAACAGGTTGGAATTTCTTTCTTCCTGTAAAGTTGCTAGTGAAAGAGTCAGTTTGATTTTTGTCCTTAAAGTATATTGTCTGTATTTGCTCCATATTATTAAGATATATTGTCAGTTAGAACATCTGAATAAAACTGACTCTTTAAATATAATTATAGTTGAAATATCTTTTATCATTTTCACAGAAATAAGGGTAAAATGGTCAGATGTCAATAAATATCAATAGATTTAAATGTTCAAAACAGATTTAAGCAATGAAATGCACTGTCTTAATATGAAATACTTGAAAATGAAAAAATAGAAAAATACTTGAAATACTTAAACTTTAAACACACTTTTGCTTTTAACGCTTTTTTCAGTTTTCCTGTTCTGCAATGACGACACATCTAGTAGGAAGTCTCATTTCATTAATGTTTTACTGTTGGACAAACAGGGCCAGACTGTTTGTTGAAGTTTTTGAAGAGGTATGAAATAGAAATGTGGTATGTTCATAAGCTCCCTCAATGGTTACTGGAAGTGCCTGTACACAGTCACTCACGTCTTAGGGTCTTCTTTGCAAAGACACACATATGTATGTGAGGAAGAGAAAGCACGAGAGAAAGAGCCCATATTTTCACATCTGGGCTCATGGGGCTGATGCCTGTCCTGGCTGCCTCCCCACTCTTTGCTGGACCAAGCCCCAGGCAGGTACCGACCTCCCCCTCCCTTTTTCCCTTTGCCTGAGGAAAGGATAGGGACTGTAATCCCACCCAGGGCTCATTCCAGGTAAACCCAAAAAGGTTTGTTAGACTGTGCAGAGTGAGGCAGTCGCAATCCTCTGCTCTCTGCAAGCTCCTCACACAGCCCTGCCAGGGAAGGGGCATCCCCTGAGGAGTCAGGGTTACTTTTCTCTTGCAGAGGGGGAAGAGAGCGATCAGGTAAGGCTGTAGGGAAAGAAAAGGAGCATGGTGGTTTTGTCCATGTTTTATTTTTTGATTCTGGATATATATATAAAAAAGACGTGTTTGCTGGTAATTTTTCCCTGTTTAGGTTGTGCTGAAAGGATCAGTAACTATATCTCTCAAAGGGAGATCTTGGGCTCAAAGGAGCTTTTCTGTGTTATGGGAATATACTTAATTTTTAATTCTGTTTTTCTCTCTAACACACCCTTTAGGATCTTATACTGACAGGCAACTGTTGTTTTACTAAATTAAGGGTACTGGGAAATGGAGTAATCTTCTAGGAAGTCTACAGAGGACTTTTCAAAGCAGATGATTGGGGGTACTTAAAATAGGCATATAGAAGTAAATAAGACAAATAGTAAGGCTATCTTCAAAAACCCAAACACAGTGCTTTGATTCAAATATCAGGAGAACACAGAATAACTTTAATTTTAACTGGTTTTGGGTTGAGCTTCAAAAGGAACACAGCTACATTGACAAAAGAACCATTCTACTCTTTTTTCTCTCTGATTTAGAGAAAATATGTTTCATTTATCCTCTGCTAACAATCACATTCCTGTCAAATATAAAACATGAATACTGGCCTTGGGTCAAATATGACTAACTCATGTTTATAATATTATATAACTGGAGATATACTTAATATTCTGAATATCCTCAGCTGCTCAAGTAAAAATTGCAACAAGTCTGGATTAGCAGAAGGAAATGTTCCTGAAGTGTTCTCGACAATGGTGGCAAACATCATCAAGCTTTACTTTCTGCTACTTATGATTGTGTATCAAAAGTGTAAGAGCACATAAGTTACTTTCTTCAAGGTCAAATAATCCTGATTCTTGGATTTAAGTAATTTAGTACAGAGTAATGAATTTCAAAATTTAATTGGGAAGCGATAGATTTCTAATATTGTCCTAATTAAAATCTTTCAACTTGAAAAATAAAATTCTTGTTCTCTCACAAATTAATCTTGAAATAGCAATGTGTAGCCTAGTAAAATGTTTACTTTAATTGTGGATCATCTGGCAAATAAAGAAAATCTTGTTACAGTCAGCTTTTAAATAAATGTATAACATTTCTTTGACCATTTTTTAAGTGGTATAACTGGGACTAAATTTGCATTTTATTTTAAACAGCTCAAAATGTCCTCAGAATGGACATTCTGAAAGCTGCATATAATGACAAAGAAGACTCCTTTGCATCACTGGTTCTGCAGTTCACATAAGTAGAGAGGGTCTTTTGGAAGTGTGAGAAGGGCCAGAAGCTCAGGCGGCCTGACTCAGTTTAAGCCTGTGGGAAAAAATGCAATCAGTTTGATTAACGATAGTAAAAAATCTCAGGCTATTTCAAAGTAGAAACTTACATTTACTTCCGCCAGAAAGCAGAAGGGAAATTTTGTCTTGAGCAAATGTTAAACTCAAATTTATAGCTCCAGAACAATTTAATATACTGTAAAAAGTCTAAAGACAAGTACTGAAGATGGGAAACATGTTACAGACAGTTGCTCTAAGGGGCATCTTCAGAGATAATGAGAAAACAGGGGGAAAACCCCTGCACAAAATAGGGTGATTTAATGCTAAATTTATGTAAACTGTTTGTACTCAAAGAATGGATAATCATTCTAATCATTCAAGGTTTTGTTTTCATGAAATATGTTCAACTAGAGATGATATACTGTCAAAACTTAACAAAAATATGAAGGCACATTGCTTCTGCTACCTTATTCCAAAAAGTCAAGATCTGAGGGTAGCAGAAGTGAGTACTTGGATGTTTAAGGAGACACAAAGCAATTTTTTTCTTTAAACTTGTTCTTTGTTTTGAAGCTCATGTTCAAGCGAGGCTAAAATTTAAGACTTTAACTCCTACTGTTACTTCTAATTCTCTGTTATCTTTCAGAGATACTACTAGATCTCTGAAGAATGGGAACTCCAAGTCAGCATTAGAATTAGCACTGGTATAAAACTATGTTTTATTTATATTGCTGCAATCAAAAATTAATACCGTTTGAAATATGGCAATGAGACAAAAGAGAATGGGTATGCGAAAGTATCCCTCAATAATTGTCAAATATTCAACTTCAGTCTCTTTTACTTATGTGTTTGGTATCTTGTGAAAGTCTTACATAGTAATTTATAACATATGGTTAATTCTGGATTTGGCAAGAGGTCTGAAATGTTGAATCTTAAATGCTGAGGACCCATTCCTCTACTTCACTGCTCAGTGGTCAGCTTAGTAGACTCGTAAGATGCTGATTCAAAGTGGTTGCATCCACATACGTGGGGGGGATACACAAGGTATGGGACGTCTGGAAGATGTCTGTGCTATGCTTTTGTTTTTATATGTTACACCTTCATTGTTTAAAGTTGACCTTGGAAAGACAGCGAATCATTTCTGAGAGCGTTTAAGAAGTGAATTCTCCTCTTTTTCTGTTTTGGGTTATAATTTTGGACCTGTTTCATGTGTGTTGGTGTAACATAGCACAATATTTCTACTTCCCTAATTCTGAAGTGAAGTTGGCGAACTTCCCCATTACATTAATTTTAAAAGTGAAACAAGTTCTTATTACTTATCCTTGTTACCGAGAAAAGTGGGCTTTTTCTTTGGCTTTCACTTTTTTATGAGTAAAAACAAGTTCCTGAAGATGTCTTCTATCTCTGTACAATATTTAAATATTTCTAGTAAGCTGTGACTGCCATTGACTCCTTGGTTTAAATTGGTTGTATTCACTACTCTAGGGTTCTCATTAGTTGGATGTCGTATTACACTTTATTTTCTTAATTTGCTATTTGTGTCAGGCTGCATATTTGAGTCTAATTTGAAGGATTCAAAAGCTCTCTCAGCAGAGGATTTTTCCAGACCTGCACAGTATCATACTAACACAGTCCATCTGTGTAGGACATTGATCCCATGACAGAACTGAATCATTTCTAAACTAAAACTAAAAGTGTTTTCTTCAGGAATCATGGCTTCGTAGCTTTTCTTTTCCTTCCCTAATACTTCCTGCCTACTGATAGCTGAATAAAAGGCTATGAGATACCTGCATGAGCAGAACACAAAGAGAAAACTCTTCCTAGCTGCAAGGAAGTATGAGGGAATATCCTGAGATTAACCCTGTAGAAGTGTCTCTGGATTTTAACTGGGTGTGATGAAAATCAAAATCTTGTCCATGCAAAAGGAGACCTCTTCAACGTAAACTCCTCAACCGCCAGCAAACACCTCTTTGTGTATCTGAAGCAATCTGAAGCTACTGCTGAATTTTTAGGGCAACTGGACACCTGTTCAGATCATTTCATAAAGTTGAGCAGCCCACAGGTGTGATGGTGGGAGTCAAACTTTTTCACCACTGGTTTCCTAAAAAGACAGATGCCCTCATACCAGTGGTACATCTGCTACATTGTATAGGAGACTGGAAGGCAAGGACTTCTCAGTTTCACATATAGGACATTTAGACACATTCTATGCAAGTAAAGCAGTGATTTCATTTTATGGTTAAATCAGCAGTGTCCATCATGTTGCTACTGGCATTCTCATGAGGTAGCTTAAGGAAATTTAACATACCACCCAAATATGAAGATGAGGTGAAGACCCTACCGTCTTGCTATTTGGGTACAGTTAGCCCTGCTATAGCACATTTGGCCTAACAGCCCTTCAACTTGTGAAAAAGCTACGATAAAGGTTTAAAGGAGAGGGAGGTGAGAACAGAATGCAAGCAGAAATTGTGTTGACTTGGGTATTACTACCTCAGCAAAGGACACCCAGTGAGATTTCATATCCTACAGTCTTAGATTAGCCACTGCCAGTTTTTCTTCAATAAAGCGCTTTTTCGATAGTAGTATAACTCTGCTGTGTTTTTTGTGGTTTTATTTAAGTAAACTGGCCTTGCAGGAGATAACTCCAGGTCTGGTTGCCTTCTTGCATTCGTGAGCATAGAGCAAGTCTTGCAACTCTTAGGGCCTATGTACCCTAGGCAAAACATTCAACTTGATTTACTTGTGAATCAAAAAGGTTGAAGGGTTGATGACTGTAGGTACAGGGACACCCAATCTGGCTTTGTGTGTCCCATAGCAGAGGAGTTATGTTTGAGAGGCACAATGTCTGAGGCAGTAAACACTAAGAGATAAGGCTTACTATACTCAGCACTGTTCTGCTTGGAGGCAGGTGTTCTGGTTCAAGATTTGACATATTATGTCCCCATAGCACTGTAATATAATGTAATTCTAGAATTATATTAGCTTCCTGATGGAGGAAAATGAAGCATAAAGATCGTGTAATTTTCCCAAGGCAAGGCAGTGCCAAAGCTAGGAACAGAATAATAATAGGCAACGGGATTGTAGGAATTGTAGGAATACCACATTTTGGATTGTCCACTACACTGCAGGATGCCAAAATTAATTATTAATTAATTGATTGATTAATTAATTATTAATTAATTGATTAAATGCTGACACTGCGTAGTAACACGTAACAATGTCAGCCCCATGCCTGTCCTCCTGTTGTCTTGCAACTCCCAGAGTGTAGCTGCCCCCTGACCAAGTAGTGGTAAGAGAGGACGGCTGAAACAGTGCCTAGAGTCTTCTTGCAATTGGTGGTATTTCCCTTTGCCTGGCAATGTTGAAGCAGAGCCCAGGTGTCTGCACATGTGGGTACTGGTGGATCCCATATGATGGGCAGATGGGAGAAGGAGCTGTGCTGGGCAGCAGATGATGGAATTGGAGGAGATCCCAGGACCATTTTGCTGTTTCCACCCAACTGTGGGGCCTCAGAGGTTGACAGCAGTGCTCAACAGGATCAGATCATCTTGGGAACCAGAGCTGAATGAGAAAAGACTGAGCAAAGTCTAACCTCCCTTGCTGCCAATCCTCTCCTGCCCACCGACCTCTCATGAAGGGGATTGAGAAGGCTTGGTTGGCACCTCTGTAATTCTTGTAGGAACTGGTCTGGTGAATGTTCAAATGGCATCGTTTCTCACTTAAACCAAGTTCAGGTAGGCCAACCCTTTTACCCCCACTGACACTGTAATTTGGTAAAGCACCACATGTGAAATGAATAAGGAGGCAGTGAGCTGTGTGAGACCACGGAGCCTGCTAGAGATCTGCTCCCCTTCATATACACACTCTGATCCATCACTCTCCTAGTCATTGGGAAATAACAGAAGCAAATACTCGGAGGAGTGAAGGGGAGAAGGAAAAATGGAGGGGAGAATAGGTTTTTAAGAGCATTTGGAGTATTTCCTGTCTCAGTTTCAGTCTCAGATCAACTCTTCATATAACCCTGAGACTGTGTGGCCCATTAGCCAGTTGCCCAACTTCCTAGCACATCGCAGTTTCTCTTCCACTTCCCACCTTCCTCAGTGCTGATAATATAAGTGTTATGTTGCTACTACAAAGCATCATGTAATGAAAAGATACTTTATAGTTGTGGTTGCCAGATGACCACATTCAGTCAGATCAAGGAAAAAGTCTTTCTAAGGTAGAAACGTTTCTGAGGAAATTCCTTGTCCCTCATTTTTCACTGTAACCCTGTATGAAAACCAGAAAAATTAGTTTGAGACATCAATAAAGCCCATTTTCTCCTTGGACAGTAATTACAAGAGATAAAAAAAAAGGACCCATATTTCTGATTCCGTCTTGTACTATTCTTGTGTCATGATACAAACCTTAGTGTCAGTGCCTGGTTTAGAAAACAAAACGCAATTGTCAACACACCGTTGTAGTTTTGGTGGTCCCACAAGGGTCATTGCTTCAGATGTGTGTTATTAACTGACATCCTGTAATCTTCCCCTGACCTTTCCTAAGGGGATAGCACCCGCTGCACACAGCTAAGCAGTTGGCTGCCATTATTCCCACACACTAAAACTAGGTACCAAACTCAGCTGGTGATTTCACAATACGTTTTGAAAAGAGAGCTCTTTGTCGTGTGTAATAATGAGTGTTTCTGCTGCTTGCACAAAGTCAGAGGTTCTAAAATACTTCACCAGAAAAGAAGGAATAATCACTCCCCTGACCTGAAGTCTGATATGCTGGATGCTACCTAGTTGTCTAGGTTTCAAGTATCTTTTTAAAACTTTATGTTTTCTTTAGCAATAACAGGGTTTAATTACCATGGTCGCTTTTCTTTATACATTCTTAAAATTACATATTACATTAAAATGAATGTTCTAGTTAAATTAAACCAGATTCCACCATCTTTTCTTCTGCGGAATAACCTCTTAAGCTATAACTGATCTCATGTAAATCAAAGGCACAGTTCTTGGAATGAAGAAGTAAATGATGGAGGAAGTAATGAAGAAATTTTTTGTTCAGAACTTAATCTTTTGAGTGCAGGTTTTGCAATGACAAATTCCTTAAAGTTTAAGTGTTCTCCTTCTGCTGGCTTTGCCCTATATGTTGTGGTAAGTCATTTGTGGTAAGACAAGCATGAAGACTTTTGGTTGCTCCCAGAATTTTAAGTAAGAAAATCTGACGGTGTACCCATAGATTTCCTTTAGAAAATCTGTGTTTCCTGTGTAAAACTATCATCAACAGTACGAGAGAGTACTCTAAGGCCATTCTTCACCTTGCCTGAGGAGTTTTATTTAGGGACAGATTTGACAAACCTGCATCACAAAAAAATCAAGATAACATAGCTGAAATTAACTTATTAAAGTGAAGAATTTGAAGTGAGGGGTAAAAAGAGAAACTGTGGGAAAAAAAATTTTGGCTGGCATCTGGGGCAGAGACTGGAAGAATGAAGTGATGAAAAAGGATTCAAAAACAAAACAATCTCATGAAATTTTTTAAAAGACTTCTGTGATTTAGATAGGTATATATATTTGTAAGACATCCCATTTCAGTTTAATCTGCATCCTCCCACCATTTCTATGGCTGAGATTTTCAGCAGTACAGAGCAACTGCAGGAACAGATTAAAGCTGTATATGTTATGCATCTTTTTATGATTGTTTAACATTATCTGTGATTGGCTTCAATGCTCAGATCCCCCGCATATTATTGGTCATGAAAAAAATTACAGTGCACAGTTCTTTTGATTTTTACATATGATGTTTCTGCCTCTAGAATATATACAGTTTTCATTTAGCTTTCTTTTAAGCAATGGTACAATAGCAAGGAATACAGTCAGTTTCTTACTAATTACCAAATATTGGTATTACTCAATTAATCTAACCGTTTACTTTTTGTCTAGCACCAGCTGTTGCTGTTTTCTCAGAGCTTGTCTTTAAGCTAAATGCACAAGCCTCAAGCAGGATTACTGCAGGAAACATTTCAGAGACAAGCTTGTTGAGGAGTTGCTGATTCCAAAACATGCAGTAAGCGAATTTGCATAGACGAATTAAATGACCCATATCAACTTCTAGTGCTAACAAATACTATCGTTAAAGTGACAGGAAGCATATTTCTACTCCTTAACCATTAATGAAGCTACACAAGTAAATTAAGTTATGCCACTCCATCTTCATAAATTGCTGATTCAATAAATCACACTTGAGAAACAGCTGAGTAATTACAGGATGATGTTTGAAGCAATAGAGGCCTCATTTGCATATTAACAGACATTTGCTGCAATAATTTCTGTCATGGGCTGGTAAATGTTAGACATGATTAATTCTGTGAGCACTGCAGTTTGACTTCTGCAGCGCACACGAAGAACCGACATACCAAAGGCTGCAAACGCAGTGCACGTGCGCTCCTCCACAACAGCAGTAAGGCACCCAGGTCTAATTAGCACCAGGAACTTGGCCAGGTGCAGACTCCTTGGAGAATGTTTTTCTTCAGGGTCTTATCATGCAAAAGATCTTGTGAAGCAGGCTCAAAAGACTGGAAGAAAGGGAAAAACAAGACCATGAAATCTTCTAAGCACCAAGTAAGGCAGAGTTCCTTCTTTTCAACTGTCTACATACACAGGGAGAGAAGATGAAAAACTTTCCATACAGGTTTTAGGCTGTTTTAATTTTATTTGCAAACTTCTTCACCTAGAAGGCATAGCAGCATAAGTAATGTAAAGTTTCTAATGAGCTTTTTACTTGAGAATTTTTCTTGATTTTGTTTGTTCGCTCTAGTGATAACAGAGAACTCGGTGGCATTTATACCACTGCCCTTGGTGAATCTGTGGCCATAACACACCTAATTCACCTTAGTGAAAGTCAATTTGGTCTCTAACAATTATCTGTTCTTCCTGTGTACTTAGAAATGATTAGGAGGAAAATTCAATAGTTCCCTAACCAATCTAACATTGCACCCTTTTGTGCCAATAATAGTCACTTAGGGGACAACAAGAGGTAGAAACATGTATCAACAGAAAGTGGAAGCTGACTTGCCCCATGGGCCAAAATGATGAAACGTTACCCAACCTCTCCATAAAGATGTTGCAGTTGAACTGAAATATATGGTTCTCAGAACTGATTGCAAAACCATGTTCTGTTTAATTTCCAGCATATTAAGAGTTTCCCGCATTAGTCAAAAATAACCTAATAGGATTTACTGAGCAATATGACCTAGCAGGCAAAGCTCCTTGTAGGAGAATATTACCTATCACTTTTCTTACACCAACTTCAAGATAGAAAAATTTTTTTCCATGCGATATTCACCTTTCATCCTGGAGTTTTATATGCTTGCTTATTCCTCCCCTCCTCCTCCCTATTTATGGTTCCATGTGTCTTGGGAGGTCCACCTCTATAAGGAGACCAGCCTTTCTATGGCTCTGCTGTGATGGGATTGGGTGTGGGATCCAGGCATCTTGAGTGTTATGTCTCTTCCACTCCTTTCACACAAAGCAAGTCTTCAGACATCAACCACAACAGTAAGCCATCTATAGAGGTATGATGTGTATCCACACCAGAACTACAAATTGTTATCTGATCTTAAAATTCTTTTTGAGTAAAAGAGAAAAAAGGAGCCTCATTTTCATAGCGTTGGTTGCTTCCATGCCTGTTCATCACCATAGCATGTATTTAGGCACCTCCAGCCCGAGAAAGCAGGGTGACACAGAGCACCTGTGGGACACCCTCAGCCTCCTCCTCTCATCAAGAGTTCAGTGCCCCAGAAGTGTAATATACATACTGATTAGAGGCTGCCTTGAGCTAGTCAACAGGAATAGTAGGCAGAAGGGCAAGTCTAATCTCTCTCCTTCCTCTGAAACAGGCATCATAGCCACAGGTATGAGGACTCTGCCCCTTTGAGATCTAAGCAATCATGCTGGCGTGTTGAAGTTGAGAGCAATCCCCATCTAAAGAGGTTGTGGAGACTCCTTGAATAAGTCTCTAGTGTTGCTTCTGTGTTACTTAACACTTCCCTGTTCTGATGGAAAGACAGTGCTTATGTAGTAAAAACTAAGGATCTAGAATCAGATACCCTCCCAATAAGGGTGAGGTATTACATCCTATTAATTCCTAAGCTATAATGTGCTTTGTGGTGTTGTCAGCACATGCTCTCTTCAGCAGCTTCATCCAAAAAAATACAAGACTTTTCATTTGTTAGAGAAATGTGTCCATAGCGTAGGGCTTTACCATCTTCCAAGCAGTAATAACACAATACATTCTGCAAAAGAGAACAGGGCGAATTGGCTTGGGACCTAATTACTGCAAGAAGGGGCAATTCGCTTACAGAGCAAAGAATCTTACTAAGATACCTAATACAAGCATATCATAAATTGATTGTGCCTGCTTTTTGTGGGCTTTTTTTGTTTTGCTAGTTTGGTTTTTTTGGGGGGATGGAGTTTAATATCTTGGCGTTGATAACAAAGATCTAAATGGTTAGGGACATCTGTGTTTTATGTAATACTAGAACAGTGGGAGTCATCAGAGACAGCTGAGTTAAAAATGTCTTAATGAAAAAAATAAAATAAAAAAAAAACAGAGGAGGAAGAGAATTAAAGAACATTGCATTTTGAGGCAACACCTCACATTTCTCCAAGGGTCTCACCCTGCTCGTGAGGATGTTCCTCTGAAGCCACCAGAGATATTAGCAGCAGCAGGATCAGAAGTCAAGCTTTTTCCACTGTGGATAGTAACAAAAATGTTCTTTTTCAAATGGCTAATGTGATGCCTGTGATTCTCAATATTTATATTTCATTTTAATTCTTTGTTGGCTTATGGACTCAGAGTCACAAATCACAGAGTCCCTGGGCACTGGGCTTCGTATTTAACTTTTGGAATTAGCTGAAAGATGGATAAAAACTCATTTGGTGAGACAGCTTTGTTTCACTCAAATCATTCATCTAGGGTACATTGTTGAGCTGTCTAGACAAATGACGGAGGTATCTTTTTCTTTTTTTTTCTGTTTTGTTTTGTTTTGGGTTTGTTTTTTTTTTTGCTCTCGGTATATCTTTTTACCAGGACAGAAGTACAAATGCAAAAGTAGACACTAAACAGCTTTGGGAAGATTTCTGACAGTCCCTAAAGTGACACAGACTGATGAGTAAAGTGTAGCGAACCAGAAATATTGTGCAAATATCAAGAACCTAGTATTAATCAAACTGTCATGGACTACTGCTGTTACTGGATTACTTCTCCAACAGAGTTCATTCCACAGGTGATGGCAAGAGTTAAAAAACATGTATTCTTTTAAGCTCCCGACCTTTGAGAGATCCAGCATCACAAGCCCACAGATCTGTAAAGGTAAACAGGTATAAAAATATATAAAGACCCTTACATTCTGGAAATAGGCAGAAGTTCAGAGAGTTCAGACAGTATAACTTACATTCATTTGTGATTTACAAAATATCTACTTTATTTCTTCTTTTTAATATAGGAAATGAAGCTCTAAGGTGAGAATTTGCTTCTATCAAAAAAGGGGCTCCTAAAAATGAACAGAGTTCTTTTTGTTCCTCTCAGTACCACCACTTCAAAAATACAGTCCTTGAAATCTCTCAGACACCATTTTATTTGCTTCCTTATTTGTTGCCATTGTCCAAAATAATTAAGTAAATCCAATCCTATCACAGAATTAAATAAAGTAACAGATTGAGTGTTCAAATTGACTGAAACAGTTTCATGGAGTGAAAGTCATGACAAATGCATGAACCATCCAGCCCAACTTCTTGTGACACTAGTGACTTAAGAAGGCAAAAGAACAATACAGGAATAATAAAGTAAATTGAGTTTGGTGTGTATAATTTTTTACTTTTTCAAAATGTATTTAATGTTTTTTAATCTACAGTTAACTATATACTAAACAGCAATAAATTGCTATGTTAGTGCAGGTACTCTCTCCTGCTACTGAGGATGTTGAGCCTGGTTTTGCTATTTCTTGTGTTTCATGAGTTGCATAATACATTTTATTATGTAGTTCATGCTGTTTCATGAGTTTCATAATACAGTTTAATACCATGGTTCTTTTTTAAAAGATGTATGTCTTGAGATCCATATTTCGAGTGTTTGTCAGGTCAAGCTTTACTGAAAACCTATATAACATATAGCTGCCCCAAACCACAGACAGGGAATACATTTACTGCTGCTTCATACCCCCCCCAGGTTATAAAACACCATGTTGTTGGTATCTGCATCAATTCCCTTTTAAATCTGGAACTTTCTGCAAAAAGTGTTTCTACAAGCAATATATATATGCATATATAAGAAACAGACCCAAGCAACAAAGGGGAGGAGGATGATACAGCACCATGGACATAAAATAGAACAGTTAAGGTTCATTAGCTTTTTGTGGGGGCAGTTTCTGTGGCATTGTAATGAGCAAAACGTGTGATTCCCATGTATCAGAGAAGAGCACATCCCTTCCTGTTTGCATTTCTGCTCGGTTAGCTGCCTGCAGTGGCTCGGCTGGCAGGCACCCTGAACGGTGGCAGGGTGCACAGGTGTGTGGACTAGGCACCCACCATTAGGCCCAAAAGGCTCTGATGGGCAGGTGGAGCCTTGGTCCAACTGTGTGCAAATCTGAGCAGAAAAATAAGGATATCATAGGAAAATTAGTAACACAGTCCCTCTCAAATTGGTCACTGCTATGTTGTCTTTCTCAGCTTGGTCTCTTTTGGGTTAGGGAGCAAGAGCAGGAGGACTGCTGCTCTGGGATCATTTATTCTGGGGATGCAAAACCAAATTGTTCTGGGCTGTGACAGGCTTAGTCATCATAGAGTTACCACCATCTGCTTCCTGCTGACTCCAAACTCTTTCATTTAGCAATATTCTTCAGTTCCCAGGCAGGTGCTGAAGCAGGGGACATTTAGCTGCACTCATATATATTAATTTCCATTGTTGAACATAAATTTCATTTCCCCACCCACCTGGGCTGAAACCTCCAGTTCTTCCATCTTTATTCTTATCCTAATCCTCATTTAAGGAATGTCAAGTCAATGGCAAATTGTGCTGTCTTGCAGTCCTCTTCTTTTCTTCCAACCTCTGCAAAAATGCATTCAGCACCATTAATCACAGGATTTTGGACGCTCCCAGGTACCTCGCCAATGGATTCACCACAGTTTCCTGACTACTTCTTCACCACTACCAACCTAACAGATGGGGACTCATCTTGTCAGAGAGGTCTGTCTGCCAGATGCTTCCCAGAGGGATTTCCTCTTCTTCGCAGCAGTGTTACATTTCTACTTCTGTCTCTGAGAAAAGCACTTTCAAGTCCTCCAGAAGACTGATTTGATTTTGCTAAATTTAAAGGCATCAGAAGTATTCTGATGAAGACATTTAAGAAGGAATTTTACCCATCGATCTTTGGATTAGTTCCTGTTTTAGACTCCCAGCTTTTGGCAGGCAGATCCCTGAGCCTGGATGGAGAGGCATTAGTACGATTAAGGTCTACACCCACATACATTTACCTGAATTTATGTCTTAACATTTTATCTCTTGTAATGCATAAATTAATGGCCATGCATGTATCTCTTCAATTTTTAATAAGATATTAAACTAGATAAATTATCATTTAAAGCCATCATTAAACAACAAATGAACATTTTAATAAGTGCAGCCAGTAATTTATGTTGGTGTGAATTGGTCCATAGTCTTTATTGCGCCGATAACTCCAGCTATTAACAATAGCAACCTGTCTCATGCAGTCTGACATTTTCTGGCAGCAGAGGCTTAACATTAGAAGTCTTGTGTTTCATTCTGCATACATTAAACATTTGAACTAATTGAGACAAAACAAGACTGTGTGCTTGAAAATGTACATGAGACTTTTTTTTCAATACAAATCAAATTCAACAAGAAAAATCGTGAAGACAGGCATTTCAGAAAGACAGGTGTAGAGGGAGAGGGGGGAAACCTTTGCTGTTTATACCAGACTTCAGAGGATTAACTGCTAAATGTAATACTCGACTCATTAAACTAGCTCTTTCTTATGACATTGTGAAAATGAAAATCACCTATATTTATTGGTATGCTCCAGCTGTTTTGTGGCAGTCCAGCCATAAATCTATTTTAATACTTAGAAATTGCTAGTGAATCTGCTCAGTTACTCTCCATACAATACAACTGTTTTGCTGCAGAGTTTCTTTAAAGATTTGTGACAAAAATTAAGGAACTTGAAAAGGATTTAGCAGCAATCAGTTCCCTACACACACACACTTTAGTGAGGAAAGTATCGAGGCAAGTGAGTCTTCAAAGCAGAGAAACTAGATTTGGTTTCAGCAGGTCTCTTTTCTGAGGTGGAGCTCATTCCATGACAAAAAGAGGGCTGGAGACCTTTAAACAATAGGCTGAAAGTACCTCTAGTCATAAGTTGTAGTGATAAACCTTGTGCTGTTAAGGATGACCACAATACTGCAAATTAAATCTTGGTGGTGAAGAACATTTCTTCCTACCTTACAAGGCAGAAATTAAAGGTTTTCATGAAATCTCTCTCCAAGCAAAAGGAAACGTAATAATCCTGTAAGTCCCAAGGGCTCTCTACCTATCTCTGAATGGAGAAGAACAAAAGACAAATACATGATATTTCTTTAGACTGAAGTGATAAGTGGGAAAATGAAGTTTGAGTGGCTTGAAAATAATGGAAAGAAAGTCTTGATTTAAGAAGAGTTAGAGGCCTTAGGGAGGTTTATAAAAAGGTTTAAATTTCCAGGCCCATCCAACTCAATTAATCTTTCAAGCATGAAAGATTTTAAAGAGCTCCAGGTGCAACTATAATAAAGTTTTTGCAGAACTAATGATCTCCTGTAGAAATTATCTCTGTATGGAGTAAGGTACACACAACAGAGTATCATACAGCTTTACTCCTCTGGGAAACCAAAAGCTGTAATTTTATAATGTGACAGATAATTTATCAGTATCCCAAAACACTCTCATACCGAGACCAGGTTGAATATATAAAATACTACGTTTCTTATGTAATCCTTGGATTAAATTAATGCCAATTCTGGGAGATTTCCTGCAACTTTGTTTTGCCCTTTTTACAAGTGAGAGATCTGGGTACTGAAAACATTGCGGCTCTCAGATATTGTGAGTTTATGTGGTGTTTTTCACAATGGAACTCAGTTTGCTCATGTTTTAAGCACTATCAATACATAAATTTAATATATTAATGGTAATCTGATGCCATTTCTTTCCCTCACATAAATTAATGTATTTCTGTGAGAAGTCTCTTCATTCTGCTTGGCTCCACTCATAAATTTTAATATGAGATGTGATGATAAGATGCAGAGATTTATGTGAAATAACTAAGTGCTTTCAGTCTATTTCCAGTGCAAAGTGTGTGTGGCATAAACACAGTTCTAAGTATCCCAAATTTTGACAGACTTTGGGGTTGATCACACTAGTTAAGGCTGATGCACACTTCTTAGGGAAAAGAATACATGCATTTTCCAGTGCTCTTCCTTGGGAAGACAGGTAAAAGTAGCAGGTCAGGTAAAGGCCACTGGTGGAGACAGTACGGAGAGGGCAAGAAAGACCATGCAGCAACAGCATAATGAACTAAATCACCTTTGCTAGCTTATTGAAAAGCTTCTATTCTTTGAACAAGTTGAAGAAAACTCTAGGGTTATCCACAAAGGGCATAGATCTCCACTGCTTTGGTGAAGGTGGGTGTACGCCAATGCATGAGCCATGTAAAAACGTGCAATTTGTTTTACAAGCCTGAATATCTTTCCAGTCAGAGGAGAATAAGGGCTCCAGTGCTGTAAAAAGCCTAGATTAAATTTTTCTGTTCAGCCAAATTCCTTACTGTTTGAATCATGCTGTCTTGTCTGGTGCTTGTCATAGTTACAAAACTTTTTTTCTGAGGAATAAATAAAAGACTTCTGTCTCACCTTTTAGAGGATCAGAAGTCTTCCTTTAAACTATTTATGTCTTCTTCTTGCTCTGCAGTCTGCTGAGCAACAGAGCAGACACATATAAATTTTAAAGAACATTTCACAAATACCTCACAACTTTTCAAAATTATATTGTAAAAGCCTGACATTTTTTAGCTGTTGACTTTACAAACACTTTTGTTTAACCATTGTTCCTCAGGATGGTGGCAAATATCCTAGTTATCCTTGTCTTATTCCAAGAACAGATAATAGAATTTCTTGCTACTACTTACATCTTCAATTCCTTAGGGATTTTCAAAGAAACGGGGTTGAATATCATGTTATTGTAAGCACATCCTGTCTTTATTCATTCTACAAGATATTCTGCCTTTCTGCATGATAACTTATCTTTCCAGAAAAAGGACAGCATGGTCATCATGGTAGATGTTACTGGTATGACACTCAGCACAGGGACAACTTGCAGTTCTTTTATTTACATGGCAGAAATTCACGATGACTGTTTTTGTTTGTGTATTTGCAAGTTTAAATAAACAAAAGTAATCATGGTAATAAATACTTAAAATAACTTTTGAAAGGAAAGTGTAAGGCTGCATATGGAAGGAAATAAGGGAATACAAGGGTAAAGCTGGCAGCGATGGAGAACATCAATTTTGTTTTACTAGATCTTCTGTATATGAATTTTTTGTAATGCTTTCCAAGGCATGTGTAGTAGTAAAGAAGAATGTGCCAAATTTTGGATTTTGTTCCAGAAAATCTCAGAACTTATCAGTATGATCTGTTTCGTTTGGAGAATATCCATATTCTGGTTTTCCTTCAACAAGCTGCTTACCTTTTTGCCCTCTCAGAGCTCCATTCATCTACTACATCTTAGGCAAAGAGCAGGTGAAGGTGTCTGTTTGAAGCTTTTTTCTGGGGTGGCAACAGCTTGTTTTTATAGTCAATGTCTACTGATTGCAGGATGGGAGTAGATCAAGTGGTGTTCCTAAGACCATGCTCTGTGTAAGGAAGCCAACCCTCAGAAAGCGGGACACCTTCCCTCTGTCCCCAACATTACACATCCCACTTTTTGGCTGCTTCCCATCTCCATAGCTGAAGTGCTTAGCGATGCAAATGCTTGCTACCATATAACAGCCTGTGTTATTACTCTTGTGCAAAAATGAATAGTGGCAAGGTTGCACTCAGAGCCTTAGCACGCTAGTACTATACTGCCAGATTTGTTTTCCTAACTTGTGATGTAAAGTGACCTCTTCCAGCAACATCAGGCCTGGAGGAGCTGAGGGGAAATAAACATTATTGAGAGTTTGGCAACCCTGACAAAGAGGCTGTTAAGTCTGCATTAGGGGATGAAATAAGAGCTCTGTACCGTGATCCTAAGGAGCAGACAAGTCTTGTGGCAAAGGTACAAAGAAGACTGAAAATTATCTCTTGTTTAAGGGTGGGGATTTTAATCACAAAAAAAAAAGAGAAAGAGGGGGAGGGAGGAAGAGCAGGAGTTGTCAGAGCAATTGACTGTTCTGTTTGAAAACTCACATCTAATAACAATACAGCTCTCGTTAGTGGTTGGTTATTCCATATTCCTCTATGTTGACTGAGGATATTGTCAGAGGATTCTTACCATGCTGGTTGTCTTTCATCAAACACTTATTCCTGGATGATACTAGGATGAACTGTATTCCCTCAACAGTGCTTTTAGAGGCAAATCTATGCTTAGGCGGTCCCATTATCTATTTTACAGTGTTGAAAAGTTAACTTTATTTCTCTGAGAGGATGCTGCTGGTCTTCCTGGTTTTTGAACCAATTCCTATTAAATAATGATAAAGTACTTTAATCTTGCTTTTATTATTCATTTATTTACCTCCATTAATTCATTTGCTTTCTCAAACTTCTGACTTGGTAGTGTGTCACTATTTTTATATGCTGTATATTTTTAATGGCTAAATATTGATGTACAATATGTCATCTATATACATGTGAAATTATACCTAACAATGGTACAGTGATATCCTCCTTCTTGAACTGGAAAAAATTACACACTGATCTCGTTCTAGGTATAATATGGCAAATTTGACCCTGAACGCATTTATATGCAATTTACAATTCATATCTTCTCCAGAACAGCAAGGAAGTCCAATAGTGCAGTGAAAACTGCATCTTCTTCTCAATGTCCTTATATCCTTGTTTGCAAAACTTTTTGCAAAATCCTGTTTCACCAAAACTGAGGAATTACCAGTATGCTCAATTAAACGGAGGGTATGGCAGTTGTTCACACTGTTTTTTGTAACAGCTTTTGCAAGCCTGAGGAAGCTGAACAAGACAGGCAGTTTTACATTTAATAGGAATTCTTCAGTGCTATTATGACACCTAACCTATACCTAAAATACACCCATTCCTAGACTGAGTGCAAGTGTGCTGCAAAATAACACTACAACAGTTTGCAATAATACATCTACCTCACTGTAACATCTGGCAATGCCTGCATGTCTTTTGGACAAAGAAACATTTAAGTTGTGGATAGTCTAGGGCTCACTCCTGGAGCCCTGCAATGTCAGAATCTCAAGTTGGTTTAAAATAAAAAATTCAGCTGTTTTATGTTGTTAAAAGCTGTTCGATGTGCAAACTAGTAGACAGCCTGAGGATGAGGAAGGGCTTTTCTAGTTGTTGAAATAAGCAGGTTACTGTCCTGCAGATGCTTTCCATCACTCTGCTACCAGGAGCCTCCCAAGGGCACAGACGTGGAGCAACACCAGGATGGTCCTGCCCCATCCGGGACTGGAGGTATAGGAGAAGGCAGTGCAGGCAGGTGAACTGGTAATGTCTCCGCAAACCCACAGCCCCAGTAGCGTGGGGCAGTGCTGTGTGCTGGGACACTCAGCACTGTGCTGAGTGTCCTGAATGGTGAGGGACAGGGAAAGGGCTGACTACAGCCCCACCTCAGCATCCTGGCCTGCTCCAGATCTGCTGGTCTCACTTTTTCTGAAATATTAAAAAGGTCATGTTGTATTTAGGCTATTGGTTCTACAGAAATCAGATCTCAAGGCAGTGTCATCGTTTTCCCAGCTGAATTTAAAGCCTTGAGAGGAGTAAGTAGGGCATAGTTTGTGGATTTTAGTGGGGGTTTTTGATTGTTTGGTTTTCTTTTGTTTTTTACTCCTTTTATTTTTTTTTATGAATACGGGACTGGAAAATCTGTAAATGTCTTTATAAATTAATCTTTTAGATTTGGCCTTTTATACCGTTATTGTAAAAAGAAAAGCCCCCAAGTGAGTCAGTAAATCATTAATGAAATTGGATAAGTTTGTGCATGATGAATTGGTAAAATAGCTCCACTGATTAATTTATCCTTGGCTTTGCCACTAACATCAGCCAACACAGTAAATATCAGCTGAGCTAAAGCTTTGAACAATATTGGCCTTCAGTGCAAAAGGAAGTTGCCAGCTATGCTGACTGATTTTTATATAAGGCAGATGTGGATACTACAGACAAGTAAATGGCTTCTTTGCCACCAGCGGTGATATATTTGCAACACACATTATTATTTTCTGATTACAATGAGGAAGAGTAAAAGAAGAGATACTCTGAGGGAGTGAGGTATTGGAAGGGATAATATTTGAACAAAATAATACTACACTGAAAACCAAAGCATGCAGTTACTCAATTAAAGGATGAAATCAAGAGGACTTCTGCTCTACTTGATTACAGGTTAGGAGATGGTTTGTTATACAAAGTGTTACCAGTCCAGACCTGTTGCTAGGATTGTAATTCTTATGTACGAATCCTTCTTGAAATTGAATCCTGAGCAAGGTAACATTTCTAAACTGAAATTAATTTCAAGTGAATATATTTCATTCAGCAGTTTGACATTAAATGCAGACCAAAAAAAAAAGGGCCAAAACCTGCTGTTTGAAGGAAGAGGCAACACAGGTTGCAAAGGAAAAACTTGTGTAGCAGCAGGACTCTCTCACCTGATGACACTGAAAGCTGTCACAGAGCTTGTTACGATCTTTTCATTTAAGGAAAAAAACATTGTCCAGATCAACAAAACACATTGTCTGCTTTGTACTTTGCTTTGTACTGGCTCTTACTATTTCCAGCCAAAAAATTCCTAGCCAATTTACAGTCATACCATTTTTTGTCAACACTGACCTCTCTCTCTCCTTAATGTTTACCTCCTGATATATTTATAGACTGCAATAGACTCCTCTCAGACTTAATTTTGTTAGGTCAAAAAAGCTAAGCACTTCTAATCTTTTGTGTAAGACAGGCTTTTTTCCCCCTTTCTATCTTCACAGGCACTCCGTCCACCTGTTCCATATGGAGGAAAGGTTTCTTGAAGGTGAATTCTGGTGTGAATGAGTTCTTCCAAAAGCTTACACAAAAACATTAATATTTCTCTGTTGCTCTGGAAAATCCCTTACTTCGCACTCTAAGATTCCAATCAGGCTTTTTGCAGAGCCTTCAGAGCATGAGTTAAAGTTATTCTATCGTACACAACTCCACTGAACTTTATTTCTTCCCCTTTTACTTCCAGAGAGTGATTGCCCAGCTTACGGCAAAACTTTCCAGTTTGTAAGTGTAAATATGTGCACCTGGAATAGACACTGGAAGAAGGATTAAAGGAAACTGAGGTGTCTAAGGTTCATGGCTATGAACAATTTTCTCAACTTCTTTCTAACTTTGGTGACCTCCAATCCTCAGGGTGTCTTCTTCCTCAATGCATTTTAGTGGCTGCCAAAATCAGATTCACCATCTGCCCAGGTAGGGAACTAGGAAGTGAACTCGCAAGCACAACATGCACTGGCTCTCCAGAGCCATTGAACTGCCCTACTGGAGTTCCCAGCTGCCTTTCCATGGGGTCTCCTGAGGATATTATGGCATGTATATTGCACATGGTTGGTAAACTCCAGGAAGCACGTACGTTTCAGAGTACACTGTTCCTAGGACCATCCTGCAGAAGGGATTTAGGCATAACTATTAGAGACCCCTTTGTGTTAGGCACTGAGAGTGGGGTTTGGAGGAGATGTTGGCACTGTGAGCAGCTACTTTCCTTTCAAAGACCAATGAAGCAGCTCTTGAGATGCTGCTGACCACAGTAATTAGGCCTACATGTCACCTCACTCACATGTACTCTGGGAACATCTGAAGTTCTTGCTATTCAGTACTTCATGCCTCGAACGCCAGAATCAGAAAATTCAATTCAGATATTGCAACTCTCTTCAAAACAAAGCTGATGACTAAATCTACAAATTGTCCTCAGACACTCAAGCACTAGGAAACCATCCATATTTCCTATCACTTTAAACAGAATTAAGCAACTCTACAGATGATGAATATTTTTTATCAAATGCAAATGAACAATCATTATTTCATGTCTACATTTTGCCATCTCCTAGCATCACTTGGCAAGGTTTATAGTTCTGCTCTACAACACCTATGCTACGTATTAGGGTAAGCGTATTATTCATTGTGGATCATTCTTTCAACTCTGATAATCCTATTGATGTGCATGACTCTGACTTAACTCACTTCGTATGGGTCTTTGAAATAGCACAGACCAAGTGTGTATATATTAAAGAAGAAGGGAAGAAAGGGAAAGGGAGATTAAGGATAAAGAGGAGGGAGATAGCAGAGCTTAAAGATCAAGCTATGGCTGATAACATTTAGTGAGCATTACAGAAAAATAAATGTGCACTGGACTAAGAGTCACTAACCACACACAGGCAATGAATACTTGCTTGCACAATATTGCCATTACAGGTTTTGGTTAACTGTAATGTTATTATCTAAATGCACAATGGTATTCTTGACACATTTTTTCTGTTGCTGTTGTTCATGCCACTTAGCATTAATGTCTCAAACAGTTTTTGAAAGTGCTAGGTGTAATTGCAAGTTTGAAATAATAACAAAGCCAGTAATTGTATGACTTTTAAAATAGCAATGTATTGAGGAAAAGATAAAAGGAAATAACATTTTTTTTCTTCCATGAGGAGACTAGAAGCAGACAAGGTGTGTCACAGGTGTCAGTTCCTGTGCCTATGTCCATAGACAGCTGTAAAATTCTTATATGCATATTGCATTTATAAAGAGTAATTCGGTGACTACTTATTGGCACTGAAGAAGGAAGAACACAAGCAAAGTTTGCAATCACTATGGAAACTGCCTCTCTGGTTGCTGTGTTGGCAATGGCACATCTGTCAGGGACAGCAGCTGTTCTAGAGAATTCCTTCCAACAAAGCTCTTCCTGAGACTTGTCTCTGGGACTGGGCCCAGGGCTGCAGGGTTTATTTCAACAAGAATCCAACAGCCTACACAAGCATGATTTTATTCTTCATTCTGCCCTTTTATATTTTATTTTCAATATTTGAAGAACTTGCAGAGTAAAACACCTGGAGGTGTGACATGCAAATCTTTTCTACTATGTGGTTCACAGCCTAGATATTATGGTAAATGAAGAAAGAGTCCAGCCTTTGGAGAGCTTGGCGTTTCTTCAGCCTGGTATGTGGTCTGTCAAAACCCTATTACTCCTGAATTTAATAGTTTTTTCTTTTATGCTGCTTTATGCATGAGATGTCACTTTGTTTTCTTCGTCAGTGCTCCAACACAGATTCGTCAGTGCAGTGTGCCTACTATATACACCAGCATATCAAAGTACTTTCTGGCATCAGTTTTCCCCTCCGAAAGTGGAGGGCAGGGTGTCTGGGGATGCTAAGGGAAACCAGCCACCAGCAAAGGCATAGAGCCACTCATGGCTTACATGTGAAGGCAGCCTGGAATTTTCATGAACCAGGGACTCTTGTTAAGATAGTATTTGTCTTTAAATACCCCAGTCAAATTGAATTTTATTTTGTTTAATTTGATATATATTACCTTACATTAATCAGTCTTTAGAGCAATTAATACACATATTGAAAGAAAAATACATTCTCAGGTATAATTTTCCAGTGCCAATGACATCCATGGGGCTTCTGAAACAAATGGTGAAATCTCATGAGACCCTGCTGACTCAGTAGATAATAGCTCTTTTTTTTTTTATTCTGGGAAACCTTTCTGGGCCGTGGTCTTTGTTTCCAGTGATAATGGGCCTGGTATGTTTTGTATCATACAAACTCTTCACTGTTTGTAGTATCTTTCAAAAGAAAACCTTTTAAAAGAATATCTTGGGGATGAAAGTAGTGTGCATAACATCCCTGTAGCAATGCAGCAATTGCTCATTAAAGAACGTAAGACTACAAAAAAACTTTAAATTTAAGCTGGTGCAAGCCAGCTGTCTTGACTGATAGAGTTAAAATTTAATGTAATTAGTAGGTGAAAACAAGAGGAAAGAAGACTCATGCAACCAACTTATTCATCACAGACCTCTACAAGATACTCTGTAGTTTCCTTTTCATGAACTGGTGTCATATTACAATCTCTTCCATTATTTATCTATTAGGAATGTTTATTTTCTTTTCTTGAGCAAGTATGCGCCTAACTTTCTTAAGTAAAGGGTCACATGCAAGAAAGCAGATTGTTGAATTTTCTGATCCTTTCAGAAATGTACTTTCATAATTGTACTCTGAGTTATTATTGCAATATCCGGTTGGAAATAAATTTCTAAACCTTCACTTTTATGATTTATATCACACCAGAACACCCACTCAGCTATAACAAACAGTTACTTGTTACTTTTGTTTATATATAATTGACTTCAGAGAGAAGACATTATTAATTTTTCAGCTAACAGTTTATGTAATTAATGGTGCATTTATATCAATGTACATACAAGCAGTAGTGTTCTCATATTTAATCATTGAAAGCTACCAGGGTGGCACGTTTTGCAGTGGTTAGAAAGAATTCAGGCATGAAGATCATTGAAATGTCTTTTGATAGCTAAATCTTTTTAAATGCTTTATCATATTTATTAGTGCTCTGAATTCAAATGGAAAGACTATTTCGTTGGGAAATCACTGGCAAGAAAAAATTGGAGGTGGAAAAAGGTACCTTCTTATCTACCAGAATACAACTTTTGTTATGGAAGAAAGGAAAAAGACAGAAGGTATGTTGTGTTTTGCTGAACATTTTAATTGCAAATGTTAAAATAAAATAAGTCCTTTTTGATGATATTTCTCCATTGCTACAGAGGCTGTTCAGATGACAAACTTCATGAAGAAAGACTGTTTCTGTTAAATGAAGTTAGCCTGAAAAGGTCTTAAAAAGTTTAATTACCGTGTTCAGTACCTGTAGGGGTTGCCCTAGTGTAAGTGGAATCATCGGTTGGCAAGATCTTAATGTTTAAATTCCATTTCCCCATAGTCGTGGATCTGCATTTTGTATTTCACATACAAACGGATGTGGAATGAGACACTCAGCAAACATGGTGCTGGGCTGGAGCACAGACACACACAAAGGTAGTTCTGATGAGTTTATTTAGCAGTGGAATGACATCAAGATCCGAGCTGCTGCAGGGCATGGTCACGCTTCACACTCAGGAGCAAGTACTGCCAAAGGAGGTTCAAAGAGCCATGTTTACAACCATGAAACAAGCTCCCTACTGATTTCAGTACCTGACATTACACAGATATACAAACTCAGTGCAAATTGTCCCATCTGTCCCTCCTCCTTGCTATCTGTAGTAGCAGCACAAGTACCATACTCTCTTCTCGCAACATGCTAGCAGTCCTACTGTATGACAGCAGTGAGGACAATGCAGGGACAGGGGAGGATCTTAAACTTTCTTACTTATCACAATACACTGTGGTAGTACTGGAGTGTGTAATTGTTCCCTGACGTGAATTGCCTCAGGTAGAATGAAAGTGAGAGAGAGTAGTTTGTCTTCCCAAAGCTACACAAACAAGTGAATGTTGCAGGTACGCGTTTAACACAGGAGATCCTGGAGTCCCTGTATCTTGTGGACAGTATTGTGCTCATCTGTATGCTTGCAGGTACAGCTGGCTTCAATTGTTATTTTACTTTTCTGCAAAAATGTTATTTTGCTGTTGTGCAATATTACAATCAATCAAAATGTTTGGAACGTGTTTCTGGCTCAGCAGGCTTTTTACAGAAGGTGAAATTAGCCACTGGAGTTAGGTCTCTCTAAACACTCACTGCTGGAGAACCGAAGCACTGTAAAGGGTGTTGTATTCTTTCTGATACCAGCATTTTCTGGAAGGGCTACTCAGAGGAATGAAAATGTCCCAAAGCACAGAAGTACATTTCTTCAGAAAGACTGGAAGTAATTTGGTTGCAGAATTTCAGGGATGCTGCAAGGAGTTAGGCTGCCCAGAAGGATTTGACTTATCAGATTTTGCAGACCCTTGGGAAAACAGGAAATTAGCCTTCACCCAATTGAATTATCACGTTATACCATCCTCTTTCCTTCATTCAGTTTACATTCAGGACTCCTCAGAATCACTATAATATTCATTTTCTGATTAGTTTGATTACAGTCTAAAACCTGTCATTATTACACACACAAAAATCCTTTCCTTTGGACTGCTTGCTCAGTTTCTCCATTGCTGAACTACTGTGTAACTATGGCAAGTCTTACCAGCACATTATCACACCCAGCGCTGCCTTTATATCCATACTTTTCAACAAGCTGTATTTCAGATTTAGCATTCCACTTTGACTCCATGGATTGACATCTTACCCTGAAACCTACTTTGTTCTGGCCCCTTTTTATGATGTCTTTTATTACATATGTGTAGCTTACCAGATCTACTGCTTTTGTTATAAAAGGTTTCCCTCTGCGTTAAACACACTGGTGTTCCCTGGTTTCTCATCGGTAAGATATCTGTCAGGTAGATCTTTACTCTGATTTTATTCCTGTTTTTCCCCTTCAAGTTTCCTATTTCTCCACACCAGGTATCTTTGGGCACTGATTTAGAATGGATAATGAGCTGTGCTTTTCTCTCTGCTGAGGGTTGTATAAACCTTAGCCCTCGTGACATCTGCCGGTTAGAAAATATTTAATGGAGTTTTTTTCTCAATAGCACTTAGACTGTAAAGTACCAGCAAAGACATTAATTTACAGCTACTGGTAGCAGTGAAAACACTAAAAGGATACTGTGTCCAGCTTGGTGTCAACAATTCAGTAGCATTGTTAAAAAGTTGCAGAAGATTCAGGTAAAAGATGTAAGAATAGATAAAGGGCTGAAAGCTATGCTTTATAGAAAATGGTGTGAGATGTTCAATTTGCATAGACAGCAAAGAAAGTTGGAGTATGCACTGAATTTAGGGCCAACAGGAACAATTAACTCAGGCTGTTTGATTTATGTTTTCAGAATAAATTCAGGTTGCCCAGCTTCCTTAAATCAAGTCCAAAGATCTTTTCCTAGCTAAGCCAGATAGCTCAGTCTTCAAAAGGTGTTTCTTACAGATAGTGAATAAATGAGTCCAATTTATGACCAATGTCTCTGCAATGGTAAAGAAATGATCAGATAACTTAAACCAAGATGATTCCAATAGGTAAGCCACATCTTCTGGTGCACCAGAAGGCCGAGGAATATAATAAATGAACCTCATGCTGCATCACCTCGACAAGAAGAGAAAGTGCTGTCCAACTTGTTAGACTTAAGTATGTGAGGAAACACACCAATGACACAAATTTTCTTCAGAGTAGTGGCCTAAATGCTCTATTTTTCGGTCCAGATGTTGCCAACCACTGATGATTCAGAGGAAGATGAGAAAACAAATAAACAAAAACAGCAGGAAATTTCTTCCTGACCCCCTGTAAGTAGCTAATTGAAACCCTTAAGCTCTGATTAACATAATTAGGTTAAAGCTTAAGCGTTATGAAAGTATTGAGATAATAGAAGGTATCCTGAAGCCAGGTTAAAAAAAAAAAGTGGGATGAAGAGACAGAAATGGAATGAGATTTCTTAGTTCATAAAGAAGAGGATGAAATTTGGATTTATTGACAGTTAGAAAGAACAACTATGTAGAGACACTGTCATTAAGCCAAAAATATCTCTGTGAAGTTGCATACAAAGTCCACTTTTAAAAAACATAGCCTATACCCCTCAGAACTCTTTATTGACAAGCATTTTCACTTTATTTTAGAGTTGAATTTTTCTGAATTCTACTGCTAGGCACTGATTCTTGCAATACCAGTAACAGCAATGTTGCAAAATGTCTTTTATCCAGCATTTGCAGCCTGTATCTCAAGAAGATTCATCAAGTTTCTCAACCCGTTTCTAATGCACAGAATAAAACAAACTCCTTCAACAACACTATGAGCTCAACAAGGCTGATTTTCAAGCTCTGTGACCACAGTTGTGGCTTTTCATTTTAAATCCTCTCTTTGTATGTTTACACCTTTCAAGTTGTGGTTACCAGAGCTGGATATAGTTACCAGCTATGATTTAATGGAAAGCTTCATTTGCCCATGCTCGGATAAGGAATTTTTTTTATCAGCTGCTGCCAGTCTACCATGTAAGGGTGCAGTGAGGATCACAGAGCTGCAAAAGTAGGGAAAATCATACTAGGTGTTTGCTAAGAATGATGGTATTTAAGAATTGCAACAATTTAGTTCATGTTGTTCATGTCAGCAAAAATATTGCAGTCAAGGTTGAATGTGTCTCTTGATAGTGCACTCTAGTCCTAACTGTACTACGGAGGACGTCAATCCAGAGTAGATAGCAGTGGACTTTTCTGGCTTTATGACCTGCGAGGCAAAACTTACAGGACCCTGTACCACTCTGCACTGATGGCAGCCCTGCAGCACAGAAGCACAACTAATCTCTCAGCCTGTGGTTGACAAAGGCGGCTGAGGTGCCCTTCTAGATGAAGGGCAGCCTCCCTCCCCTTCTGCTTTCTTGTAGGCATATTTTCAGCATTTTTATCTGTGGGTCTGCAAAATTCTGTAAAAATGGGTCATAGCTGGGCCTGTGTAAGTGAGGCAAAGACCTATCTCCATATTTTTATGCAAGTGTCCTGACTGATTTATCATCACCGTGGGCACTGCAGATGAAGAATCAAATGAGGTGTTATCAAGAAATAAAAAGGAAACTAGAAGACAGACTAGTTAGTGTTTCACAGAAAGTTTGTTGATGTGATGAATACAAATGAAAGCTATTAGCTTTAAAGCAAATTATGTTCCAACTGCAATCTATGTGCTTTCTTTGCACGTCACTGCAGCCAGAGCCATCAGCCAAGCTTACTGGTAGTTAGGATCATTTTGAGACCTTTTTTGCTTGAATAAGAATCTAGTTTGTTTAAGGGAGAAAAAGAGCTGACATACTAAGAAGTGCTGTGGCGAGATATTAATTTCCCATGGGCAACAGGGGCTTACAAACCTTGTGAAGACACATGCTTCAGAGAGGCCCAGATGTTTGGACACTCCTATTTTGTCTCCTTGAAAATATACGACAGGCATATTTCCCTCTCTGTTCTCTTCCATTTCTAAACTAAAAATATTTTTTTTTCCCTCGTGCTCTCAATTCCACATTCTCTTTCCTCCCCCAAGAACATGGTAAATGAGATTCCCTGTCCCACATGGGTTTTATTTTCTTTGGTTATGAGGACAGTGCATACCCCATGGTGGCCCCCTCTATGCTCCTCATAACCAGTCACACACCTTCCTCTCTATTCTGGACAGAATCAAACTTCTTAGAAAACCACTTTCTTACAAACATCCTTCCTTTAGGCTTGACCCTGGGTGATTTGATGCAGTCCTTCTTTCCCTCTGTGTTTTTTGAGCACTGACTCTGCTAACATGTCGGATCACTCCAGGACTACAATCTGTAGCAAAGCAAGTAGTCACCTTGCAATAGAATTTATGGATTCATGGATTCACGGATTTGACGGAGTTGGAAGGGACCTCTAAAGATCATCTAGTCCAACTCCCCTGCTAAGCAGGATTGCCCAGAGCACATCACTCAGGACTGCATCAAGGTGGGTCTTGAAAATCTCCAGGGAAGAGGACTCCATGACTTCTCTCGGCAGCCTGTTCCAGTGCTCTGTCACCCTCACCATAAAGAAGTTCTTCCTCATTTTTGAGTGGAACAGACACTAAAGAGAGGGTCTTCTGTTCCCAAAGGCTTGTGCAGGTAGGAAACCACAAACACTTGTGTCCCTTACTCAGGAGACTCCTTCACTTCTTTCTCAGCTGTTTGGCTGAATCAATAGGCAATGTGTTTGGGGTGTTGGTTTTTTTTGTTGATCAAAGCCTGCTTTGCCCACACTTAGGAGGTTTCCTTTGAATATTGTAGTAGGAGGCCACGGAGGCTTGGCATAACTGAGTCAGGCTTTCCAAGTATGTTAATTCAGTAAGTTTGGAAGACTTGTGATAATACAAAACGAGACAGAGATGCATGTGGATCGTTGTTATAAAGTTGAATATTACATATTTTGACTTATTTAAATTTAATGAACCCCAGAAAGAACTTTTAGTGTTTACTTTTTCCTCGTTTGATTCTAATTAACCTTTCCCATGATTCAGATGTCTGACAAATGTGGAGGGCTGCAGGGCTAAGTGCTTTTTCCCATGATTGACTTTAATTAAGCTTGCTCATGGCTTGAGACCCTTGTAAAGTTAGAGAACTTTATTTTAATTGCCTTCTGCCAGATTTACTTATGCTAGACAAATATTATAAATCAAATACTAACACTATTAGAAGAACGAAGAACTGACTTACAAAGTAGCAGTCTTCCATGGTGAAAAGCGTTACACTCTAAACCTGAATAGAAGGTGCTACAGTGGGAGAAAAATGACTGATTTCATAAAGGCAATCTTTGGACCATTAACAGCTTTTCCTTTTCTGATTTCTGATTCTGATACATTAAGACAACAACTTTCAAACTAGTGTTATTCTTCTCCAGTTTCAGCGGTAATAAGTCATATTCATTCATACTAGAAATTACTAAGTGGATACTCAAATAACTTATGCCATGTTTTGGACTGCTCACCACATCTCTGTTGCAGCTGCTGGAATGAGTCAGTTCAATCTTAATTAGGGGACTTTGTCACCTAAATCACATGGCATTTCTACTCACTATGAGTCTGTTCTAAAAGAGTCTTCAGGAGAACCCGACAAACAGAAAGGCAACAATATTTGTACAAATAAAAGTACTGATTTTATTATTCAAAACATTGCAAGCAGACATGTGTTCCAGCAGGTTTTTGCAGAAATAAATGAAAGATCACCCATAACTTTAAAGTGATATGAAGGTTTTACCCAAACAAATGTTTGTAAGGTGAGGTTTTTTTAGTGCTTCCTGTCAATTGATAAAATTTCAAGTTAAAATTCTGTCAGCTTGTGGATTGAGAACATTCCCATTGTGCAAAAGAACAGCAAATCTTATTTTCATTCTACATTGCATTGCTACAAATTGAACTGTGAGTGGTAGGTAGATATCCTGAGTTTCACATAGGCAATCTACTGCAAGTTTTTGTCCTTTTTCATCATACAGTATGTTCTGAAGGATCAACTGATCTATATTTACCTAGTTACACTTTTCCTATACAATCTCCTTATGCTTGATGGGAATGGTGTCACTCTCATGCCAGAATGCCATCTTTTGCACTTGCTTTGGCTGAAAGTGCTTCTATTTAACAGAAATGGTTCTGGGGCACTTTTGCTGGAAAGAAGCCTAACAAGATCGCCTTTGTGCTTAGTTAAAGTATATCAGTGGTCTTGAAATAAGGCTCAACTTTTTCCTTCAGTAACCAACATCCTGAAAACAGATGTCAACAGAGCTTAACCATGGTGTCTCACTTTTGATGGCTCTGGGTTTCCTTCCATTTTTTTCTCCCTTTTCTAACACAATGCAGAATACTCTAAATTATAATCAAAGTTATTATGACTGTGGCTTAGATCAGGTTAATTCCCAAAGCAATATCCTTGCATCTGGGCCTACAAACAGTGCAAAGAAATGCCTAAATATTTATTCATATTATATTAACATTATTAATACATACATAAATATACATATGCAGCTATATATTTATATATTCAACTATTTAAAACAACTATTTTATCTGAATACAGACCCTGCATGAAGTAGTAGACTGATGGCTCTGTTAGCTCTATTTATCCAGCTAATGTGTATTGCCAAAGCTGCTGCTGCAAAAGGGTCTCCATGGGGATCACCTTTGGCTTAGAAAGAATAATTATGTTTCTGTACCCTGTTGATACTGAGCTTCCAAGAGTGCTAATAAAAACACTGTATCAAGGTGGCAACTTTCAAACCCCAGCACAGGAAGCCATCCTAAAATCAGGTGCCAGAGAAGGACAACTGTTAGCTTTCGTGGAGCCTGCAAGGATAGTGGTTTAAATCCCGAGTTTGACATATTTAACAATCCTGCTGGAGGACTTCAGAGCATTTTCAAGGTAAGCAAAGGTACATGATGAGAGACATACAGTGTGGAATTCCACACCTGGTGCAAAAAGCCATTTGTTTTAAAAATACTCAGAGCCCTCTAAATAGCAGAGTATTATTTTTAAAATGGAGATATAAAAATATTTGATATACTGTGACTTTTTTATGCCTGTGTGTCTTTGTGTAGTCACAATCACAATTATTCATGGGAAAAAATCTACAGCCATTTCCTAGTTTTAATTAATTCTATTTTACATCCTGACACTTTAACTTGCACTTGATCAGCTTCTAAGTGATCTGTTTGACATGTCTATCTTTAATTCAGAGTAATTGCCAAATAAGTTTGCAATTTATCAGAAATGTGAAGAATAACTCCAGCCAGAAAGAGCTATTTTTCTTTGAGAGTGAAAGTAAGCTATTACAAAGGGCCTGGGAGACTTAAGAAAAATGGTGATGCCATCTGAAATTTCTGAGTGGGAGACCCCCTTCAGATTTCTAGCAAGAATTTTAAGTAATTTCTGCATTCCATAAACATTAAAATGATCTGACTTGAATGAAAAATTTAGACCAAGTTGAAAGCCCTGCAATTTATTGCAATCTATCATATGTGCTTGTTTAGTGGAGAAGTTTCTGATGCAATGCTTTTACCGGGTGAGAGTGTTAACAATTCGAATTGCTCTTCAATGACACTTCTAATTATAAACTAAACAGTAACATCTGCCTCAAAATTTCCTCTTCATATATTTCTTAAAAACCCTGTGTAACAATTATAATAACGGAAAAAAGAGCTTATTTTCTCAGCTTGTTCACTGTAAACAAAATCCCAGATAGGGTCACTTTTCCTCCCTATTGAGTTATCGTTATTTGTGTGTAACTCTTTTGCCAGCTGCCAGCAGTGGGAAAAGGACCCTAAGCAGAAAGGTTCTTCTCTAAAACCTATTAGACTATGACCTATACACATTTATGTTTCTTCTTCTGGCTCTGGAAATTAAAATAGAGCTGCAGCTGTGCCAAACATTTTAATAATTTGTAAGTATACAAAAAAAAAAAAGGCAGATTAGGACAATTTTGCAACTTGGTGAAGCTGGGTCAAAACTGGCATGAAGTTTTGTTACAGAAGAATTGGAGGAAATACTTTCTAGAGGCCATTTTATTCCAAAATGTACACCATGTATTATTGTGGTTTTTCACACATTTCTTGAAGATTATTTTTTAAAAAGCACAAAACCGGAACAAAACATCTGTGGCATGAAAACATGACACTGAAGATTTCTCCAAAAGACATTTTCCTTCACATTTTGGTTGGGACACTGAGCAGAAAATCGATTAGTCACACAGAAGCTCTCTCGTGGGCAGGATTTGGTTATTTTCAGAGTCATGAGCACCGCTTAAACCATGCAACCAGAAAGTCTGCCCGGTGAGAGCACATAAGGGATGAAGCTATGTATATTGGTGTTTTTAAAGACTGAGCAGAACAAAGTATGTAGGGACTATGACCAATGGCACAGCCACAATGTATTCATTACCCAGCTGGTAGACACCAAGAATATCAACAGAGTGACTCCCTGTGGCACTCACAGTTTGACTTAGTGATAATTAGAGGTGATGCGGACTGGTGCCACTTCCTTCAACTCCAGTGAGGACTATGCTTCCTCCTCTAACATGGGCTATCCCTTCTTCTTTTCTATGCTGCCAGTATAATCCCTTCTTGATCCTTGCTGCAAAGTCTGCAGTACCCTGTTACACCTTCCACCAGCACCCCATTGCTTATCAGAGCACAGCACAATTTGGTCTACAACATGCACTGCTTGAAAAAGCCAGACAAGATGCAGTAAGAATTATAGGGCACAGGGCACAATAGTGTTTCTGTGGAGAAGAGAGATGAAAGTCAATCCCTCATGTCCAAGACCTCACATTTGTCTTTCATTTGTGTTACACATGGCTAGATTGTTCCTTCCTTTCCAGGAAAAAACCCCAACAAACAAAATAAAAAAAGAAGGTAGAAAACACACTGAAAATAATGAAGGAGCATACAAGAAAACCTACTGTAGGGGGACATGGTGTGCACATTGCTTTTAGTTAGATGCAATTATTTGCCAAAGTGCAAAAAAGTGTTTTTGTTTAAAGCATTTCCTTGTTAAAAGAATACTGGTTGTTGCTATGATTTGGCTCATATCAAACTTACTTTCATAAAATAACTTGCCATATTGCTGCAGCTGGGTGGATAATGTCTGTTCCTGTGTTTGCCATTACCAAGAAAAGAGACCTGCCAAATTATTCAAAAGTGTATTGCATTCCCAGCACCTCTTATTATCCCTTGCACTCCTTGCTCCCATTTCTTTCGTGGTGTTCTGGTACACAAGGATATAATGAAGAAGTTACATAACTAATTAAAGCAATGTATTTTTAATACAGTCTTTGGGATTTATTTTTTTTTTTTTTTTTTTGAGAATTAACAAGTTAAATTCTCGAGTGTTTCAATTTATTTGTTTTGGCTTCGAGGAGGACTGTTCTCATTTGAATTTTCCCAAAGACTTAAGGTCTTTTCTTGGGTTACTCGCACTCAATGTAGATAACCCATGACTATTTAAGCATGCTGTCAGATCAGAAGCAAAAGTGTAACTAATGTAGCAATCAAAGGATCTCAAAAACTGACAGACTGCCTCTGCAGGATTTTATAATTTGTTTTATTCATAACTTTATTAAGATGTACGTATAGCTTCATTTTTATCACAAAGTGTATAAATTTAGTGGTTGCTAGCCAAAAACGGGGCATTGAAATAATTGAAAAGATTCACGCTGGCTCCACTGATCATGGATGAGTACTAAAGATCACTTAGACATCCTATTGTGATTAGTTGTTTTAATTTAAAAGTTTGTAATTAACATCTGAAGATTTATAACATGCACAGGGAAGAAGGATTAAGAAAATTAAGAAAAAATATTTGAGATGTAAATCAAGGGTTTTGTTAGTCTGGGGCAGAAAGTGGAAGAAGGAGAGAGTTGAAATTTTTTTTTCTCTTTTACCAGAAATCTTGAGTAAAAAACCTTCAATTTCTGATTATTTTTCAGGTTGGATGGCTGGTGGTTTCTTTGCCACTCTTCATATTTCCTTCCTTTCTTCTTCTTGATTTCTTTTCTCTGTCTTTTTCTTGAAGAGTTCAGAAGGGAATAATGAAGACAACAAAGGTAAGTTATGTTTTGGGATCAGATTTCACAACCAAACAGAAAGCTCAATAAATTTTTTCACCCATGGAAATATTTGTGAAGAGAGAAATGACAAAGATTTCCATAATCATCACCTAAATAAAAAAATCATTATCATTAGTAGCAGTGGAAGCAGTGGTATTTGAAGAAAACTCTCTCTCCCTAGTCACTTGTTAGAAGATAAATCTCTACAAAATCTCAAAGGACAAATTCAAAGAATAGTAAATATGTTTATTTTTGAGCCACTGTGTTCAGAGCAAGAGTTCTCTTGCTTTTTTATGTATTCAAAATGTTCATTTGAATTGGAAAGCTTGGACTCAAATTGCTACTTTGCCATGAAATATACATTTTAGATTGCACATTTTCAGACTTGGCAGACTGACCCCAGGATGAACTTCTCCTCCCTTCTTTTAAATGCATAAATACTGCTCTGCATGTTCCTTTTGTCCGGAGCACTGGGTCTCTTGCTCACAAATGACTAGTCACAGGGAAAAAGTTGGGATGAGATTAATCTCGCAAGAGTCTACCTCAAACTTGGGCTGTTCACTAGTGACTGGTGATGTATGCGGGGACTCAAACACTCTTTTTCTCTATACAAATGATGTTGACAGTGGTCAGCAAGGACTTCCACTTTTTGATCATGGAGTTGTCTTTCCGGTGGTCTGTGGTTGTCTAAACCAAATGACTGAGTTATGAGCAATGGGGGTGCTGTAATCAGTCTCTGTGTACATGGATGTATATGTGAATACCTCCCACACACAGACACAGAAGAAGAAACCCTGAAGTTTCAGGTACTTTTTTCTTGTGAAATAGCTGCAGGGTGACTGAGATGAATCAAATGGCTTGAAAGAACAAAAGTTCAGGGAAATAGTTTCAGCAGAAAGCCCAGTGATTTATGAGCAATGTGAAGGATTTACCACATTCTTGCATCAGCTCACATGATAAATTTGCTTTGGTCACTGCCTTCTGACTCACCATGAGAACTAATTTGCAAACCTGAGGTATCTGAATTGTAAATTATTCTGTTTATTATGCATGATGAATAGAAAATCATGGTATTAACATTCACAATTTTTTCATTTAAGACTTGAGATTGATTGAGAATGAAAGTTGTTAAGGTAAGTCTTCGAGTTGTAGAAAGCTTGGCATATATAATTTTCTTCTGCTCACTATACCTGACATTATCTTTCAACCTTCCCTCATTTGAGCTGTTCTCTTTTTCCCAGCTCTTCAAATATGCAGCAGCCTGATTTCCAAAACAGAGAAACACTTTGAATTCTTGTAAAATCTGAGGTTTCTCTGCCTGGCTACAACTGCAGTTTCTTCATAGTTTATGTAGCTAAATATTGCGTTTTTTTTTTTTTTTTTTTCTTTTCCCATGCTTCTACCTTTGCTCTCTGCTATTCCCTGAACAGTGAAAGGTGTGCTGATTAGCACCAAGACAGGAAAAAATGTGCAAGGAAATGATTCAGAAAAGCCATTCAGATTTCTCTAAAATGTTTTGGGAAGTCTGTAGCAGGAACACGTATGTCACCTCCTGCCATATGTATAAATTGCTTCAGATCATTTCCTAGTTGCAGTGTGAGTTGTATTTCTAAGGAGTGGGTTTTAATTTTTAGTTATTATTTTAAAGGTCAGCCAGCCCAGACAGGCAGCATACCAATGACATGAGTTAATCAGTTAGCCATCAGAAGATAACAGTGTTAACTCACAAGAAATGCAGGGACAGCATCACACTGGCAATCATTTTCCTTGCAAAAACAGTATTAAATTTTCATGTGGGTCCAGCTATGGTAAACAAGAAGTTGAGTGGAATGTGAACTTGCAAGCATGTAAGGTACTCCCCATTAATTTCATGTGTATCCTGTGATATTTCACACTCTTGTGGTAAATGCAAAGTACTTTGCATTCTTCATTAAGGGACAGCAGCCTTTTGTTTACAAGTGCATAATGGAGAATTGTAGCAGCAACTTCACAACTCAGCTTTGCTCCTGATTACTTGTTATTCTACTTGTATTCTAAGAAGACGGGCAGAAATATCTCAATAACCCCCACCATCTTGGAGAACAGGATTGAGTAGACACTGGCATTTTGTGAATGCATGGACAAAAGTGAGTAAAACCTCCTAAATCCCATACCTCTTGCAAAAGTAACTATGAATTACTTATTTTCGTGTTCTTTCTACTTCAGGAGCCAGTCTAAAAACCTGGAAATATACATCTTCATGCATTAATAGCACACTGCCTTTTTGATGAATCAAAGCTGCTTTGGTCAAGATTTTAAAAATTGACAAAACAACCCTGTTTTCAGAAAGTGCCAAGTACTGACTCTGAAAAATAGGCCAAGCAAAGTATTTGATGCAGCAGATATCCGAATGAGACACAGGGAATTCCTGATCCCCCTCAAAAACTTGGTCAGTTTTCTGGAGCCACCTCAGAAAGCTATGTCGCAAACAGGAGATTTGATTTTTGTGATACAGGGCATCACACAATTCCTAGTCATTTGCCTGTCTGCTGCCCACTGCTCTAAATGTGAAACTCATTCCTTGGACAGGACAGGCAACAATATCAACATTGTTCCCTGCTAAAATAACAGCATTAAAATCTAGCTGAGGTTTCTCAGGAGTCCATTGAGCTTCCTGGCATTTACATTCCTAGCCAGTCTTGGCAATACTAAAGTCCTTTCTCTTCTCTGGGGCAATAATAATCACTTTGTTTGTAATTCAGACAAATGAATTGATGGTCTACAATTGAGGTACCCAGAGGAAGGGCATAAGGATCATGACAGAAAAATTGCCAGAACTGACACAAACCCTTGCAGGAGTGATGATCTTAAGGAAATGCATTTGGCAAGGAAATTGAGACTATGGTAAGAAGAGAATATAGTGCTAAGAAAGTGAAAAAGGAATCCAGAACACTGCATGACAACTGAGCTCTGTGTAAAAGGCACCAGTGAGTAATTACACGTGTAAACTGATATTGAGCAAGCACAAAATGGAAAACTAGAGCTTTTTCTTTAAGGATGTGCTTTCATGTATGACTGGAAAGGCTCTGTTTCGTGTTTGTACTTTAGTGACCACCTATTCACCAAAAGACTTGGTCAAAATCCATTTCCCCATCTGGACTGGTGCAACAGTTTAACCACAGGCAATAGCGTGTGCAGTGAATGCTGCAGTGAATAGAGCTCCTCATGTTTCCCACCAAAG
Organism: Arenaria interpres; assembly: GCA_013399435.1. Lineage (NCBI taxonomy): Eukaryota > Metazoa > Chordata > Aves > Charadriiformes > Scolopacidae > Arenaria > Arenaria interpres. The sequence continues at coordinate 52,734 of VXAK01003231.1, forward strand.
AGCACTCTACTAATTCACCTCGAACTTCTGTCAGGGGCCCATGGGGAACAGTAACTCCTCTGTGATTTTTTCCAGTGAGAGTGATAGCTTTACTATACTGTGATCTTCCACATCAGCGAGGCTCATCTGTGGTGGAAACGGTGACCAGAAGGAACAGAGAAGGAAAGACTGTGTCTCAGGAAAATATGGACCTGCTGTGAAGGTAAGCATTTAAAAAGTGTGGAAGGACACCGTCAAAATACTAAGACTTGCTATTGTATCTATCATAAAACTATAATAATACAGGGGGGACTTCTGTCTGCTAAAAAAATTACTCTCTATATTGCTTATAATTAAGGAAAAATAAAAACCATATAACAACCTAGGCAATTCAAGCATCTTATAAGCTTTGAAAAACAGCTTCTGTAGAGCTTTTGGAAATACAGATTAACTTTGAAAATGTTATTCTCCCCAGTGGACAAATGTTCAACTGCTGAAGTCAAGAGACAATCAAGGATAGTAGATTGCATGCTGAGTGCTACTGAAGGGTTGTGAGGGAAGATGCACATGATAACGTGTTGACGACATCAAATAACTCTCCCTGACTCAGTGTTAGAAACCTTTTTGACAAAGCTTCATTGCATCTGGCAAAACAGCAAGGAAGTACCTTACCCAGTCAGTCTCTCCTGGGACATGATATGTTCATGGGAGGACACACAGTTTGGACTTTTGAGTTGGTCACAGCTTGAAGTTAACCTGATGTTACCTTGATGGCTTCTGGAGCTTTAGTCACTCAGTACAACAAAAGACTCACTAAAAATTTGGATCCTGAATGTCAAGATATCGTTTTCTTCCTCAAACTGTACCATTGCAGAGAAAACCCTACAGCCACAGGATTTCTGTAGCCCAGGGGAAATGTTCAGTCCAGGGACCAATTTAGGACCCAAAAGCCACTTCTCTGTTGTAGTGGAAAAGCTTATATCCTCCCTATATGCTTAATATTATGATGTGGATCTGGTAGTACTCTTTCCTTGATATATGGTAGACTAAAGTGTCTATAGGAATAATTAAAGTTTCAGTTACTTCTCCTAGTATATGCTTTGGCACATTTTTAATTTTGGGAGCTGGAAACAGTTGTCAGCTCCCACTTTAGTTTTCAGTCTTGTCTGTGTGCTCTGCAGTAGGCACTGAGGCTGACAAACAGCTCTGAAAAAGGGGAGGAGGAGCTTAATTTGCTAATTTTAAAAATACTTATGTATTGGGATAGATGGGAAAAAGAAGTCATGAATATATGTCTTGGTATGGCTGAAACCCTCTCTTAATAAACCCTAGATTTTATGCAAAGTTAATCTGTTAACATCCTTGCAATTGCTGTGGGTAAAAAAAAAAGTTAAAACATTACTACTGGTTCCAATTCTTCAATGTGATGAATTATTAGCGGGAACTGGGGAACAATGAAAAACTGAGCCCCAGAAGGTGATGAATATTTCTATGAGAAGTGCTAAGCAATTGGAATAAATCATTATGAAATGTGGACAACGTGTGAAATAGGCAACAAATAACTGGAGGGCGCTTTGCTACTGGTCAGTATGAAGTCTGTTTGTAACCATGGCAACTGGGAGTCCAAATTTACAACATTGCTATCAACAGATACTGAAGGGTAACTTGTAGCACTTTTCACATTCAAGTAATATTACCTGCTTTCCCCACTGTGCCCTACAGACACGTCCTCTGACCCCAGGCTTCTTCCCTCATGGGGACAATCTGCAATAGGGCCAGTTAAGCTCTGCAGGTATGCATTCCTTCTCCTTCATGTCGAGAAGACTGGCACATGTCATTCCTTGTCTCTTTGGCTACTTGTTTTTATATTTGCTCCCAAATTTGTGTGGCAAATAGTAAAACTTTCTTCAGGCAGTAAGATGAAATCTTTTCTGAATTCTGAGAGCAAGCAGACTTTTGTCTGAGACACAAACAGTGTCACAAATAGAAGTCCACCAGAAGAATGCTGCTCAAGAACTGCTCGAAAATTAGTGTTGTTTTTCAGCTGAAACTCTCTGAATCCGTTTCTGAATAATCTGTGTTGAAAAGTAAATATGCATTCACCAAATGAATTTACGTGCATGTGAAAAGTCAATATGCCTTGGTTTTCCTCTCCTAATTAAATTGTCAGAAACAAACAAATTGCTCTGGATACAGAACACGTAGAGATGGGATTCAGTAAAGGTCCTATTTTGCCTGGACTAAATGCTAATCCACAATGTATTTTTCTTCTTAAGTAATTATTTTTCTTCATTACAGAAGTCCCTTAAGTATTTCCCTACCTTTTAAATATATGAGCTGTCTGTAACTTAAAAGATTCTCTGCTCTAAAATGTTCTAAAACCACATATATTCATTTTTATTGGGATCTTAATTAAATAAATTACAGCTAGAGATGTACTTAGGTGTTTTCTTATGTTAACTTGTTAAATCAGCGCTTCAACCTTTTCTAATTATTTAGAATACCAATGCTGTCTGGGAAGGTTTAAGTATTCCTATGGTATTACTCAAACCTAAGCAAAGACAACTATTTCCTAGTTCCTCTTTGATTCTATGATGCAAAGAAACTAAATTGCTGAAAGCTAAAGCCTGATTTATTCCTGCTCTTTGTCATACTGCAGTTTACATACATGTAAGTTTCAGTTTTTATCAGTGCATTCCATTTTTCTCATTATTTATTCCTCTTTCAGTGATCACTTTCAAGTTTTACAGGGTGGTCTAGCTATCCCACAGGGGACAGGAAGATAACTCTGACTTACCAAAGAAGCACTGATATCTAGAAGTGTAATAAGCAGTGCAATAATAAAAGGTCAAATGATGCACTGAAATGTTTATGCACACCTATTTTCAGTCACAGTATCAAAGCATTCGAACAAATATGCTGGAATAAACATAAGAAAAATTTAACGTCTTCTTTTCTTTCTTTGTCCATAGACTCCTGAAGTGCCACATGCACCTGTATCTTAAGTGAAACCATTACAGGTACTCTGCCTGTAAATTTACATTCTCTAAAGCATATGGTTTTCTTTTAAATTTAACGTAAATTCTCAACTCTATATTTTTCTGTTGTTTTGTTTTGGTTGCTATTGAGTTTTTTCCTTCTTGGCCTATAATACTATTTATATCAGAAATTGTTACCCATTTTCATCAAACAACTCTCCAACTGACAAAACTATGAATAGCAACCAAGTCCCTGGTAATCTGCATTCAGAAGTCTCAGTTACTGGACTGGGAGTAGTAATATGCTTTCGTGATAATATGTATCTTGCAGCCAAATGATGAACTCAGCAAATAAATGCACTATGCCAGACATATTTGCCTCAGGAACTTTATTTCTCTTTATAGTGATGAAGAAAAAAAAGAGAAAGAAAGAATTTTTTATAGGCTAATAAGTTTTCTGTAATATTGAGGTTTTAACACTATGTTTTGAAAATTATGGAACATATAAAGGATTATCACTGGATTCTTTTTTCTAGCATAGTACATTGAAAATACCTATATGTGAGTCAGCGTGAAGCCAAAAAAGCAAATTAACACTCAAACAATTGCTGCTCACTACTATCACTTAATCTGCATAATGAATTTTTAATCTTGCTACTGCACTGATTGTTATAAACATTAAATCCTCCAGCCAGATGGAAATTTGCTGTATAGCAGGAGTGAGTTTTTTGTGGAATGTAATGGTAAAAAGGAAAAACAATTATCCTACTGATTTTTCTACTAACATTCATCGATAGCTTTAATACTTCCTTAGAGATCCAGTGCCTAGTACCTGCCCTGCATAGGTTCTCAACACTCATAATTCTGTACCTATGTTCGCCTCTATAGTACAGAATCTACTCCTAAATTTTATGAGAGAAAAGAAACATTTCATCATAGTTTAACGGCTATCAAATTCAAGATCTTTTGTGGGGGTTTTGTGACCTGAATGCCAAGCAGATTCCACAAACCCATTCCATCCGCTTGTTTTTGTCCTCTAGAAGTTTCCTCAACATCATCAAATGCCCAGATGTAGTATGAAAAGGAATTTATTAGCTAAAATAAAATTTTAAAAAATCTTACTTTAAAGAGAAACTGCTTGGAGTTTGGAGGTGCTTGCTTCAGCAGTTGTCAATTCCATCCTCAAAGTCAAATATACTAGTTTAAAATGTGCTAAATATTGTTTCAGTTCTTAAATGCTGATTTGATAAAAACAACATGAAAGAAGAAACTGTAATTTTGCTTTTCAAGGAGCACCCACCATTTGATATGGTGGGTTTTTTTCCTATTATAGGATAGCTGCTAAATGGCCTGAGAGACATCCATGCTGGGAGACACCCTTATGCGTTTATCCCAAGCACTGTCTGCATCCCAATATGCTCTACAGGCCTTTTTGTCACGTTCTTCAGGGAGTGCCTCTGAAAGCACAACTTTTGTATGACCAAAACACCATTTTTGTGGAAGTGCTTTCTGTTATGTCTACTAGGAAGAAACAGATGAGTTCCAGGGTGTGAAAAATTGAAGAATATCAACAGACCTGTACCATATTCCAGCTCCATTTACTCTAAAAGATCTTTTTTTTTTTCCTCCAGATAAGTGAAAAATAAAGAAGGAGCAAATAGTTTGTCTTGCTTCTGGCCTTGCAAATTTCCCAACAGGATACCAATATAATTTATTTATGATACCTTTTTGGTAGCCTGAATAAATGCATTAGAAGACAAAAATGTAAAAGACAGTGCAGAGATTCAGCAGGAGGACTTTTTCACAAACTTTGATAGAAGATGTAAGACAGAATGACACAGACTCACCACAGGCCCTTCTTCCCACACCAGAATGTCCTGGGACATTTTGGTGGTGAGAGTGGGAGGGAACTGTGGGAGACTATAGTTTCCACTGCCAGACCTCACCTCTTGCCTTCTCCACTCATGGTGTGCTGCTGAGCCCGGGCCAAGTCACTATGACTTCCTCTGGTGGACACAGAGCCAGAATAGAAGACTCCCTTGGACACGCTTTTTCTTGCAAACCTGTAAGGCAATCTCCCCAGCCATTAAACAAGTTACTTCTGAGCACCAAGGACAGTCTCCCAACTGAGGGCTTCAAGAACCTGTGTTGTCATCATTCACGTGTAGCAGTCTGGAGCAAAGAGAAACACATCTGACAATGACTACAAAACTTCTTTTCACAATTGGCACCCACCAGCTACTCAGCTGCAGAACAACATCATGACTGGCAACATGACAATGCTTTGCCCTTGCAATGTCCCTTCCCTCCAATAGTACAGAAAACCCCTAAAGGTGGCATGCTTTGGGACGGATTGGCCACTGAAGAAAACAACAGTAGCTATCAAAACATTTCAAAGCCTTTTGTCCCTCTCATCATTCTCAGAGTGCCCAATCCTATGCGTGTGTTATAGGTTATGAATGGATGCAACTTCAGCATATATCAAGAAGGATAAACCAGTTTTATATACACAGCCACTGAGTTTCATCTCCATATTTGACATACTGGATGACAGAATTTTCTTTTATTTATTCACAGAATCACAGAACGTTAAAGGTTGAGAGGGACCTTTGGAGGTCCAACCCCCCATCTAGTCCAGCCCCTCACTAAAGTAGGTTCACCTAAAGTAGGTTGCATGGGATTGTGTCCTGGTAGGTTTTGAATATCTCCTGAAAAGCAGACTCCACAATCTTTCTGGAAGAGTCCATTGTCTTTCTTGACTCTCATGAGCCTCTCTCTCAAGTCCATTGTCTTTCTTGAACTAGGGGGCCCAGAACTGGACACAGTGCTTCAGATGTGGCTTCACCAGGGCAGAACAGAGGGGGAGGATGACTTCCCTGGACTTGCTGGCCACGTTCTTTTTAATGCACCCCAGAATACCATTGGCTTTTTGGCCACAAGGGCACATTGTTGGCTCATAGTCAATTTGCTGTCCTCCAGAGCTCCCAGGACTCTCTCTGCAGACCTGTTTTCCAGCAGGTCAACCCTTAATCTGTACTGGCGCATGGAGTTATTCCTCCTGAGGTGCAAGACCCTACACTTGCCCTTGTTGAACTTTATTAGGTTTCTCTTTGCCCAACTCTCTAGCCCATATAACGTATTTATGTATCATAATATGGAATATTCAGTGAATTATGTATCAGCTTTTTTTAAATAAATAAAAAAATCCAACACTTACAGGTATGTTCTTCACTCTTTTTCATAGGTGTCTTTTTGTCATTCTAGTTAAACTACCAGTGCCCTGACAGACCCTTCTGGCACTACTTCAGGTGTCTTGAAAAACAAGAAACAAGCACTTCTGAGTGATTTCCAAGAAGTGCAACTAAGCCCAAAGTAGCTGTAGGAATTGCCTGAGGTAAGGTGGAGAAGCAAAGTCTTATTGGGAGCTTGCAACAATGTGAAGTAGCTATTTTTAAAGGGCAGTGAAAACAGTACGGTTACGCAAAAAGACCACCCCATTTGATACTGTGTCAGAGACCCCGATTCCACCTGTTCTTCAAAAGCAAGCAAACATGAAGTACATTCAGAGCATTCGACTGTTTGTTGAATCAAGACCCTGCACTATTAAATTTAAAAAATACATTTTTTCCTCCCAAATACTGCTGCTTTGGTTCCTATCCGCAAGCCCGGTGCATAGAAAGAAACTCTCCCTTTATTTATATCCTGGAGGCTGACACCTTTTCATATAATTTTTATTTGACTGTTTCTGGATGGGAGCAGGCCAGAGTATTGTGCAAAGACATCTCTGACTCCCAGCTCCCTGTCTCATACGACTGAAGCAATCAGTTCCGCACAGTATGATGGAGAAAGGGCAGATTCAACAGATGAATCAGAGGTGAGATGAGGACAAAAGTATTTTTCAATTTGGGGTGTATGTGTGTGTGCTTGAGTTAACTTTTACAAAGCTTTCATGAATAATAAACTATTTTCTTGCTTTCAAACTCAGCTTGCTTTCCTGAGCATGAATGATTCACTAGCAAATTTGTTTGCAGCTATTTTAATAGTTAGCAATAACAATACATTATATCAATTCTGCTCAGTTACTGGTTTTTCTCAAAGATGTCAGATAGTTTAGTTGAACACATGCTATGTATCTGTTGGTTTGGTTGATTTAAAAATATTTAGTATATTCTGTACCAAAACAGTATGGAAAACACAGCTTTGACTCAGCAGAGATTTTAGTAGTAAACAGCTCCGTGTAATTACTTAAGACAGGTTTTAATCTGCATAGTCATGAAATATTCATGGTCATACCTAAGAATAAATGTCAGTACTGTAACAGTTTCTTATGATATCTAGGACATTACCTGTGAATTGTTTATGCAAGTATTTACTTGGGCTAACTTAAGTAAGCCTGTAGTAACGTGCTAAGCAGCTTTGTGTGTGGTGCTATCCTGCTCATTCCTGTAGCAAAAATCCTCTTGACTGAGATTATGCTAGATCTCATCGCTGACTTTTGGAAAACCAAGGCTAATGCTTATTTGTGAGTAAGGATTTTGACATTTGAGCCCTGCAAAAAAATTACTTGATATTCAACATCTTGCACTTGCATGAAAACCTAGCACAACACAAAACTCCCTCTTGCTTTAAAGGCAAAGCCTATTACACAGACCTCATATTCTTTGACTAAAAGTTTCTAGAAGTTTAATGAAAAAAGATTTTAAAAGGCTGTATAGGTGTCAGAAATGTATTAATTCTAGATAATGCCTTTTGTTCAATTTTATATGCAATATTAAATTACGTGTTTACAGCCAGATGTAAATAGTGCACTCAGGAGGCAGTGAGGTTTCACGTAGGGAGCATGGAGATCTGCAGTGGGCTGCTTAGCAATAGTAGGCCAGTTCCCAGCTGGAATAAGCAGGAGTAAGTCCCAGCGAGCTTTACATCTACCCCACGTGTCCTAGTGATTACACAGGTCCAGGCATTCGCACGGGCCAGTGTCTGGGAGAGGGTAGGAGGGTAAATGGACCTTTGGTCCGAGACAGTGCAGCCATTTTTATGTGAATGGTAAATGTTACTATTTTCCACTATTATTTATGGTGAATTATTATTGTTATTATTGTTGTTATTACTGTTATTGTTATTATTATGCAAACACCTAGGTAGAGAAGGCCTAGGCACACACTCTGCCCCACAGGTCAGCTTCTGCCAGGGGATGAGGTATCACAGCAGCACTAGGCTGGGCTCAGTAAGTCCACCACAGCTTTCCCCTGCACACATGCATCATTGGAGCTGTGCTTGTGGTATCCTCACACTTTAGAGTACCAGCGAGTGGTTGGTGAGATCCCTCAGGTACCTCATTGTTGATGCTGGAAATGACTTCATGCTGTTCTGGTGGGCTCCATCTGAACCTGCTGTGGGTGCAGTACACACCAGCTACAGCGGCACGGGAATTTGCAGGTATGACCCCTACCTGAAGGCTCTATGTGAATAATGCAAAGTGCTGGATCACATTCCACTGACCTTCCCTCTGGTCATCAGCTGGTGAAACAGGCATCAGAATGGGTTCCAGTGTTTCTAAGTGGAGTCTGCTCATTTACTGCCTCAGCTAACTGTGAGCCTGTGTTTACGAATGCATTCAGAGTAGCAATGGGGAAGTAAGTTATCATCATCTCAGCCTTAAATATCAGTTGGGGTCTGATCTCCTAACTCTGGTAAGAGATACCTTTATCCACCAGTGATTTTGTTTGAATTCAGTATGATTTATTTTAGGTACAGCATAAATTATACATAGTGTTACTCCACACAGGTAAGGATATCAGAGTCTGACCAGGATTTGCTAATGATCTGTTGATAATGAAATAGGAAAACACTTATTTCAGAACTACAATGAATTGTCTTTTTTGTGTAAGACCAACTGGCCACTTATCTGTATAATGCTAAAGTCTCATGGGAGTCTAAATACATATTTTGTTAGAAGTTTCTACCGTATGCCAGAGATTTGTGCTTATTAATTAGCATCCTGAGAAGACTATTTCAAGAATATGTGTAGGAGTGGTCTGGTTAATTAGGGAATATCAGAAACCTTATATCAACATAGTTTGGATGTACATTAATTTTTTGATGTCTATTATTTCATCCAGACACAGCATTTACTGTAATACTTGACCTATTTCTAAGCTTCAGAAGCTAAGGCTACAAAGCCTCTTCATATCTCAGCCAATTTACTGATGAGTTGGATTTTACATAATTATCAAGAACATCAACAGTAAAAATAGAAAAATAAATAGAATTATCAGGGGAATGTTATGTTCAAGCAGATTGATCAGCAGCATTACATTTCCATCATGAATAGGCAAATTAATCTAAAGAAAAGTGGATCACTAATACTGACTACAGATTGTTTTTTTATTGTTTTAATTCCATAATTATTTTTTTAATGTTAATTAATTGGCTACAGTTGTTCTTTTCGCTGGCAGTGAAGAATAGGTGAGCACCTGCTAAATTTTAGAGTGTAATAGCACCCTGGCACAAATCTTCTATGTTTCTTGTCTTTCTCCAGAAAAGAGGATCGTTCATACAGGGAATTCTAGCAGATAGAAAGGTATCATAAATGAGATTGTATATTTCTTCTGTTAGACCTACCAAGATCTTAATAACCTAGTGCTTATGTTAGTGTCTCACATAATGGCCTCAGAGATATACCACCCCATGTATTTGTATTTATGGAAACTTTTAGTGCTATGAAGGAATTTGCCTTTTTTATTTAACAATCTTTTTATTGTTCTCCTTCATTGCTTCCAAAAGTACAAAGTATTCAGGACAAACTTCGTTTCCTGATCCCCTTAGCTACTCATGGAATGTCATATTCTTCTATGCAATCATTTAAATAAAAGCAGGAAAATATAGGCTATTCACCATTATAATTCCCCATTATCTTTTATAAATAAGAAAAGGAATTCAATAGTAGAGTGGATTAGATACATGAGCAGAAAACCAGTAGAAGCAAGCACAGGCATTTTACTATAACATCTGCACTCTTATAATAATTTCCCGCTCTTACAATAGCCCCCTGCCTCTAATGTTCCCTGTTTCTGCCTCCAGTGTTACCTTGGTTTTTCACAGCTACAGTTAAATTCATTGTCAGGGAATGGTACTTTTGAAGGCGAATGGATTATGTGAGGTGCAGTTTATATGTGCAAAAACATGTCATTTTAAAAGTATTCCCCTTAGTGAATATCAGGAAGTGATCCTTGAACCTATGGGCAGTCCCACACAAGAACTTAAGGGAACAGGGAGACCAGGAGGGAACATCAGATGGATCAGGCAGGGAGAGAGGAGACTAGTGTGGAAGGGAAAGACGATACATAAAAAGAAGGTGGAACTAATTTCTGTCTTCCTTATTCTAACATTCCCAAAGCAAAGGGTTTACTCTCTCTGTGACCTACTGTATGCAACATTTTAAAATTCTGTGTTTCTCTAAAATTAAAACTCATGTGAAAACCAAAACTGAAAAAAAAAAAAGTGCCCCACTGTCCAGGTTCTCCAATTCTTGACACTGGTGCTCACAGTTTCCTATAGAAAGATTATTCTCACGTGAGGTATTGATATAGGAAAATCTTTACAGAAACCACAAATGTAAATCTTTAATGAATACGTCAAATCAGAAGATACTAGTCAAATACTTTTTGTTTCCCTTATCTATTGTTTAAATTAATATTGTTATTGTAGAAAGTATTTTCTAATTAGTACAGTTTTTAATTTGACAAAGTATCACATCTGAGGGCATTTAAGGAATCCTGCTTCCATCCTTTTGTCAGTGTTAGTTAGAAGCACTGTAAACTGATCAAAAGAGATTTCTTTTCAGTCTGGCTGTGCACAATGTTTTTTCATGAACACATTTTTTTCCAAGCATCAGTTTCAGACTTTTAAGGAAACAGTTTCATTCCCAGTAAGAAGTCAAGCACTTAACAGCCTGTTGACTTTGAAAAATTCTGAGAATTAATCAAATGGATTATTGGATGGACTTGAATCAAGAACAAACTGGTTTTGACTCAAAGTCCAATCATTTCTGTTCACACCAGTCAGTTGTTTTTAAATTAAGGATTTCCTCCAGTGGGTTTGTAGAAGCCTATGAAAGATCAGTTAACTATACACGTTTCTGTGGGGTAATGTATTAACCTAGGCTATCAGCATGTCATTAGAACAAAAAAATTAGAAAATATTTCATAACTTCAAGACATGGTAGAATCATAGAATCACTTATGTTGGAAAAGACCTTTAAGATCATTGAGTCCAACTGTAAACCTAACACTTCCAAAACCACTGCAAGATGCATTCTAAAAGAGCTTGGAAATGTGAAATACAGCATTGATAAACTAAATATGAAAACTGTGGATAAAACAAAATAAATATGAACATATGCATAACAGGCTACTAAAGCATTAATTACATAGGACAGGAAAACATACTTATGTCCCCATCTCTATTCCTACCTAAATAAACATTGTAACCTCTTATGTGGAATTCTATAAACATAAATTTTATAGGAAAAAAGGCCTAATAATGTAGAGAAATTGTTTTTTTCTTGATCTCAAATGGTTCCGTAGTTGAAAGATAATACATAAAATATGGAAATCAGGCTAAGGAAACAGCAAAGAGATACAAAAAGACAAATGCCCAGAGTGAATGCATATTAGAGAAATATTTATTTTAAAATAGGTCACCTTTGAATCACTTAATTGGCAAATGTTGCCATTATTGTTAAGATAGTGCCGAAGAATATTGACTCAGAACTGAAGTACATGAGAAGCTTTTGAGAAACATGATAAAAAAACCTGTCCCTTCCTCAAGGTACTTACTATCTGACTGCCAGACAGCATGAAAAGTAAACAGACAAGTAGGATGGGAATAAACAAGAGATTGAGGTGATGATATCAAGAGAGTTTAGCAGAAAAGGGGTGTTTCAATGCTTACTTCACTTTAGTACTAATACATATCAAGTATAGCTCTGTTCATGTTTGGTGTGTAGTACTCGGAAGGAACACAGCCCCTATTTTTCTGCTACCACATCTTCATGCTATATTCCTGTAAAAGCCATTAAATTTCCATTCTAATCAGCATAGCAAGTCTTTCAAATTTTTTTGAATCTCATATCAACCTAGAAATATATGTTGCCAGAAATAAGATTTTTGGAAGAGGTTCCTGTCCTGCAGCTGGAAGGTATGGTACCATATAGAGTGTCCAGCTGGTGGTTCACGTAGTGTGAGCACAGAAGTTTATGGGATAGCATCTGATCTAGCAAGGCACTGGATAATATATTGTATTATTATGTATTAATATATGCAGTAATACATGTAGTAACATCTGTATCATTACAGTATATACTATAGATCGATCACAAGAAAGAGTATTCCAGTTGAATATAATCCTTTGCAAGTACCCTCAGGGTGACACAGGCACTTTGAAAAGAGCTCTGACATAAAGGTCCACTGCAGAATATGAAGGAAAAGGTATGAAACGTATGCAACATTGCTATAGATTATTTTATAGATAGTTTGAATGTTGGTAATTGCAAGGTTATCCCATTGAAACAATATCTGTAATCATATTCTAGACCTACACACAATTAGAAGTAGTCTGTTTGACCTATAACCCATTTGATGAATAAAAAGAGGCATCTAACATTGTACTCTAAATATCCTCATTGAAAGTTGTTGACTTGTAGGTTTTTTGCAAGTCTTGTTTTCTTCCCCTTAATATGATGAAGTAGAAAGCATTTTTATGGGAGAGCATATTTTTCCTGCTGAGTTATTACTTCTTCTGAATATCAGTAAGCTTCTTACCGAATACTGTCTCAAAAGAATGATCTGCTGTATGCTTGCATGCTTGGAATTAGACAAAGCACACCTAGGACAAGAAATGGCAATGCATTCTCGTTATCTATGCCTCTAAATCAAAGCAAGTAAAAGTGTAGCTTGTATTGTCCTCATTTAATAACTGTCATGTAGTAACTAAGGATGTAATGTTTGAAATCATTAACATAAATTCCTGTCATGACAAGATGCAGGTAAGAGGTATTTTAGCTTGATACGCCTGTGCCTAATACACAGTAGAAGACAACTATTTGTTTGCTGCCACTTGTTTTTGAACTGAACATGGTCCTATTTGCACATTCCTGAAGAGTTCAATGCAACAGACTATTCTTCGTGCCACATGTGCTTCCCTTGGTCTAACCTGAACTAGTGATTTTTCCTCTCTCCTGGCAACTGTGAGACAAGTCAAATGTTTTTGTCCAGACACTTAAGATTTTATATCTTTAAAAATCGTTACTTGGTCCAAGATCAACAGAAATCTAATAACATCCACCTTCTTGACAGATCCTTATAATATGTAGGAGAAAATACTTCTTCTACTTTAAATGAGACAACACATCTTCTTGGAGTAGTCTATCTCAATAGCCCACTGACTGAGCATGATTAAGAAACTCACTTCAGAAACAGAGTAGATTACATCTTTTACCAAAGGAAAGTGAAGGCAGTGATTGAATCAATAAAGGAGCAAGCACGCAACATGATTTACATCCGGAGAGGGGAGAAGGATGTCCCTTGATTCCAGATACATATTTCCTTATGAAGAGGGTGACAAGTGAGTCTGAGGGGTAAACGACAACCATAGTTTCTATTTCCTCTGGCCATTAACTGGTGAGGGTAAAGCATGAGGGAGCTCATGGGCTCTAGAAGTTCTTCTGAGGTAGGTGCTGGCTAAACCCTAGCATGGCTCATGAGCGGTATGACCCTGTAATATCTGAAGGATTTGAACCTTCACTGTGTTTCTTCATCTGTCCTCTCATTTCTCCTCATAGCAAGGAGAGTTGAATTCATCACCGGGATGATTCATACACCGACTATCAGGGGGTTCATTGCATGGCAAAAGTTCACTTAGATGCCTATGTGAGAAAATTAAATATTTTGGTGAGATTTCTCTTTGTCACATCAATACTAATAAAAGTCATCACCCACCTCTTTGGATGGAGTTCTCTAATGTTTTTCTTGTTTTCCTGGATGTTTCCATGTGTGATTCTGTACTAAAAATATGTCTTCAGAATATAGGCTACATTAATAATATTCTACTCTGAAGTGACCGAGCATGGAAAACTAAAACTAGAAGTGAAATAAATACTTCAGAATATAACTGAAGTCTTCTCTGAAACACTGTGCACCAAATCCTGTTTTGATTTAGGAATGCAAGACAAACACGTCAGGTTCTACTGAAGCTTTGGTGTGCACAAATAAAATGACAATTGCATAGTATCCAGACTACCCTGCATGCCTGTAATACCTTGGCTAGTAGATAATCCTATCAACTTCACATGTACAAAGTATTAAAAACAGTGCTTGAAGTACTACAAAAGTGAAAGTGCCCTTGGATTTTTTTGACAGTTGCCAAAGGATGTTTGATGTAATCTTCATAACTTCTGGTCCAGTGAGAGAAGAATATTTCATTAGGTTGCATCTTGAGAAACAAAGACTAGTACTCTGGACTTTTCTAGAGTACACCTGAATCCCAACAATGAAACCTTGTTAAAACAAAGTTTTATGAACCTTTGGTCTCCATCCAAAGAAAGACATTTTTCAGGTGGTCCTGATCAAGTAAAAGCCTGTGAGTTAAATTGGAAGCTGATTTATAATGTTTTCTGCATCAGTTATTGTAGATATGTCAACTATTAACATAATGACCCTGTTTCATATTTCACTACATGTATTGGGTGGAATAAGGTGTTAGACATGCAGGTTTCAAAAAGAGAAATACATATTTTTTATTCAAAAAGGCTGCATGCCCTTCCAAATTTAAGCATTTTTCAAAGCTTTAATTACCACATCAAGTCAATTGGTAAGAGGAGAGGATGGCAGGTGTAAAGAATTAGATAACTTAAAGCAAAGGAATCAGAGTTATTAAGAAGAGGAATTCTCTAATGAATCTACTTGCTATTCTGCGAGAAGAGAGCATCTGGATACTTGCAGAAATAAAGCATATGGTAATGTATTTGTAAGATAGTGAGATACATATTCTTTTAAATATGTTGAAAAATATGGCAGCTAATATACACTTTTTTATAAACGTCTATAAATATTTATCAATGAAATATATTAAAACATATACTTGTCAAGTATATGTTTTATCTTTGAAAAGAGATTTCATAACGTGGAATGCTTGGTAATCTTCCTAGATGACTCAGAGAAGCAAGTTTTCTGAGCAGAATGATAAGTGTATGACTTCTGTTGACTTCAACAAGGTAGATTTTCATTTTAAAAGTACAGAAGTAATACCGCATTGTTTCTGTAACTCGCATTGAAAAACATCATCAGTTAGTCACCCTTATGCTGGTACTCTTAATTTTATCTGGAACTGCAGTAACTATCCAGACAGACAAAAAGGCTCTTTTCAAATGTCCTGGCAGAGAGGAAAATTTCTTCTTTATGTAGCCAAGACTATGGTCCTCCCAGTCAATTCTGACTGATTCTGTCCCTTTCCTTTTGAGTAGGAGTCAGTTTATCTTCATCACTACCCAAAAATAGAGAAGAGAGTGGCAAGTTGAAAGGAGGATGGAGAGGTGATTATTTACCAATTTGCTACTGTAGTGGGGAAGTGTTTGTGGGATACTGACTGTCAGTGTGATTTGTAGATGAAGCTAAAATTAACGAGTCTATCTTTGATCTCCGTAGAGACTGTTTAGAAATAAATGGCTCCTCCTTTTCACTCGAAACAAGCTAAGTAAAGATGTTCCTTGGTTTGTGATTTCCTAAGGCTGAATGTAAGAAAAAGATTGCCAGATTGTCTTGACCCACATCAAAAAATTAACCTTTAAGGTATTCTGAGGTAATTGCCCCTTAGTTACTCTTTCTGTCTGGATAGGTGAGATTTGGGTCTCATGACCCAAATTGAATTTCTGAAATGAAGGTGTCTGTATGTGAGGTATTCATCTCGACTTACTCAATAAGTAGTTGGAAAATGGGCACAGTTAGCTCTTGATCTGTCCCTTTCTAAGATACTTAGATATCCAACAACATCCAGGTATACTAATCTTCATTCACTGGGTTCTATCATTTTTCATGGGTAAGATTGATAATATTAATGATCAGGAATTAAATCAATAAAATTGTGGGACACCTATAAATTAGTTAAACACCTTTCCTAGAGGAAAATGCACTAGGAAATATATATTTCTATTTTTTAATCTATAGAAAAGGAGAACAAATTGAAAATAATCCAAGGATTAAAAGCACTTTTGTGAAAAATATTAGTCCACTGTGTGCACCAAAGTATATTAAGTTAGATTCATCATCCACCATGGTAGCTGGTGGAGGCAGCTTCAACAAGTGATGTAGAAGGTTTTTGTTAATTACCTCCTTCACTCTGCTATAATGTGGGGGGAGAGATATGGACATTAGTGTTTGTACTGGTTTTGAATCAGATAGAGATATTTTTCTTCATAGTAGCTCATGTATGGTGCTATGTTTTGGATTTGTGACCAAAACAGTGTTGATGTTTTATCTGTTGCTGAGCAGTGCTCACACAGCATCAAGGCCTTCTCTGTTTCTCCCCCTGCCCCGCCAGCCAGTAGGCTGGGGGTGCACGAGAAGATTGGAGGGGCCACAGCCAGGACAGCTGATCCCAACTGATCAGAAGGGTGTCTCATGCCATATGACATCATACTCAGCAACAAAAGCTGAGGGAAAGAGGGAGGAAGGAGAGAACATTCAGAGTGATGGTCTTTGCCTTCCCAAGTCACTGTTACGCATCATGGAGCGCTGCTTTCCTGGAGACGGCTGAACACCTGCAAGCCAATGGGCAGTACTGAATGAATTCCTTGTTTTGCTTTACTTGCAAGCACATATTTTTCTTTACCTATTAAATTGTCCTTATCTCAACCACGATTTTTCTCACTTTTACCCTTCCGATTCTGTCCCCTGCCCCACTACAGGGGAGTGAATGAGCAGCTGCGTGAGGCTTAGCTGCCTGCCAAGGTTTAATCCACAGCAGTGTTATATTAATTAGACCATTTTGGACTATGATTTGATTATGTATAAAATTCCTAAATTTTTTTTGTTATTATTTAATGAAAATAGCTCCCTTGGAACCTAAATTGTACTCTGTGATTATATCACTTTCCAGAATTTTAAAAATTATGAAAATAGCATACAAAAGTATTGTTTATGTTCAGCAGTTAATTTTGAACTTCGTTATCTTGACAGATTTAATTTTCAAATATAATTGATTAGTCACTTTCCAAAGACAGATTTTTAGTTTAAAGTCATTAGGAACCTGAAAAATGTTTCCAAAGCCAATAGAGTATAATAATTGTTCTTACTTTTATGTCAGTTAAAATGCACACTTAAAGGAAAACGTGATTGGCGAAAAGAAATTACTTCCTGGCTAGAACCACATGTCCCCACTAAAAAGCTTCTGAATTAGTTATATAACCTTTTAAAAGTAATCATGGAAATGCTGATATGAGTCAAGCGCACAAAGCCTAAGCGAGTGGTGTTGCAATTCTCTGGGGTGGCCTTTGCTTCCCTACGTGTCACTGTTAGCTGATGGTCACAGCTGTTATGTGGGGAGCAGACTGCCACATAACATATAGGAGCCCCATCACAGAGCCATAACTCGTGGCACCGGTATCTGTGCAAACGCAGAGAAACAGGACTGGTCCTACCTGGGAAAGCACTGATATATGACATGTTAAAAAGCAGTTGGAGGAATGTATAGCAATGGCTGACAATATGGATTGCTAACTGACGTAAAAGCCACTCTATTTCCTATTCTGTATCAGGTCATTTTAGGTGACAGACTTCACAAAGGAGCAGGAGCCAGAAGGAAAAATCCCTAACAAGTAGGAGAAAGGAAAAAAGTGGGAGAAAACATGACCAAAGGAGTAGAGTATGAAGGTACCATTTCCAGCCATGTTCTAAATGGATAACAGCCACATCAGATTACATTTCTCAAGGCAAGAAAAGTACATTTCGGTAATTGAAAAGTGAGACGGCAAAGTGCACACAAATTTCAGTAGTGTGGATGGCTAGAAAAGAGCATATTTGAGGCTAGAGTTACATTGCAATAACTAGTAGGGCAGTGCAATTTAGTTTACTGGAAAGTTTAAACCACCTACACCTCAACTAGCTCACTGAAGTGCACAGCAATCAGCGTGTGTGGACTGTAAAAGTATTTGCTTGTATTTGCTTTACATGACGCATTGCAATTAGACTTGGCTACTCTGAGGCGAAAATTTGGGTCTCTGTATTGGGCTAACGAAGTAAAAATGAAATCAGGATATTATTCTGTCACTGGTATTTTCTGAATCAGTTTCCTTTTCTTTTGCAATGCCAAGAGAGGGGATTCTACTACATCTGTACTTCAAGCCATCTGCTTAGCAAATTAAAGGGTAAGTGGAAGAGCTGCTGATATCAGACAAGTATATTGAAGGAAACCTTTTTCATTTTTGCCTTTTGAGTAGTGTAACACATATTACAATAGATAAATTATAAAGCTGTTTGTGTTCCAGTGGTTGTAGGTTGCGTCTGTGGAAAGACATGGAGAGTATGGCATCCTTTTGGTGATTCCCTGTAGCAGTCTCCTGAAAGCCTTGACCAGTCCAGGAGCTTATCCACAGCTATTCCGCATCCTTGGAAGCAACTCATCAGGAAGGAAAAAAGAAAGTTAGAGGCTGGTGGGCTCATGATTCTTCGTCATTCACAGGAGAGAGCACAGATCGGTGGCTGTGTACAGTGATAATATACTTATGAAGGGACTGCTTCAAAATAATTCCATCCTTCAGGACAAACCAGGATTGCTCCAGCTCTGAGATGGTAAGTAAAAAATGTGTGTTTCTAATTACTGCCATCAGATTACAAACATGATAGCAAGCACTGGAAAGTATGTGGACCTGCACATTTTTAAATGAGGTAAAGTTGGGGTTAGGTGAAAGTGGGGCATGGCCATGAGGATTAACATTGTTTTGTCTTCCAAGCTGTGTGAAGAACAAGAATCATACTGGTAGGTGCAATGGTGGGAGGTTTGTTCACAGAGATGTGGTCAAACAGCCCCTGCTCCCTCTTCTGCTTTAGCAGGTCAATGACGGATGAAGAGATCCTAGGGACATGGATGCTGCAGGCTCATTTCCAGAGTTTTTCACTTGTGTTAACCTGAGCTCTCAACCACCTCAGTGAAAACTGAGTAGGTAACAATACTACAGAAATGTTCAGGAGCATGGAAACCCTTTTGATCCCTCCCGTCGCATATTTTTAAAGTCAGCTTGGACTCCCCCTCTGCTACAGAACAGACAGCTGTTGTGTCTTCTGATACGTTGCACTTCATGACAGCTTTGCACTATGCCTGAGGATACAGCAGTGTTAAAGTATTTCTTTATCCCTGTGGCAGTGGATGGTAATGCCTTCCTGGACTTCGTATGGACTACTGAGCTTTATAATACAGCTTGACAACTATCAAAAAATACAGCTTAGTTGTTCATGACTGCGTCACGTGGCTCAACACAAATCCTTACTTTTATTTTTTATAAGATCTTAAAACCAGGCAGGTAATATAACCAGGATCCCAGCCCAACAACTTATCCGAGCATGGAAGAGTCAAACTCAGCTTTCTGGAACTTACTTCTTTTTGATGGCTTCTTGGCTGCTTGTAGGCGTATTTTCATTCCTGTGTGCTCTTAATGTTTTATTTGCAGGTAAAAAATCTCTTTTAGTGTGTTACACACAAACTGTGGAGATAGAGCTGTCTTACCAGGCCAACATTGTGCTGAGATGTGCAGAATGAAGGACCAGAAGACCTTGAGATAGTTTATGCATACAGCTGTTGCATATTATTGGCTTGCTGTTAATGAGGTACTATTGAAGAATTTGGAAGCATGGCCTTGAGGATCATTTAACATGATGAATCATCCAAATTTAACCTAATTATAGAAACACATGAAGAAACTGAAGAAGTTCTCTGTTGAACTGCAGAAAGTAGTTTGTATTGTTTAATACAAGGTGAAATGTTCACAGATGCTTAACAAAGAAAGTGACCCAGAGACTCAACAGGAGAAAAGTTAAGCTGCATTCCAAAAAGTGGTTACCCATTAATGATGTTGGTTTTAACTATTTTCTGAAAATTTTCAAACAAGTAAATAGAATTTTTTTATTTATGATATATGACAAATTATTTAAGATGATGTTTCATTCGTGTTCATGGACAGGTATGTGGCAGTGGATGGGGCAGAGTGATTTAACTCTGCAGTATAATTCAGCTCTTTTACATCATTTTGGGAGCACAAACTAAGCCTTAAAAAAGCTCAACTAAATATCTAATGATTATATCTTCAGGAGGAGAAGCTTCATTATGAGTGTGTAACAATGACCTCCAAGGCCTCTTCCCTAGATACTAGTCCCTTGGTGAGGAGCCAAAAAATTGCCTGTCTCTACTTTCTCATAACATGTATTGAAGGTCTACTGCAACAACTTGAAGCAGCTCCAGGGACCTTAGCCAGAGCCTCGGGGAAAGGAGGTTGGCAGAGTAGGGGAAAGGGAGCCCAAACAATGCTTGATTTAAAAGCATAAATACGATATATCATGATGTGTAAACAGGAGTGCCACGTATTGGATATTTGAATCCTTGCATAAAGGTAATGGCTCAGCTGTAGCCTTGTCTGATTTTCAGCACTGTCAGTCAAGATAATCATGATATTGTGCAAATACTCCAAAAGAGAATCACCTAAAGTGTTAGGAGTTTCTAAAGTAAAAGACTTACATAGTTTAGAATTAGACTAAGATGGAACACAGAGTAGTCTTCAAATTTACAAATGGCTGCTGCAAAAAGGGAAACAATCCATTCTCCAGTGTCCATGGGGAATAGAATAAGAAGCAATGGACTTAAGTAAAATAAGGTCCTTTTCTAATTTAAAGGAAAATTAGGTCCTGGGAAACATTAAGGCAAATCTTCCACAAAGGAAGGGCTTTTAGTATCGGCCATTTATCAGATAATAAATGGTCCCTCTAGATGGATTTATAACATCTGAAGGGTCTTTCCAGCACTACAATCCACTATTCACCATCTTAAAAGAGAGTCTTGGGTGCTTCTTTTGTAATTTTCTTTGATTCCAATGATTCCTATGATTCCAATGAGAAAGGAGGAGCTTCTGGATTTATTTTTTTTTCAAGTTGTACAAACAAGTGTTTTATATTTAAACAAGAGTTGAGTCTTTCTGTGACAGATTCAGGGGGTAAGAATTGGCAAGACTCTCTCAGTGTTTCAGGAATACTCATATTGCTTAGCTCCATGTAGAAGTCTTCTGGGGTATGCTGTCAAGTCTGGATGGGACGATTTTAACTTTCTGAAGAAACACTCCTTTAAAGCTAAAATAAATATCATGGAGAAATTATAACAGTTAGTTTGTGACTTAACAGAGCATATGGCAGTTGACTCAGCTGTTGCAGAAAAATGTACGAATGGGGAGATGCTGCTATTTTCCAGAAACATCAGTAACATCTTAAAATGAAGCAAACCACATCAAGAGATAAATATTTCCATATTACGAATGTTTCCTGTGAATAATATGTACATTTTCCCCCAGGAGTGCACAGTGATTATCTGTAAAATGTTGTACTATGTGATAATGCCGAAGTGGCAGAAAAATATTAACGAGGGCTCACGCAAAACAGTGAGTCATGTGCTCGCCTCAACTAAAAATTCTGGATCTTTGAAAGTGTCCATGAATACTTAATAGCACAGTAATAAGATTCTATTTTCCTGCACATTTAAATGAGCAAAGTTTTGGATGCTTAGCTTTGAAATTGGGGACCTTCTACTTTACAAATAACTGTGCTGCTGCATGCCCTGGGTTCAAGGCATCAGAAGATGGCATGTGTGTGTGTACGGACTTCATTCCATGGCTGCTTTTTTCTTCTGCTTTGGACTCTATCACCTCTCTATTAGAATGCAGACTGCTAGTAGTCACAGTTGCTCACCACTCAGACTTACAACTTTGGTAACAACTGGTTACTGAAGAACTTGCAATTTCCTCACTTATTTGTCCCCGGATTTTGGTGGAAGTTCAGCTTCAGTATTCATTAATAGATCTGATTCGAAGCCTAAGCAAGGAACACACAAAAAAATTGTATATGTCTTTCCTTTTATTTATTTTGCCACTGATCTTAGTTTTGTGAAGGCAGAGCAATGCAAATGTCTTTAGGGAAAAGCAATTAGGAAGACATCCCAAATGTACTAGGTTTTTTGTTTGGTTTTGGTCTGTTTTTTTTTTTTTTATTTTTTAGCCTTCTGCATTAGCACTATAACATAATCTTTTCTCACAGGTGAACGAGGGAAGTGGCCAGTGAAAGCTTGTTGTTGTCTAAATGGCTGCAACCAAGACATACTTAACAGTAAGAAACAAGCCAGTGTCTTCTCATCCAATATTTATTCCTGGTTTCATTCCTCATATCTCAGGAATGGCATCGTGTCTGAGGTACAATTCTTCTATACATTAAAAGTGAGTGTATTTAACATTCTCTACTACTGTATTTTTCAGTGTAGCTATATGACACAGAATTTCTCCTTGAGTACAGGAATAAATAATCTTAAACTATTTTTATGTTTGAGAAACACCAAAAGAATGGAATTCAGACTGCAGCTTGTGGCTATCCAGTGTTTAAGGAAACCCACCTGCACTAAACCTTTTTTGGAAGTAAATATTGTTGGAGGAATGAAAACTTTCGATCCTGTAAATCAAGAATTTATGACTGCAAACAAACATTTTGTAGGTTTATTCTTCAGTTTTTGGGGGATTTTGTGCTTTCTCTGAAGGTGAGTATTTAGACATAAAACAAATGAAACAGGAGCTACAAACTGAGAACAAAATCCTTGTGATGGAAGAAGCAGCAGATCAGCATTCAGCTACAAGAGTCCTTGAGTTCAGTGAGTGCCCAGTAGCAGATATGTTTCTAATAAAGATCACTGGTTAAAGCAGCAGTTAATGAGACTAATGGCACTCGTATCTCAGGGATTTATGGGTCTGCCTTTTTGACAATAAAGAGATTCTTCAGTAGAAAAAAGCTGAGAAATCAGTGATAAGGCAAATCTGTTTGTCACACAAAGTAAATAATCTGTAACAGACTCAAGAGCCAAGAAGGTTGTGCATGATTTAATTAAATAGCATCCAAGAAAATAAAATAAAAACAGGACCTGTGGAATAAAAGACACATTTTACAGTAAGAATTAAATGTAGAACTAGCTTTGGCTTAATTTCTTGTTCATCTTGTAACTGATTTAAATAAAATACTATATGAGAAAAGATTATGGGGTGGAGGCAGAAAGGTGGCATGGCCTTCTGCAAAGAAGGATATTTAAACCATTTTCTAGTCTGTTGCTGAACCTCCAGTGGTTTTCCCAGCCCATTACCACTATCTGACACTAGTATCTGTAGCAGAGGAACTGGAGGAAGGCTGTGGCTTTGCACTAGTCCTTAAATACTAGAGCTACTAGCGCTCTGCTTGAGGAGAAGGAGAGACGGCTAAAATAAAAGTGAGACTGAAGAGTATCCTTGGTTTCCTCAGACCTCTAAATTCCAGCCTCAAAGCCCAGCCTAAAATCAAACATATGTGGAAGCTGAAGGAGTTTGGATTGGGCATGTAGAGGCTACCCACATTATCCCCCACAACTGGGTCCTACATTCAGTCAGAAGCGCAGCTCTGGGAATGAATCTCCTTCCTGATGATGGTTTTTGATTCACGTTGCTGAGCAGTCTTGGAGCATACACATGGGACGCCTTTTGGATGTAAGTAGGCTGAACACACATTGGGAGTACACTTAATAGGATCAATGAGAGTTGGTTTGAAATAACTCTCTGAAATGTTGTAGTCGAACCATCATCTTGTACAGGAACCAACCAAAGTTGGGGGTTTTAGTCGTGGTTGAAGACTTCAGAATAGCCACTTGGATTTAGGTCTAGTTCATGGGGAGAGTTGGCATTTGGGTCAGATTTGATCTAAAGCCATGATAAAAATTAATGCTTTAGACAATACAGTTTCCTGGCACGCATAGTTTAATAGTACATTGTATATGTAAATATATACTATACACATATTCTGAGTTATTATTTTATTATGGTTCTGATTCTGATTCTTCAAAATAAATGCTTATGCCTGAAAACAGAATGAGCCTGCATTTCAACTAAAAGCATCAGACATTTGAGGAATGAATTATTTTTCATAACAGAGACCTGAGATTGTAAGGAAACATTAACAAGCCATTTTGAGGAGTCTAAGAGTGACTCGATTTCATAAAAAGAAATATTAGCTATTTTTTGTCTCAACAAAATTTGTGCTTTGTGGTTTGACTTACAAAATTGATATTTGAAACCAACTTGATGTTCATTTTTGTAATGATCCTTTAAATAATCATTAAGAAATTATCTTTAAAACTCTCTGCTGTTGGGTAGTTAATTGGATATGATGAAATCTACATATGTTATTAGGATTTGAAGTTTTAACACAGAAAAAGTTAAAAAAGATGTGACAAAAGCAAGTTATTCTAACAATATACATTATTCTATTAATTTATCATTACTGTGAGATTAGAAGTAAATAGTATTAAAACTCTAAAGTTGTCAAACTAAATGCTAAAGATTTTTATTTTTAATATTTTCCACTCATGTAATTATCCCTGTGGTTTATCTCTCTCAGAGATTATCTTCAGCTCTCAGACACAAAGAAAGCACAGGACTAAATTCTGGGAACTACAAATGGGCTCCCATCTTTAGAAAATATTAAGATAACCGACAGTTTGGCTCATAGAAAACATAACCCTAATGGCAAAGTGGTATACCATTATAAGGCAAACCACAGTAAGTATAAAATGCCCTTACAATGTTCAAATTAAAAAACTAAATAGCTCAGTCTAGACTTCTCCACTCCTCTGTAAGGGATCTATCTCCAGAACCTCACAGAGATGGTCCTATTTTCCCATGTGTCAATCTATTTCACTAATGACATTGGTGCAAGCTGTGTTTTACCCCACCTAATCTAATCATTAAAATAGTTGCGTGGCAAAACCTTGGGTTTAGGTTTTCATTCACTGCTCTAGATGCACATTGTTTGCACTTAGCAGATACCAAATTGGTTTACATGTCCAGCAGAGATTTTCCTGGTATACAGAATATTCCTGAGTTATTTGTCTGTTTCTTTTGTCTGCATAAGGGCACATCAGGATAACAGCAGCCATGGCCAAGATATGTCTCATTTTATAATGGCAGTCTTGCACACAAGTGGGGATCCTTTGAAAGACTGCACCTGCACCTGTTTTCTCAAAAACAACTGTAGTCATGGGAGGGACAGGCTCTGGATCCAGAAGCCGAGTAAAAGGAATAAGCTAAGCTATAGCACAACATGGAATAAGTGCTTGTAAACTAGAGTGTTTATCAAAGGACACATAGTCTGAAGGCCTAGTGTATATGAAACAAACTATAAAACTGATTCTGCAATAAACCATTTTTGTACTTTGCATAAGCATGAGGATGGTACACTGGCACTTCTACACGATCAAGGGTAAGATAACAGATTTTTTATTCAAGAGGGACCTGCATAAAGTAGCTCTACATTCCTGGAGATTTGGATTTGGCTCTTTGTCTAGCTGAGTTTTCTGTTTCACTGGAAGTTTATCTTGCTGATAGTTACTCAGTTCAGTGGCATTTGAAGTGTATCGTAGATTATTATCTGAAGAAAGTCTGTATATGAAACTTCCTTGGAATGAATACAATCCTAGCTTCTCTCTGTAGCGCACTTGCTATACAACGGGACACTCTTCTGGTACTTGTCAGTAATGTAACTTATCAAAGAGCAAGGAGACCACCTTGACCCTTAGCTTGAACATTGATTCATGAATATGAAACTCAGGGGAAAAAGATGGCATTGAGCTTTGCCACAAGTACACCACTGAACGATGGTGTGAACTTCCCGTTTTATAACAATGCCCTTGAAAAACTATTGCTGTGTATTTGGCAAAGGTGTACATTTTGGCTTACTGCTTTGTTAAATACCTTCTTTTTTTCTTAGATACAAAAGAAGAATCTACAGATGAGATTTAATGATGTATGGTAAAAACCTTTCCTCTCCTATATTTTAAGCAAGACTATGTAAAGGTCACACATTGTATAAGGGTTTTTTAAATCAAAATGCCTAATGTAGACTCTGTGGGTGGAATTTATCTCACTAACTGACTAAAAGTTAAACACCTTCACTTTGTAGTCAATGGTGAAAAGCAGGCACCTTTAGAAGTGTGACTCATTTTGTCCTAAGTGTCTAGAAAAGTAGGATAAATTGTCCCCTGAAGATCCTCAGCACTCTCCATTGACTTCAGAAGAAGCCTAAGAGATAGCTTAGTTGATCTAACTTTTAGATGACTAAAGTAAAGCAAGATAGATCTAAGGTCAGGGATATCCAAAGCATTTTAGTCAGCAGGAGCAGGCCCTTCATGTGCTTTAACAAATACGCAAGTTTTTAATGCCATACTGTCTAAATGAGGAATCTGGTAGCCTGAAAGCCCTCTAGAGATGGAAGCACAATGTAAAACCACCCCCATGGCCCTGGTTAATGGGACCAGGCCAGTCAAGAAAAGAGTTAATATGATTTATCTCATTAATTATTACAGTGAGCAGCAGTATTCAGGATTAACTTGGGCACACCTCAGTCTTCTCTTTCCCAGGTGTATATCAAGCCCTTTTTCTCAGTGTTGAGGCATCTTCCTCAGTTTATTATTACTCACCAAACAAACCTACTTCCTTGGGAGAAGGAAGAAGTTGAGACATGCACTGTAGGGTGCATGCTTTAATCTGGTGGTTAGAATATTCACTTTGAAAATATTCTCCTCCTTTAAGACTTATCTTAAATGTATCTGCTTTTCTCCTGGATGAGTTTCAAAGTGCTTTCTAAGCTTTGCTGCAGTCATAAAGTTCTTTCCTATGGAGTCTGAATGTTAATTAACCCACTGACACGGAGTACATGAAACAGTGCTAGGAACAGAAGACATTTCTGCCTCAGTCTCATTGCCAAGGAAAGGGCTGTGAATCCTGACGATTGCCAAACTATAGTCACCATAACCAGAAAGGCACAATTAGAACGACAATAGATCCCTTCTCAGAAAATATCATAGAGGTCTCCAGTAGCCGTAGCTATTCAGTTCAGGAGCCAGGTGCCCCAAATGAAATTTTTGCAATCACAGTTTTTAACATGAAGCCCATATCTGCACAGAACAGATATTTATACCAAGCTATGGAGCATCTGACAGGTTTTATTGTAAAGATTTCCATAAACTTTTTTCACCTTTGAGCCTGCAGCATGTTTGAAAATATTTTCATGATAATTAGCAACTTTATATGTGTCCCAAATTATGCCCTAATTCTAATTAGATGTGTCATTAGAGAATCCAAATCTGCTAAATTATCTTTTTGAGTTGATTAACTTTCCCCTTCATATACCTGATTTAAAGTGGGAATCTAATTATCATCTCTTTCCTGATTCAAAGCTCTGAAATATTATATGTTCTTAAATTACTCACCAGGGAATGTGCACAGTGATGGTGCTGACTGGCATATTTCACAAGTGTTATACTTGCCATATAAATTATTATTAAATTATATTCCCTGGAGTGTATGCGGTGACATCTGGGGTTGCTTCAGGCATTTGGAGTTCCATGTCTGTTACCAGATCACTATGGTTTCAGGCAGCTAGAGTAATACCATCTGTAAATTAATAAATGTCACCCTTCTGTGCTACTTCCTTTCAATCCACACTCATATCACGGCTTTCATAGTTTGATCTGCTTTCTGCAAAATTATCATATAAATACATAAAAATGCACTGCTTTCCTGTTGTGTTTTTTCTTTTTAAATGTACAAATGACATAAAAGGATTTTAAAGTTCTGTTCACAATAATACGCAGTTATGAAAAGCTATTTTATTCTGTCTTTTTTTATAATATGGGGATTTTCTCATTTGTATCAAATTCCAAAACAAGCTGTAAGCTGCTGATTACTTGATGATTCACAGATAGTGTTGCCTGCCTGGAAATAAGAGAATTGACTACCTTTTTGATAGGAATGGGGATTTCACAAGTACTTTCCTTAGCAAATGAGATTTTTTAAGGAGAAAAATGGCAGGAAAATAACCAGTTTCTTTGTGTAAATCTGACTGAAGGGAAATCCTGCTTCATGTTTTGGAGGAGAACTGTGTTGTTCCTTTAGAGAATGCATATTAGCTGCATTTTAATGAAACTTTAAAGTATGTAGCTTCTTATTTAAAATGTAATTTTAGCTCAGTCAAGATGAAATTCAGTCTTTACGTAGAACATAACAAAGAACAGGCTTAATGTTGTAATAGTTGCACTAGGGAAAATCCAACCCATGCAAAAGCTTGTAACCACACTCGTGTACAGTCTCTATGTGTGCCCTATCTATACTGCACCTGGGCTAATGCAAGGCATCATTTCTGCTTATGTTGGAAGCTGCCACATGTCCACATTATATACTGAGACTAAGTTATGATCTGGATGAGCTTCAGGAACCCCAAAGGACAGAAAGTTCGGGCCCAAGCTATTCCATAGTGCAGACCAAAGCACACAGCTCCCTGTAGGGTTGTCATTTTTCTCTTACCTAGCTATAGGGTTGCCTCAGTATGTTTCACTTCCTGGAGGTGCATCATGTAGTTAGAACACCCCCCAGAGAAGACACTACCACCTTCAGAAGTAATGTGAGGTCCCATGGCTGAGGTCCCATTGCATCCCTCTGGACTTAAGATGTAAGTTGAGGGGAAGCTAGGACAGCATAACCACGAAGTTCTATTCTGTGCTGTTTGCCTTTGTGTCTTCAAAAAAGACTTATATAGAGATATAACTTATACAGAAACTATAAAAAAATATTTAATAATACTGGGATGTCACATGATGTTTTGGGTGTAGGTGGCAAGATGTTGGCAGTAGGAGACTACAAGTGGCCTCTGAGAGCTCAGGACACAGCTGACCCTCTCAGCCAGGCTAGTGGTACTTCTGGGAAAACACATTCAAGAAAGAGAAAAATGCTGCACAAACAGAAGAGGAGGGAAAAAAGAATGAAAATCAGCAGTGTGAACACCAAGGTGAGAGAAGAAGGAGGGGGAGGAGGTGCTCCATGTGCCAGAGCAGAGATTCACCTACAGCTTGTGGAGAGGACCATGGTGGAGCAAGTTGTCCCCCTGCAGCTCATGAAGCACCCCACGCTGGAGGAGGTAGATATTTTCCGAAGGAACACCTGAAGAGACAGTGAGGGGGGAAGGTGTTGCTTTAATTTTTGTCTGTGGAACTCCAAATGCCTAAATCTATTTCAATCAACAATATTAATCCCTGCCCATGGCAGGGGGGTTGGAACTCGATGATCTTTAAGGTCCCTTCCAACCCAAACCATTCCATGATTCTATGATTAAATTAATTTTCCCCAAACTGAGTCCGTTTTGCCCATGGTGGCAATTGGTAAGTGGTCTCCCCAGCTTTATCTTAACCATGAACTTTCTCGTCCTTGTGTCTCCCCACTTCCTGCTGAGGAGAGAAGAGTGAGTGGCTGGGTGGGTGTCTGGCTGCTAGTGAAGTCAACTCACCACACATGGTCCTGCAGAGAATTATGTCATTCCCTTTACTCCCTATGGCTTGTTAATTAGTATTTTTGTGTTATACTTGCCTTCAACTACTTGTGAGCACATGATTGCTTCTTCTGCAGCCTGTGACTCAATACATATATCTTTGTTTTAAAATTGTAATACGTTATCTTCCTCCTGTGTAGATAATATACTTCCTCTGTCATCAGCATATGTTGAAAATTAAACATGCTGTAAGGAAATAATGGAATTACAATAGTAAGCCCATATTAACAACAATTTCTGATTTTTAATCAGATCCTGTTCCCAATGTGAAGATGTGAAAAAATAATTAAATCTCTGCCATGAATGAAGACCACCAACACTTTGGGAAAGCAAGTGAAAGTGGCTCCATGGTAAGACAACAAAACTGTACAGAAAGAAAGCCTTTACCACCACATACCCTATTCTGGAAAATAATGCGTGATGGTATTAAAAATCAATAGGGAAGCAAGTTTTACATTTGTGGTCTCCAACGCATGACTTGCCTAAGCATTGTGAGGTAAGAGTGGTATCTTTTCAATGGTCAATTTAAGAAAGGATTTACAAGTGGATAATGTCAGACATGACATATTTTTAGGGTAATTTTCCCATATACGACAAATGGAATGGAAGAAAATATGGAAATTTTTAATAGAGAAATAGGTAAGCTGCTGATTGAACCTTTCACCACTGTTAGACTATAATGAAAGACAGCTTTTGCTAGGCTTTATCACTCCATAATTCAATTCTGGATAGTTTGAGCAAGTGCAATCTGACTCTAAAATGGAAAATTCAAACTCAAAACTGTCTTTGATGTTAGCAGTAAAACCTTCCCCTTTCACCTCTTCTGACAACAGTGGTGTTGAAACACATAGAAGGTCTAAGATGATTTGGGATCTCCTTGGACCCTGCTGTGAACAAAGAGGTACTGGATGATTCCTTCTGTATAGGTTTCAAAATCTAATTCCAAGAAAAATGTATAAAATTAATTTATTAGATACTATAAGAGGAAGAGGGAAATAGAAAGAAAATGTTAAATTATTTACTTATTGAAATTAGCCTAGCTTGATGGGTTAGACATATATACTGTGTATTTATCTTTGTCATAAATAGGCACACATCCATATATGTGACTGCCAGGGCTTCCAAACAAAATCCATGCAAACATATAGCTTCTTACCAGTTTAACAACTCATTGAAGGAAATAACTAGGACTCATTTTTCCCATGTAACTCTGAAAAATCTCGGTCTTCTCTCATAACTTATCTCATTACTAGTTGCAGATTTTGTTCATGAAAATAATATATATACATCACTTTATAACATCACTTGTATTTTGTAAGCTATTACATGAACAACAGATTTACAAATGTTTCCAGTCATTTGAGTATGTTCGTATTAAAACCAGCTTACCTGTTTTCACTCTAACGGGGGCTTGATCACTTTAATTCTGGTTTAATTCTGAGAACAATGAAAAATCAGTCTTTCAGAACTGAATATTCTTGCATTGAGAATCAGCAACATGACTGTTTGGTAACAATGACAGTACTGTGTGTATAAGCATTTAGTAGATAGTCCTAAAAGAATAATGAGTGGACTTTATTATGCAGAGCCCTTTTGTTTTTACATCAAACATTATATGGTACCTGAATATCACTGGCCTTAGTTTATACAGGGTTGTATTGCAAGGCAGCATCCTAAATGAATGTTCTTTAAAAATAACCAAAGGGAAAGTAAATGACATCCTAATTCCCCCCTACCTTGTCAAAATGCCTGAGTTAAGGGTGGGGAAGGGGGGAGAGGCATAAAAATAAGTGCAGAAGGGCACCATTTATAACGTAAGGGGAAGTTTCTGCATGTTCAAAACATCATACCACTACTGTTACTTTAATTTCTCAGCTCTAAAAAGTGTTCTGATTAGGTCAGATGAGATTTGGAAAATAAGGTCATCATAACGTTGTTTCCTGAGCATCATCTGAATTGTCAGGCTATTATTCCTGCAATACCTTTGCTATTATATCACTCTCCATGCTACCTTCCTTCTTTTTTTCCATTGAATGCAAAGATACAAAAACAAGCTCTGACTCTGGAGGCATCCCAGCCAACTAATACCAGAAGCTGAAAGAGTTATACAAAGAAAAGCAAAATTACATGCTTACTATTCTTGTATTCCTCCAATACAAGCCTCTGGTCTAGACTAGTCTAAGGCTGACCTAAGGCCAGCACTCTTACATTTACGTATGCTTTCCTGTTGCTTCCCTATCATCTTCTATTTCATCTTTGTGTCAGAAAAATCCACCTTGGCAAATCAGGACAATGTCATCCCACAATACACTGCTGTGAGTAGAAAACCCAAGAATAGTATGCTTGGCCTGCCTGTTTCCCTACCAGTTCCAGCTGAAGTTTCATAGGTCTTAGAGAATGTTCACTTTGCAAATAGATTTCAGTATGTTTGCAGGAAACTATATTAAAGTCTCTATTAAAGTTAGATAGGGATATCATTCAGCACTCACTGAAACCAATGGAAATCCTTTCTTACAGCCAATTGATTCTGGATTATATCTACATTTTGCCTTTTCTGCACGCCATACTATTCTGCCATATCCAGCCTGTTCACTAGGTCTTGCTTTTGCTTTTATTCATAAGCTGTCACCGGGGCACAGAGCTCTTTCATAGTACCGGAGATTAGACTGGCATGATTCATGAAGTAAACCACAGGACATAGCAGAAATCTGTAAGCAATCTGGAATCAACAGGGACTCTATACGTCATCTAGCTGTGGCACCCTGCTCCATCTGCAGCACTCAAGAGAAAACTGAACCTGAAAAAAGCTCATATTAAAAAAGCACACTGTTGGAGGGGGTGAACACAGTATTCAGAGGTAAGGACTGAAGTGCTCAAGGAGTCACTGGGTTTGCTGGAGTAAAACCTTATGAACATAACGGAGAAAAAATTAGCAATTGGACTGGAACCAGGCTTAGTAGATCTGATTCAAAGGCCACCAAGATCAGTGGGATCCTTCCCATTTATCTTGACTCTGTCCCAATGCAAGCAGCAATAACAACTAAGTATGAACAAGTTTCACTAGAGGGTTGTTTTGGTATCAGTTGTTCTTTTGTACTTTAAAAGTGGCTCCTAGATGTTCCTGTAAGATACATGCATCTGGACTGAGTAGATTTTTGCTACTAGTAATTGCTATAGTCCAACAGATTTTTCTGGGGTAGCCTGAGATATGTAAGATTTTTTCCCAAAGCTTTTAACTCTTTCAGGGGCTAAATATTTGTTATTTCCGCTCCATTAGAGTCACATCATTTTCAAGCATATAATAGGAGAGGTTTCCAATTTTTAAATCTAAAAAAGAAAAAAGGAGTTTATTACCTGATGTTCAGAGAACAGTATGCTTTGTGGACAACATTGGCCTTTGTAAAATTGTTCCCTGCAGTGATGTCTTTCAGTCTCAGCAGCTGATAAAGCCCTTATCAAATTCCACTTATATGTTGCTTCTGCACATTTGTTCTCTTGAAGCCTATCCCTAAATAGTTATGGCCTCAGCAAATAAACTGGGTTTGCAAGCCAGTTCTTCAGCTGATGTATAGCCAGTTTACTTCCAGTGAAAATCAATGGTGTTGCAGTGATATAAATTGGCTAATAGTAACTCCAATAATTTCTGTGTATGTGTTTGTACGGGCTAAGCCCTGATCATGGGATGGACTGCAACACGCTCCAGACAGAACCTTTGCAGCAATCTTTCCTTGTCTGTGAGAAGAATATAGCAGTTTGACTAGTCTATCCCAAAAGGAAATTGCAAACCCCCTGAACTAGCCCAGCTGCCTTGGACAGTGCACTTGTGAGGGGCAAAGCCCAGGATCACCCCCCTCTCCACCAGCATTCCTCCAGCCTGCTGGTTTGTGAGTTTGAGGTGTACGGGGTGTATTTCTGAGATCTATAAAATCTGCTTCCCCTTTAGCATCCTATTCATACCCAGATGGCCACAAAGGAGGTGTGAGAATTTCTGCTTCCCTTTAGCATCATGAATGCACATTCTGTCCAAGTCACAGTTGTAAGGGACCACTAGTATTTTCTCCTAAACAAAGCAGCCTGAAGAGACTTTTAATGTCTCAAACACTCACAGCCTTCTGCTCAAAGAACTGCTAAGACTAATACCTGGGTATCTCTTGTGCTACTATGGGAAAGAGAGACGCTAGAGCCTTGACAATCAGTCTTAAAGAAACAAAACAGCCCTGTTTTCTCTCCTGTGAAGAACAAGCTCATTCTCCAAAAAATATGCTATGCCCAGTGTTGACCCTTGCCTCATTATCTGTGAAATGCATATTAAAGTTCACACCCCTGCATATGCTAATGAAGATTATCGAGATCATGCTAAACATATATGACTATAGCTCTCATCTCCCCACCCAAATGATGCTACACGTCACCTGGAAACTGCCCCTAGGAGTGGCTGAACATCAAAGGGGGAAGACTTTCCCTGAGGAAAAAAGGGTTGTGACCTCGTAAGATTTTTCCCTGAAGAGACGCTGAAGAGCACTTCTGTGACCCACGCTGACCAGAGTAACACTGGAAACAGGACCGATGATCTCTTTATCTCTCTCCCTCTCGATCTCTCCTTCTCTATCCCTTTGTTTCTTTCCTTCTTTTGTCTTTTCTTTCTTCCTTCTTTTTCTTTCCTTTCAAAGAAGTAACCTAAAGCATACCGTACTTCTTGCTATAATTCATCATATATCTGCTATTAATTACCACTTGCCATAGTTTGTTGTGTACCTGTTGCTAATTAACACAATGCATATATTCCTGCTTGCCATAATTGTAATACACCTAACTAATTATTGTAGACCTAGTTAGGACCTGGTTACCAACCCAATAAATGTTCGTATACAGACCTTGAGATTTGTCTTACCTTAGTCTGCACCACTGGGGATTTATGAATCTGAGTTACCCCACCTGATTTCTGAGTGGGATGTGACAACAGTCCACAGACAATATATTTTCAAAGTAATAGCAGCTAGAAATATATGGCAATTTTTTGGCTGGCTCTTTGTCACAAGTGTTTTTGAGGCTATTCTTCTTCTTTATGATAGAATTTATTCTTCCTATGAGAGAAAACAAATTAACTATTCAACCAATAAAGAAAGAACAAACCAGAACTCAGGACAGCCAGTTTCTACCATACTTGCTCCCAGAGGGTGATATCTTGCTCTATGTGTAATCTGTTGACTTTCAGAATTGTTAATATAGGATGGCATAGGATATTTTAAAGGTAATTTATGATATAAAAATAAGTAGTGATAATGGAGATCTCCGGTGATATCCATTCTTTTGAGATTAAATAAAAGCTACAATCATTTCTGCTTCCTCAAATTACACTTGTAGGTGGAGATTTAGTCACAATTGTACTGTTTTCATGAAGTTTAGCTGTTTGAATCCCAGTATTGCTTTATACCAGCCAGTTTTTAATTATTGCATTATCAGTATGTTTATTGATTGTGTCCAACATATTTTCAAAACATTTTTTCAAATGAAACATCTCACAGATTTGACAATGCTAAAGGCTTGATCCAAAGCCAGTCAAATGAAAAGAAAACCTCACCTTTTCTTTAGTAGGGCTTTGATCTAAGTGCATGTCAAAGTGCTCATTAAAGTCTTCTTTACGCTTGTCTTGCAAGTGGGTATCAGACTGAACCCATGGCATTTCCGCCAAATACTCAGGGACCAAGGATAAGGACTCAGCAGGCAATATAGGGCTATGTGCAGTAGGGAAAATATTTTGAAAATAATATCATTGAACCAGACTATGAAACCCTTACTTGCAGTTTTCTGCTGCTTCTTGCCAGCCCAGTTTCACTGAATAGAAAGGAATGACTCATATACTTGCCCCTAGCAGAGGAGAAAGTCCTTGAAGGATAAACAAACACTGTCCCGTGTATTAAAATGCCTAAGCTAACACTAGGTGAGATAGATGTAGAGACAAGAGTTAATAAGCGCCTGGACTCTATGCCACACTACCACGACTCATCTACTTTAGCTCCAAGGCAATATCTCTGTACAATGCTACTTTCTCCGTGTAGTTACACCAGCTCATTCGGAGCTAGTTTAGGGATCTCTGTCACACCACGGTAGACACTTCTGGTGGGATCATTTGCTGTGGATTGGTTTATTAAAAAAAGAAGAATCCCCTGGGTCTTTGTGTGTGTTTCTTTGTAACAGGTTAATAGTTATTCTTTGCATCAGCTATTTGAACTCCACCATATATTGGGACAAGCATCACACCCTACTCCTCCACACTTTCAGGATGACAGCCTGCTGAGAGCACTGACCATTCAGAGTAACATCACTACCATCCAGTCCAGCAAGAAAGATACTGAAGCCTACAACAGCAAAGTTTTCAGTTCACCTAATCTATGACTGTGAACATGTAAGGTTTATTCATGTGGCTGAATGCTAAAGGGAATGGTTATCTATCAAAAGGGCTGTTAGTGGTCCCTCGTGCTATTCCAGTCCTACCTGGAAGAAATAAATGCTAGAGCCTGCTTTTCCTTTAAGAGTAGGAAAGGAACAGAGAGGAGGCATGTACCATCACACCTTGTCATGATCTCTGAGTGATGACAGAAGCTGAGCAATTAATCTAATCCCATGAATTGAGCCATGGAAAAAGTTTATCTTCTCTGCCTTCCATAGAGGCAGAGATGAGGGAAGCCAAGCCTCTATGTTTTACTAACCTGAAGTTTCTATATATGAGACAAACCAAATGAGAAGATCTAAGATTTCACAGGATGGGACACACTTCCGCAGGAGTCAGAAAAAGGAATGGAAGGAATAAAAGAAGAAAGAAAGCAGGGTGAAAATGATATGTACTGCGTCAGACTGTTCACTGTGAATCTGTAGTTGTGTAAGAGTTGTCCTATGCTTGATCACCTTTACTCATAATATTATACACTCATCATTAGGACGACAAAACAGGCAAAAAAAGGACTTTTTTTCTTTTCAGTGTCATGCTATTTAGCTGTTGCATTGATTTGTTTTCTGAAGAAGTCTGCTGTCATAATAGATTTAGTGGGAGACTTCATAACCATAAATACTGTATGCTGAATGTTCTCAATTACCTTACTAACCAGGGATGTTATATTAGGAGTCAGAGAGCATTCTGGGAACAATTTATCTGTGGATGCTGAAGTCAGATATCACAGTACAAAGTATTTTAGTGTCTCCAGATTTATCTCTTATGACTGTGGAGAAAACTCTTGATTGCAGTTCTCTGATTCACATTGAAGACTACTGATTTTAGAGCAAAGCTACTTTGTGGAATATTGCACACACTTGCATAGTCCCTCCTCAAAGTAGTGTAATAAATCACCTTGCTGAGTTAAAAGCAGACTGACCAGTGAACTTCAATAACACATTGTCTGAAAGTAATCCCTTATGCTAATGCTTCCTGGCTGGTAGATTTCTTTTCTAAAGTGATTTAGTAGATATGACTGGTAGGTCTACTCTGTGGCTGAAGCACCTCTAGTGTCTGTTATGTTAGGGTATCACAGAGTATTTCAGGTAAGGTGCAGCCAATGCAATCTCTCCCTCAATAAAGTCTAGGTGGAGCCCCATAGGGTCCATATTTATAATCTTTCCTTCCTTCCTTCCTT